>JAUBOD010000525.1:119919-183656 GCA_032353885.1 Nothura maculosa
CACACACACACATATATTGTCTTATATATATATATATATATATATATATATATATATTCACTCAGACATTCTCTTCACCTCCCCCTGCCACTGCAGGGCCTCTATTATTATCTCCACATGGGAAATTATTTATATATTATGTATATACAAGAAACGGGTTGCAAAAGAAAAAGAACAATGTAAAAAAATAGAAGAGTCCTGTAGGGCAAAAAGTGTAAGCGACAAATCAATGCCTAAAGTAAAAATCAAACCAGCAAATCTTATAGGTCTTAAACTGTAAACTAAGGATGATACAGAGTTTTGGTGTTTCTCAGTATTTTTTTTTTTTTGATAAAAATGAAGGAGTTATTGGAAATAAATTTCCAATGAGAAATCAGAATGTCACTGGTTGAAGTGATTTAAAACTTATAAAATCAATACTGTTGCTTTTGGATTGGACTTACAAATCTCTTCAGTGACTTACAAATACTTGGAAACTAAGGTAAGGCTCCTTCCCAATGTGGGCATTTCTAGCAGATCTGCCTGTCTTAAGAAATGCTGTCCTGAACGCTCTTGCACACTTGTTTTGCCAGAATACAAAGTGAAACAAAATGCCCAGGGCTGTATTAAAAGGATTTACTGACCTACGCAGAAAGAAAACCTAAAACAAACAATTTGGGCGCGACTTTTGTGTTTTCTCACACAAAACAGTTTCCCTCTCACAGCTGGGTCTCCACGAGGAGTCGCCTCCTCCCTCCGGTTTGGCTGCTCCTTCCAACCCTCCGGGAAAGCGGCTCAGAGCAGGGATGAGCAGAGCGGAGGTGGCCACAGTGCACACAGCGGCTTCGATGAAGGGCACCGACACAGGGCACCAACGCAGGGCATCGACACAGGGCACTGACACAGGGCACTGACCTAGGGCACTGACCTAGGGCACCAACCCAGGGCACTGACCTAGGGCACCAATCCAGGGCACCGACTCAGGGCACCAATGCGGCGCACCGACACAGGGCACTGAACCAGGGCACCGACACAGGGCATCAACACAGGGCACTGACAAAGGGCACCGACACAGGGCACCGACACAGGGCACTGCAGCGCAGTGCCCGCCAGCAACCGCACGCATCCCGACGCGGCCGCAGCAGGAGGAAACGCCACGAGGCACCCAGGAATAGGACCTTGGCTCTGTCTGCCAAACAGGGCCCTGCTGAATAAGCACCTCAAATGGATTGCTAAAGAGCTGAGCAATTTGGCAATACTGGTATTACGTAAGAACTAGTGTATTCTCCTATTAGGATCCATGCATCTTTTTTTCCCCTCAAAATATCTTTATCTAAGCAAGACCATTTTCTCAGGACATACACAAATTCTCTCTCTCAGAGAAAAAAGAAAAAAAAAGAAAAACGAGTAACTCCAGGTGGAAATGCAAGGTCACACATACTGAAGCAAGGAGTTTCTCTGTACAGGTTCCCTTTCAGCGTTTCCCGGGTGCTGGAAGGGCCTGCGGGGTTGGAAGGGCTCCACCAACGCACTCCCTCTCCTCCACCCCGTAGAACCTGGACAAGGGCAGCGGAGCCAGGGCCGTCACTGCCTCCTCCTCGGTGCCAGCACTGCAGCCGCCCGGAGGGGAGTGGAGCATGGGGATGAGCCCGGGGTGCTGCAGGGCGGGCACGTGGGCAGGCACCGAGCGCTGGCGTCTGTTCGGAGTCGCAGGCCCCGCTCCAACGCCAGGCGCTCGTCCCTGCCGAGCCGCTGGCGCGGCCTCGGCCCTTCGCGCCCCTCTGGCCCAGTTGTGCTGGCGCGGGGAGGGTTCACAGCCACCTCGGGTACGGCCCAACGAGCCACCATTGCATGGAAAACGCCACTTCCACCTGCCTTTGGTGCCGCTGCTGTCACTTGTCCTTCATACCTAGCAACTCAGAGGCACTAATGCAACACCAGAGAGCCAGAGCTCTCGCTGATCAGAACCAGTGCTCTCCAACGACATAAAAAAATGATGAAACAGAACTTCTCACCCAAGTAACAGAAATCTGAGAGTTTTTCAGCATCTTCCTGCAGTTAAACTCCGAGGGGGTGAGAAACGCAAAGAGCAGCAGGGGTGGGAAAGGAAGCCGCGGCAGAGGGACGAGCACGAAGGAGCCTGTTCACGCCAGGGCAGAGGCCGCGGCGCCTGCCCGGCCTCTTCCCCGCTGTGTGGCCAGGAGGGTCCAGCACGAAACCAACCATGAGTGGCCCAGCCCTTTGCAATAAGCCATTAGCACAAGTGCCACCACAGACATCAGCGACGGTTTTTGGGACACCCATTAATACTGATTTGGGGATTAATTACCACGATTTTTATGGCAGGTATTACAGAAAGGTAACAACTTTGTGGGGATCACCTCTCCACTGCTCCAGTTCTAGTCCTAGAGAATGGGAATCTGCAAATAAAACCCAGCATATATTCTATGAGTCGTCCGCAAAACATATATTTTTCTTCCTTTCTTTCCAAATATATCTATCAATTTTATCCAACTTTCCTGTTTCATTCCTCCCCAAATAATGGTAGTTTTACAACAAAAGCCTATGTGAAGCACTAAGAAAGACAAAAGAGGTTGAAGTATTTATCTTTCAGGCCGAGGCAACTACCAGGAAAAGATATGGAACATATTTATGAATCGCGGGCCTCTGCAGAGCTCTCCTGCAGCAAGGAGGCACTGCCGGGAGCAGCGGACAGCGGGACGCGCGGCGCCCACCACCGCAGTGCTCATCCTGTGCGGCACCCACCGCCACCGCAGTGCCCACTGCCACCACAGCGCCCACCGCCACCGCAGCGTCCACCGCCACCGCAGCGCCCACCGCCACCGCAGCGCCCATTGCCACCGCAGTGCCTGCCTGCCCGCCACTGCAGCGCCCACCGCCACCGCAGTGCCTGCCTGCCCGCCACCGCAGCGTCCATCACCACCGCAGCGTCCATCACCACCGCAGTGCCTGCCTGCCCGCCACCGCAGTGTCCATCACCACCGCAGCCTCCATCACCACCGCAGCGCCTGCCTGCCTGCCACCGCAGCGTCCATCACCACCGCAGCGTCCATCATCACCGCAGCGCCCACTGCCACTGCAGTGCTCGTCCTGTGCGGCACCCATCACCGCAGCAGCCGCCACCACTACAGCACCCACCGCCACTGCAGCACCTGCCACTGCAGTACCCATCACCACCACAGCACCCATCACCGCGGCGCTGCCACCACCACGGCACCTACCACCATGGCACCGTCACCACGGTGCCCGTCACCACCGCAGCGCCCGCCAGCGCCTGCCCCAGCTGCTGCTGCGGCGGCCACAACACGGGGCCTCGCACAGGAAGCAGCACAGAGCGGAAAACAGTGTCTCTCGCTGAAGAAAGCTCTCGAAAAAGCAAGGAAAAAATCCAATGGATTTTTAAATGGATACTGCAACAAGGAGTTTCAGAACATTCAAAACTACATTTATCAACAGTGTTCTTTTAGAAAGGAAACAAAATGAAAGTTGCTGCTTTTCCTCTGCCACTTTGCAGCACCCTGCTTTTCCTTTTTCCTTTCTAAATCTGGCAATCTATGGTCTAAAAGGAAGCTACTACAGCTTTGTGGATACCGCATCCCTTGAAAGACGGTACGTGTGAGTGCTACCGACTTGGGTAGTGAGCAGCCATGGGGACTCTTCTCCACACCCCATAAACTTCCCTGCCTGCCACCCGGGCACCATCCCGGCCGCTCTGCTTCCCGCACCCCTGCACCTTCCCGAAGCTCTCGGCTCCTTCCCCAGCTGTTCCTGGGGCTGGGAATCTCAAAGGAGACCTGCACACGGAGCAAAGCACAGCAAAGGGCCGGTGGTACTGGGACACCCAAGGGGTTCCTGCAACCCCCGCATGAGCCAGCAACACAGCGGGGTCCTGGCAGCAATTCCTCCCACTCCCAGGAAGCTCTTCCACCTTCTGCGTGCTCCCTGCTCAGCACTGCTGTGTCCCGGCCTGTCCCCGCGCCCCCAGCCTGGGCGCACTGTGTTCACCTGCTCTGCCCTTAACTGCTGCAGGGCTGCAGTCACCTGTTCCTACAGTACCAAGCACAACAGGGTCCCACGTGCACAAGTGGATCTTTTCATGGCAAATATGGAAATCATGGACCTATTATAAAAAAAAAAAAACCCAAAACCCTAACGCACATCAGGATGGGAGTTAGCTAAGAAACCTGTTACGGAGCATGAAGCAGCCTGGTGAACGGTACTGAACGTACCCAGGCATCAGAACCTGACTAACACTGCTCACGAGCTGAGGAGGGCAGGTATGGCCCAACACGAGGCTGCCGCCGGCCTCCTGCAGCTCCGCGGGCCGCACAGAGAGCGCCGCAGGGAGCGCCGCGTGGGAGCCGCCGGGCCGGGTGCCCTGCCCACCCTGCTGCAGAGCGGGGGGCACGGGGGGTGCGGCCACGCTCAGCCAGGGCGCCCCGGGGAAGCGGTCACGCCGCTCCCGCTTCTCCGGCTGCTCCCATTGCTCCTGCTGCTCAGAGGTGACATGAGCGCCCGGCGCCCCAGCAGCCCTGCCACATGGTTTGCAATACACTAGAATCCCTTTTAATTGGCACGCCCCAGTGGAAGGCAAGAAAGCCACTGAATCAGTGATCTTAGCTCTCACGGGTTATAAAATACATTGCACACTGATTAATAGCCATTTTTATTGAAAGATGTGTTTCCTTCAGATTAGGCAACATACAAATGATTTTGAAATTCTTTATTAAAGTAAGTTTAACTCATAGACACTCCTAAGTGGAAGAAAAAGCCCAAATAACTAAACACATGGTCACAGAGCCGGGGCGCGTGCTAGCGACCAGCGCCGTCACTTCTTAGGGAAGCAGCACGCGTGCCCGTTGAGCAGGGCAGTGTGCCATGCACTCACTGCCTGCACTCCCTGCCCTACGACAGAAACGCCTGGCTCTTCAGGGTGCTATGTGAAAACCACAGAAATTGAAATCTAATCAAGCATGGATCACTTCAGACTGCCATTCCAGTTAAACAGGTGTGCTGTTAATGAGGGTGCCAATTAAGTGGATTCCACTGTATATTTTCATTCCAAAGCACAGTATGTATCAATAATAGTTATCAGAAAAAACCCACTCATTTCAATATTATTTAGTTCAGCCCTAAGACCTGATGTTCAATCTTATTTAAAAATATGCATCAGAGTAAATTTGAGACCTCAGGGCCTAGAAAAACCTAAGAAAAATCTAATTTAAAAATTATTGACATTCACTATGTAAGTGCAAGACTTTTTGTGGTTTTAGTTGATATTTTTAATCACGGAGATTCAGACAATTAACATCTATAGGAAAGTAAAAATCCCCAAAGTCCCCTAGGCTTATAGGTGAAACATTGGAATTTAAACATATGATACTCTACTTGTCCACTTGTGTCTGCCGCCTGCTGGAAATGTGTGGCAAGAGACGTCTCGTCTTGGAAAATTTCATTGCACTCCAAACACTTCAGACTGTGTCTACAAAGCTTGGAGGGATCTTCGTCCAGCGGCATGGCGGGAGCGACGGGCGTGCTTGCCGGGGCCGATATCACTGTCCCTGTTATGCCAGGCTGTATCTTTGTCACAGTATGTGTGCCAGCTCCCGTGGGGCTTTGGAGCACAGAAGCACTATTGCTTGACGGAGATGCTATCATCTGATCTGCTGGGACTGGTTTTAAAATCAAGTGGGAACACTGCATTACAACTCCCTTTTCCTTGTGTCCACGAGCATGGGAAAGAAGGCTGCACTTATTGTAGAAAACCAAATTCTTGGTACAGTGATTGCAGGTCACTTCAATGCGCACGCTCCTCCGGTCGTAGTGCTGCGTGAGGCTCTTCTCGAGAGCAAACGAGTCGCCGCACTCCAAGCACTTGTAGCCTCGCGTGGGCAACGTGATGCCGGCGTTGGCAGGGGGACTGAGGTTTGGGATGTAAACGGGCACCGGGTTGACACTGCTCAGCACCTTATTGAACGCCTCCACTACCGAGCTCTGCAGAGACGACACCACCTGCACGCGAGACACTTTTTTAGAAGGCTGAGTGGCTGCTGCAGAAATTATTGCCTGCTTTATTTGTTGCTGAGGTTTTGTTAGCACTTGGCGGAGTTCAGAGGTTGTTTGAGCACCTTGAGGCAGAAGATTAAGGTTGGCAAGATGGACTGTCTTTGGCACGAGTTTCGCACTGGCAAGGCTCGATGCCGGCACCACAACAGTCTGCTGCTGTATAGCATTGGCAGCCTTTATAATGGCGCTGCTGGCGCTCTGCACCGACGCTGCGGATATCACCGTGGCCTTCACCGTGGTATTGTTAGCGAGCTTCAAATTAATAACTTGGGATCCGGCTGTTTTAACTGCTGAGACCGGGAGAAAAGCGGTAGCCACAGGTTTGATAGTGACCTGTTTTGGTGCAAGTTCTGCAGAGCCAACAGCGTTGGTGACAACTGCAGACTGCAGAGGAGCCCGGGGTGGAGAGGAAAGGACAGCAGCAGAAGCTGGTGAGGACAGCAGAGATGTCACCATAGATGCCGTCTGCTCGAGCTTCTTACCAGAGTCCAAATCCACCTCTGGCAACACTCGGGTGACCGTTCTCTTGATCTCCCCAGAAGAAGTCTTGATGGTTTTTATACGAACTTTAGGAATTGCTGGTGTTGACCCTGCAGGAGAGGACGGAGACCCTTTGCTACTGTTTTCACTCGATATACTCCTGGGACTATCAGGCTGTTTGACAGATAGCTTTTTAGCACCATCAATGAGACTCTGAGATTCAGGTGATTTTTCAATAGCATGGGGACTTTCATTCATGTCTTTTGGCAATGGAGAAGATTCTCCAGAATTGGATTGTAAATCCTTACTGGTATCTGTAGCTGCCTTTTTAGCACTCAGTGCTGCAATTGCAGCAATGCATGAAGAAAGCTTTGCCGATGACTTTGCTTTGGACTGTGAAATGCTGGCAAGATTGGTTTCACTTTTTTCAGCACTCAGCTTTCCATCAAGTACCCTGTTTTCAAGTAGCTTCTCAGAATTGTCTTTCAGCAATTTGTCCTCTACTTTTCGATGTTTAAAAGGCTCGTAGACACTTAAATTCATAGAGTTTGTTTCTGTCTCTCGTTTACCAACTTTACTTTTATCTGTATTACCTGAACCTGGGATTCCAGACTTAATCAAGCTCTCTCCACCAAGTGTCTTTAGTTTCTCATATTCCTGCTGAGATATAGCCCCTGTCAAGACATTTGCTCTGAAATTTCCACGCAGCTCTTCTTTATCTGGAGGATCATCCACCTCGATTTTTTCATCATCATCAAATTCTTCAGCACTTGAGATAGGGCTAAACTGGTTGAAAGCTGATTCTTTCAGGGTAGCCTCAGAAGCTGACCCATCATCTTTAAGACACTTCCCTTCATCTTTACTGTAGCTATCCAGAGCTGATGAGGTTAGAAAACCATTATGCAAGCCATTGCCTGTGGAATGGTGGCTGTCCTTGTCCACTCCTTCAGAAGAATCAATAGTACGGACATTTTTCACTATGACACTGACACCAACATCAGATGATGATGGTGCATGAGAATCTTCATCCACGTGAGCATTTTGTTTTATGTGGCTTTCATGATCATCGTGTCCAGACTCAATAGCTGCTTTTGGATCTACCATATCTGGTATGTCAAAGGCTGCGAGCAGGTCATCAAAGTCTGGGGTCTTCATATCCCCCATGGTCATGTATTTGATTGTAAGCAGATCTGTAAAATAAGCAGAAATCATTATCTCACTATTTAAATCTCTTCAACAGAAGCTTACACAACAGAAACTTATACCTAAAGCTGCTAGTGCACTCTTCAATTCTGAAGCAATATTTTCAGAAAGATACATTACTGAGCAGCAGTTCACATGCAAGTGAACACTCAAACGGCCACAGCAGGAGCCACCAGCTTTCAGAGGCTGCACCTACCCCGTTCCTGACAGATGCTTCACTGCTCTTGAAGACCTCCCACGACACACACTCCTGCCTCCAGTGCAATAAATCCATCCTTCGCACGCTTCAACACTGCATGTTCCTTGTTGCGGAACCTGAATCTTTCCTGAGGCTGCCTGAATGAACTGTGTTGTTCTCAACTATCTTCTCTGCAACAGTACTTTAAACCAAGACCACTATCTCCCTTCAGACATTTCTTTTTTAGGCTAAACAGCACTAAGCCCTTAGTTTTTTCTTCACAAATAACATTTTCCATGTCTTATCCTTTTTGCCTTCCACCAGTCTCTATCCCTTCTGCCTGCCAGTTCCAAACCCAAAGGGAAAACTCAAACTCAAACCTTACCAATGCCATGTAAAAAGGAAAACTAACAGTGGGCACACTTTTATACTTTCAATCCCACTCTGCTATTTGCCTGTTCTGCAGCCCCTTCAGCGACGGGCAAAGACATGCTGGTGACTGCAGGAGAATCGCTCGCAGAGATCAAAGCAGAAGTCAGTTAGCGACAGCCCGGACCGTTTGCAGTGCTCTTGCTAAACATGCACAAGAGCGATCTGCAGTCCTGTGACAGAGCTGATTTTAATGCATCTGCCTGTTCGGAATTTCTAAGGCTTAAGTCAGTGTTCAATGTGAAAAAGTATTTAACCAATTAAATTTTATTGTTAGAAAACGCCTATTTAGCGAACATGCCAGCTGCCTCCCTGCGCTTCTACCAGGACTGGAGGACTATGAAACCACTGGTAACAGGAAAGCTACCATCTTCCCAGTGCAGGTATCAGGCTAATTTCACATTGTTCCAACAGCAGCAATAGCTACAGGTGTCCATCCTACTACAGCAAAACTACTGGGTCTTCCTTTCATTGAAAATGACCCTCTTTACCATTTCAAGAAAAATACAACAAACTGAATTCCAAAATGAGAATAAATCAAAATCACATGGAAACAATCTAGACCAACATGCAGGAACTCATTCAATATCAATGTTTTATGTAAAGCACATTATAGCAGTGCACAGCAATGCAGTTTGGCTATCATTTTAGTTAGGAGCTTTTCTTCTTCAAACATTCAATGGTTTAGAAAATATTAGAAAAGTCTCACTCAGCTTCATGTATCTAATGTATCGCTACGGGCAGCCACACTCAGCACTCGCTATAGGGTGAGAAAGGAACAGGATTCACGTGGCCTGTTTCAGAAATCTGCTTCAGGATACGGTAATTCCGCATCACAACGGCCTGTCTCTCGAGACTCCCTCCCCGCAAAATCCAGTCTTGTTAAAAGCATGATGCAGCTCTGAGGAAGATGGTTATCTATACTCTGTGCAGCATAAGGTGGAATTTTGTATCACTTAGAAACGCTGAAAGCCCACTTGATATAAAGAAAGGGAAAAAGGACAAGTGTTCTGTCAAAACAAGTATCTGAAGCCACCATGATGATAAGCTCTGTTTCATCTAGTTTCCTAAAGCCCAGATAATGAAATCCACCTTTTTCACGTGTTTGACTGAAATGCTGCTTTTGAATTTGCTATTGGTAAAGCTGGAAGTACCTTCCCATAAATGTGATTAATCACTGAGTGGCTGTGAATGGTATCCACTGAATGGTGCTCCTTCAGGCCCAGACAGCAGGTTTTTACTTAAAGATAAATAATTTCCAAAGCTCACCTGGCATTCCGCTCCTCCCTTGGGAACGAGACGCGACTGTGTGAAGCTGAGCTCCTGCAATCCCATCTTTGATACACTACTACATACACAGATTGGGTTCAAAAACTTCCCCAAAGTGGGCAGCAGAATGGAGAGGAGAAGAAAAGGGGAAAGACAAAAAGGAACACAACCGCTGACATAATTTTTTATCTATTTTACAGGTAGTCATCATTTCTTTTCCAAAGCTCCCGGAGAACACACAGGTTTGATACAGAAGTATTCAATGAGATTATTTGCCTCAAGTTTTGCAGAACACTAGACCAGCTAAACATAAAGGTCCCTTCTGGCCTTAAATGCTGCTATTTCCTCTAAGACAGAAAGAGACAGATCAACATTGCTAAGATGCAAAGATCGTTACATAATTGGTAATAATCACCTGCCTTACCAGCAGCAGATACAGAACGTGTCCTGGAAAGCGTCTGCAGAGCAGGGCAGGGCAAGGGCTGCAGCCACGGCAGGGTGGCCACCCGCTCCGTTGAGACCTGCTCCGTGCGCGCGCCCAGGAGCACGGGGCAGGGCTGGACACCCCGGAGCTCCCCGGAGCGGTTGCCCCGCGGCTCCAGCACCGCCGCTGCGCGGGCCCTGCACGACACCGCCACAGCACCCTGCCCACGCACTCACAGTCCTGACGGGCGGCACTGAGAGGGTCAGAAAAACTGTTTCACTGGCTTGAAGAAGGGGAAGAAAGGGCTGCAATGTTAAGCTACCATGCGCAGCAGAGATCAAAACATGACACTGTTGCAGACAGAGCCTAGCAGGACAGCAGAGGACATGGGATTGCCCAGAACTAAGCCTGACAGTGACCCCTCACTTCCCTGTGGATGCACCGCACCTCATCCTACACAGAACAAACGGGAAACAGGGAAACACACTGAATGCTCCCCACGGAAAAAAACCACAAAGGTGGGTGTCTGAAACGTCCCTGTCTGCCCCAGCTATGCTTTCCTTACAATCCTCACCTCCAGGAGCCCTGCTAACACAACCCATGCTCTGCAACAACTCCGTGCTCCACCCAGCTGCTCCCTAAGGAGTGAAAAATCCAGCGGATGTTTCAGTAAAAGCTCACTTTGGATTACAACTTCAATACTATACCGCTAAAATACTGAGCAGGTTCTGTCTGCTGAGTTGCAAAGTACTAGTTAACATCTATGAGAACTTAAATGTTTACAACCAGTAGGAAGAATCACACATGTAATATGAAAGTTGAACAGGCAATTATTTTAAAGAATTAATGGAAAGGACTCTAGAGACCAATACATATGAAATCTGTATCAAAATGGACCAACAATACCTTAATTGACCAAGTTTTTCACTAATTGCCTGCAGGCTTTCAGTGTGCCAACAGGAGTCTTCCTATGGTTATTAAACACATTGCAGAAGAACTATGAAATCCTGCCAGCCTAGCACTTCCTCCAGGTACTGAGATTGCTGTTTAACACCTGGCAATAGCCAAGCATTAAGTGCAGGCCACTTTTACAGTACTAAAACCAGATGTTTAGGACTCAAACTCTGTATACGAGAGAAGATAGGTATGTCCCTTACCGAGTAACTCCACTCTACCTTGTCATTTACTAATTCCAAAGTAGAAATATTGCCTAAAAGGCACAGGCAGCATCAGGGCTGAGGCAAGCTCCTACCTTCCTTGGCAGCACAAAGCTGCCCCGGTCCTGCAGGCAGGGCAGCCTCCAGGCCCAGAGCAGCGGCACCACGCAGACATCCGCAGGAACACGAATCCCGTTCCTCGACGTCACGGAACAATCCCCGCTGCACAGAAAGGGACAGGGAAGTGGCCGGGGCTGCCGGTGAGGCAGCACGGCTGCAGCGCGGGCGCTTTATTCAAGCCGCCTCCTCTCCTGTCGGCCGTCACTGCCGGGCTCCGCATGCAGCCGCCTTCCCAGCACCCTGCTCCTCGCTCCTTCCTCCACACACCCCCAGGATCCCTCTAAAGGCCACCCTGCACCCAAGGCTAAAGTGCCAGGCCTGGGAATAAGCCAGGAAAGGAATGGAGGCTGCATCCTAGTTCACTAGGAAATTGGCCATTTCCAGAAACTGGGACATGGGAACTGCTCCCTGGAAGCAGAAAGCAAAGCTCCTGCTTTGCAGAGACACACAAAGCTGTGAAAAACGCAGCATCAGAGGACTGCCATCAAAATTCCCCATTTTATTTGTAACAGCTTTTAAGTGCACTTAACAAGGGAAGATTACACTCAGTTTTATTCTGAAATAGATTGCAACATGTTTAACCTAGGCCACATTCCTCATAACAAACAAGTTTTATGAAACAAACAGAAAAATTCCACCTCCTCAAACATCTTCCTGAAAAAGGATTTTCTTTTTATTTTTAGTTAAGAAACTAAAGACTGCTGCTATTTCTACCTAAAAGAAACCAAACCCATCTCAGAATAGGGAACTGCTAACCTGAAGGATTATTATGAATCACATGGTGCAGATGACTGCACAAATTGCAACAAGAAACTCTAAAGTGCGAGGTCTGATGGAAAGACAGTTGTCACACGCAGTGAAGCTCGTGTGCGAAGCACGGCCCCCTCCTGGGACCAGCCCCACTTGCCTTGTCGGCCCGTCTGCCTCCTGCAAACATGGCCTGGAGACAGCGAGCACCTTGGCCTTAAGACTTACAGCGGCCAGGTTGCTTGAAACACTTAAGAAATTGTGTTTAAAAACATCATTTTCTCTAAGAATTCAGATGTTATTTTGCTTACTGATTACTCAATGACACTAGGAAAAAAACTTGGGGCACCAAGCAAAGTGCACAACAAGCGAAGACCTTCTGGGTTCTTCTTTCTGATGGCAGATGCTGAGACTCATGCAAGCCCAGCAGAGACCTCCCAAACTCAACACAGGAACATGGGATTCTGAAACATCCGTGGACACAGCCCATGATTCCTCTTCATCTCTCTGGGGATAACATTTATCCATGCAGCCATACTAGTATCTTACTGAAATGTAAAGTCTGAATTAAATTCTGGGAAAAAAAATAGGCTTGTTCTGTTTTTCTGTTCCAGGTACGTGATGATGATTCTCTTTCTGTGTTTCTCCTCCTTTGGCAATGAGCTTCCTCTAAGGGCCCGGAGGGCAGCACCCAGCTCTGCACCAAGGGAAGACGCTGCTTTGTTGCTCCTCTGCCTTAGTTTCCAGTTGCCCTTTTTATACCAGTCCCTCTGCAAACGCATTCCAGGGAGCCAGTCATTTGGATAATTGTGTCAAAGCAGGAACTGATCCCAGGGAATTCTCTCCTGACACTGGAAGAAGAAAGCAGGCCAAGGCTTCTCTGCTGTGCCCACAAAACCCAGTTAATCTCTTACACCTATCGGGACTTTCATATGGTGGGTACAGGACGGAAGCCCAAGGCAGTTTTCAGAGGTGAGAACCTGCAAAAAGGTGGGGGACAGTCTGCAGAACGGGGGCCTACCTGGGAGCTTCCACCCTGTTGTCAGAGATTTCAGAGACCATTTTGAAATACAACCTTCTTCCAGCCATTGTTGGCTTAGATGGGAGGAAGGCTCAAATATCCCAGAATTCCAGAATGGCTGAGGTTGGAAGGGACCTCTAGAGATTATCTAGTGCAACCTGCTCCAGCAGGGAGATCTACAGCATGTAAATATGCTCTGGAGCTCATTAGTCCTGGGAAAGCAGCAGGGCTGAGGAGCAGAGCTGCTTCTGAACAAGTAACAGGCACCAGCTCAGCAGAGGGGCTTGCAATCCCTCCTCCTGCAGCCCCATGTCGGAACTGGGTCCAGGTGGAAAGGCTCTGGCCATGAGAGAAACCACACGCAAACCAATCTCTTCACACGCTGCATCAGAGGAGAAGAAAAAAAAAACAAAGAGGAAAACCTTCTTCTGTATCTCTTCAAGTATGATTCATCCTGCGGTTGGGACTCGAGGCCTGCTGTGCTCCCAGGACTCCCAGGCTGCTTCCACCACCGTGCTGGGAGCAGGAGGCACCTCCTGGGGCAGGGACTCGCAGGGCTCCCTGCGACGGCCCCGCTGCTCTCTCCTCGCGCTGGCTCCAGGCTCTCCATTGCGCAGCGCTGACGAACAACCCCCCACCTTTTCGGGATGCGGACAAGTGACACGCTCGAGGCCTAAAGGTTTCCATCAACCTCCCCTGGATCCCAAGTATGGCCTGCATGCTCAGTTTTGTTCTTTTATCTCCTCATTTGCCTCTAAAGCCTTGGCCAGCCACCCAGCCTCTCCTCCCTCCACACTAATGGCTCCGCATCCCAATCTTCCTCTCCCCATCCCAAGCCTGGGGCCACTACGCACTCCCTTTAACCATCACTACTGACCACTGAACGGTCAACCTCCTAACCTGCACCTGCAAATCCCTCCTGTCTATGCCCACTACATGCACTCCTCTGTGCTGTCTTTCAATTAACTACTCAAAGCGAGACTCCTTCAGTAACAAGGGTGTTTATTACCTAAAGAAACAGGGAAAAAAACAGCACATTAACTTGTACCTGCAATGGAACTTGTACTGCTGGAACTACAGACTTTTATCTTCCCGAAACCTCTCCTTTGGTTTCTTGCCCCAAAATGCATTACATATGGCTGTAACTTATTTCTTAGGACAGAGATCACTTCTTTCTGTATGTTCCCTGAAGGAGATTAACAGTCTTTTGGTATTGTAAAAACAACAGCATTGGGACAACATTTTTCAATTTCTGGCATGGCTACACATAACAACACTACAGTCAAACTGGAATACGTTTCCAGGTAGACATCCTCTTCCAGAATAACGTTCTCATAGTCGGGTGTAATATTCTGTTTAGGTGATCACGCCTAAATGACATCACATTCATTCTGGAACAAAATGCCCGTGTACAAAGTAATACCAGCATAATCTTTTTTGGTTTTTAATTTCTGTATTGTTATGCCAATAAATTTCATCATGTGGAGAAGACTTAAGTATCTCAATCAGGATGACACTAATATATCCTAACATTAGGCAAATATTAGCTTAAAACACAGCTTCTAAGCAGCTGATTAGCTATTCAACATCTCTGAGTGCCGATGCCTGATTAACACTTTTCCTTATTTACATCACAAGCTGAGTAGCTCACGAAATGGCACCGCTAGTTCAAGTTCCCAGGAAGGGAACCCAGCTCCCATAGGCCACGAGGGCAGCGCTGCCGCCCGCACCGGCACGGCCGCTTCCCGCCCCGCAAAGGCGCCGCAACCTCCCCGCTTCCAGGAACACAGCCTTCGTAACAGGCACTACTCTCATTCCTCTGGATAAAGGGCTTGTTTATCATCCACACTATCCATAAAATCATGCCAGTCCTTACATTTTTACGTATCTTCAGGTGTGTACACATTTGAGACACTCCAATTTGTCTCCACACACGGATTTCCTTAAGTAGCAGAAACCTGAACTTGGGCCTCTGGTTTACGAATAGAAGACTCCATTCATTTTCTTCCCTCCTTACAATCTCCCAGAGAAAAAAGAAAAAAATACTTAGGAAGGAAAGCATTAAGCAATCTTTCAAATACATATATTTTTTTCCTTTATGGCGGATGATGATTATTCAATGCAATAATCCTACTGCTGACAGTTTTGGAACAATCTCAAGGCCTACTCTTTACTGGCCGCCAAACTTTCCAAAGCCATTCTGCTGAGTTGCCTGTCCAGACAATCACTGAAAACCACTTGAAGTTGCCCAGCATCTCTGGGACCACCTCGTCCAAAGCTCTGCAGAGAGAAGGTTCAAACAGAGCAGGTTGTGCAAGGCGTGATAGTCATGTTTCTACTATTGCCAGAGATGGAAACAAAATCAAATCAAACATTTTGGGTTTCAGAACAAGTTATTTCCAGGGACTTAGACAAATGCAGATATTACCATGCTGTACCAGAAACCTGCATATAGAAGTAGATAACACAAAACCAGTAGGTTGCAGTAGTTTTCTTCTTCTGAGGCTAGACTTAAACGTATGCAGGTGGGTGCTAGATAAAACACTTCAGAAAATGGCCAGGAGAGGAGCAGAGAAGGCAAAGAGGAGGAAGGGGCATCTTTCAGGTCTGCCCTTTTCCTCTTGTGGGAGGGCCACGCGTTGCAGAGCAGCAGGCAGAGCCAGCTCCGGGGTGGACCAGGCAGCAGGACAGCCCGGTACCAGCCTGGGCTTCTCCTCGCGGTGCCCTGGGCGCTGCGCTGAGCACCATTCCCTGCACCGCGCACCCTGCACCGCGCACCCCTCCCTGCGCTGAGCACCATTCCCTGCACCGCGCACCCTGCACCGCGCACCCCTCCCTGCGCCGTGCTGCCCAACTGCCCGCCTTGCTACCAGGCCCAGGTGGAGTTCTGGGCCTACTCACTTCCTGAATTTCTCTTAAAATGAAGGAGAACTCATGAAGCAGGCAAAGCAAACCACTCTTTTTGCATGCTGCTTCAGAGCAGGTTATAAACATGGTTTGCTTTGTTGTGTATTTTTGTATGCAAAATTGCCTGGGACAGTAACATGAGAATGACTTGGATGAGCAGCAACAGTGACCAGAATGCTGAGGTTCTCAATTTAATGCAAATTCAAATCACACTCTAAATCACACTTTCTTCACGCCTATCTCCTCAGGTTAATATATTCTTTTTCAAAAGCGAATGGCAATTCTTGCTTGAGAACAACATGCAGCAGCTGCAGACAGGGTCAGGGCGAGCACTCCAAGGCAGGCAGTGCCGGCCTGTGCAGACTGAGCAGCCAACAGGCCTGAAAACATCAGAACAATTTTCTTTTTTCACATTTACTCCCAGGAATCAGCACACATATTTATATTTTATTATAGTCACATCTTTAAGAAAAATAAATCTATTTATTTCACTCAATACCAGCTTGGAACTTGATAAATCACAACTCTTATTTTCAAGATCAAATACCAGAGACAAGCCTCAGTGCAAGATGTGATCACAATTGCTGATAGAGGACCAACCCTCCAACATTTAGCAGTATTTTCCATCGGAAAGCTGGCCTTCGTACAGAATCACAATCTGGTAAAGAGAGCTTATTAATATTATTAATCTGAACAAAATAAAACTCACCAAAAATACTGCAGACACCAGCATCTATTCATCTTTCTCATCTTACAGGCTAAAAAAGCGCTGCAAATGCAAAAGCTCTGTGCTAAAAATAAAAAATTCCTAGTAGGGATTTTGCTCCAAAATCCAAATCAAACAGATACATTGAATTTTGTGACAATTCAAGTACTTAAAATTTTAAAGCAGCTTACTACACTGGTAAAGGAAAAAAAAAGCTTAGAAGGTGCTCATGTAACATATGAATTTTAGCTGACACTTGGAAAAGAGCAGGCATCATCAGCAGCAATAGCTACTATTCCTATCAAGCACCATGAATTCATGTTTGCAAGCTTCATTCTGCTACAGATGCCTACAGTCAAATATAGAACCTCTGCATTCAAATTATGAAAAATATGAACAGAAATAAGCACAGTGATCTGTTAGCCATTTTGCTCCACCACCCATGCTATTTGCTGCCCTATAAAATCTGAGAAACAATACATTCTATCCACATTAAAAGCTACACAAATACGTTTTCAGGCTAGACATTAGCATGCTACTTCCACTCGGCTACAATTCATTCCTGAATGCCTTATGTAATCTGCTGCAGTCAGAAATAAAAAGGTGCCCTTTTATTTGTCACTCTTCGATGCAGACATCCTACCTATCATCAGTTCCCATCCAACTTACCAAATATCCACAATCTCTCAAGGCTTTTAATGCTGTCTATCTTATTTTCCTGAACACAGAGGAAGAGCCCCTCATTGCACACTAGACTAGAACATTTTCAGTGCTTTTCCTCCATATTTATCTTGATTGTAGATTACCACAGCAGCTAGCAGCCAGGGCTGGTTAGATTTCGTTTAAATCGCACTGGATGAGATTCTAAGTTGCTGATTTCCTGTTATAGGAAGTAGCAGTTCTTGCAGGAGAATCCCCAAGGCAAATGTTTAGTGTTCCAGTGTGCAGGCTCTAACAGCCTTTGTTCTTCCCTTTGCTATATTCAATACTGCTTCCTTCTCTCTCTCCCCCTCTCCCTCTCTCTGAATCCTCCAGCTTTCAGGATAAGATGCAAATGCCAGCCCAAACCTAAGTACACATTTCTTTTTTAGATGAAGAAAAAAAAAATCCTGTCCTATCTATTATCCATTGCTGGGAAGCTTTGACTTAGAAGGAGCCATCTCTCAGGAACTGCTGCACTGCCCATCCGGTTTCCTAATCTTATTTCAATACTGCAAAATATTGTAATTCATGCCACTAGCAGCCCACTGAAGCTCCATGAAACCTCCAAAATACATCTTTCCACTTGGCTGCAAATGCCGCCAGGGTTCAAGCAGTCCAAGGCACACCATGCGCACTGTTCATTTCGGACGTTTCCCTACGTGGGCTGTATCAAGTGCGTGTTCAACGCTAAGGACCTGGGCTCAGCAGCAGGCAGCAGTGCCGGGAGGTGCCGGGCAGCCCTGCTCGGCGGCGCGCGAAGGTGCAAGGCTGCAGCGAGCGGCCGCGGCCATGTGGTCCACGATTTACGACTGCCACTCAGAGGCCTGCTCTTTATGCCTGCATTGTGATAAAAAACGGGCATCTGGACGTGTGATACTGAAACAAAGGTACTGTATTTAGCCAAGATATCGGTAAGTCTTTACAAATAATAGCTTTAATCCTATTAAACGTGGAGGAGGTTAATGGTATTTCTTTGCTGACATTTAAACCATTGTCTCCTCTCCAGCGTGCCAAGTGCGCACTCAGGAGCCACATTTACTTTTCATATCCGTGTTCTTGCATGCTATTGTTATATTCATACCCCAAACATCGCGTCTCACCTTGTGAACCTTCACCTTTGAAAGATATTTTAGCCAACGCTCAGTTACTGTCACAGACGCATTACCTCTGCAAATATGAAAGGGTTAAAGGCAGCCACAATCAATAGGCCTACAAGGGAAAAAAAGGGAAAAAGAGAAGAGTATGCCTTACAGCATCTTTGCAAAGCTTTTCTGCACATTTCTACAACAATATTGTTTCCTTTCGGCCTTCCACGAACACACAGCACCCCCCCACATGTCTCCTAAAGAAAACCACAAGACAGCACCCAGTAAATAAAACAGCATGCAAAGCAGCATCCCTCAGTCACAAGCATAGCTACAATTACAAATCATTCAATCCATTTTATTTAGTCTAGCTCAAAATAGACTGCACAACCAGTGTCCCACCCTTGCAAAGCAAAAATATTTTAATAAGGGTCATAAATCTCAGCGTTCGCCCCTTCTCTAAGCATAAAAAAAAAAAAAAAGGCACGAAAAGCCCAAGTAAGCTCAGCTCCTGCAAACATGTACATTCCCATACAGCACGTTTATGCCTCCGTTACCACGTACCCGTGCAGTGTGTCTACAGTGTGCGTTCACATGGGGCTGGGGCTGGCGTCTGCCTGCGAGCTGCTCCGCTCCGGGCTGCCATGGAGGGAGCCGCTCCGCGCCGCGGCTCGGTGACTGCATTGTGTGGGGGAGCGGATCTGCCTCAAACCGGTTCCAGCCGGCGCTGGTCACCCTACATAAAAGCTATGGCAACCCTCGCGCGCTGCCAACGGGTCCCCGCGGCGGCCGCGGCCACGTCCCGCACCGCTGCAGGCCTGGGCGCGCAGCACCGTCCATCCCCGCCACGGTGTGCGGCGTCCCAGGCTGTGTGGGGCCGTGCGGGGCCGTCCCGGCCACGGCGCGCGGCCCACCCCGCTCGCACGCGCGCGGCCTCCTCCTCCTCCCCCACTTACCTCCCACAACCTGGCGGGGAGCTGGGAGCGCCCGCCCGCCCGCCTGCCTGCCTGGAGCTAACAAAGAGAGCGCAATAAAAATCCTCCGCGGGTCCGGCCGCGGCGCCGCGCGGGGCCGAGCCGCCTGCCACGCAAGGACGCCTCGCGCTCCGCAGCCCCGCAGGACGTGGCGGTGGCGCCACGTCACGCTGGCCCCCTCGTGCCCACGGGCGCTGCCGCAGGACAGGGCCGCAGGCCCCACGTGCAGCGAAGTGGGCTGCAGCGCAGGCCCACGCGCCCGCCGCCCGCCCTCGAGGCAGCGCCGGCCACCCCAGCAGCTGCGCGTTCCTCCCTCGTGCCCGCAGCACTCGCGGGAGCAGGGCCTGGGGCGCCGCTGGGCCTGGCCCTCTCCACAGCATGGCTGCTGGCCCAAGCGCCAACCTGGCCAGCCGCAAGCCAGCCCTCACGCAGCCTTGGCCCCCGCGGGGCTGCAGCCACACGTGCCAGGCCACTCGCCCCGCCTGGCACCAGCAGGGCCTGCACGCCCGGGGCTGCCCGTGCGGGAACACGTCTGCTTGCCCCGCTGGGCGGCCCGGCTAGCGCTGCCATGCATGGCAGGCCCCATGCTCCGGGCACCAGGCAGGCCGGCACTGGGGCATGCAGGCACATCACAGTGTGGGCACCAGGGCAGGCGAGTATCAGGCCATGCACTGGTCCATGCCGGCATGGGCAGCACTGTGCACGGGTGTGCACAGGCACAGGTCATGGAGGCACACGGGCACTCAGGCGGGCTGCCTGCCACACCACAGCAGCGCCCTGGCATGATGGCATCTCTGCTGTCACCCACTGTGCTGGTGCCCACCGTGCCAATACCCACCATGCTGGTACCTACCATGCCAATACCCACCATGGCGGTACCCTCCGTGCCATCATCCACTCTGCTGGTACCCACCGTGCTGGTGCCCATGGTGTCGGCACTCAGTCCGCGGTGCGGCACCTGCCACCTCGGCCTCCTGGCACGCGCACCCGCAGCCTCCCTCCCTGTGTGCCCTGGCCCGCAGGCTGCTCCTGGGGAAGGGTTGGGGCGGCCGTATTGCTGGCGTGGGGAGGATGAGGGAGAGGCAGCTGGGGCCCGCGGGCTGGGCCGAGCTGGGCCAGGCGAGGTGCGTGCGGGGCCCCCATGCAAACCGACCTGCGGGGCCGGGCCGCGCCGGCAGACGCATTGCGGCGAGCACTGGGCCGCGGGAGGGCCGCCGCGGGAGCCGCCTGGGCCGCGCTGCGCTGCACCAGGCCGCGCTGGGCTGGGCCACACCAGGCCGCGCCGGGCCGCACTGCGCTGGGCCGGGCTGAGCCGCACCGCGCGGTGCCGGGCAGGGCCGGGCCGCACCGCGCCGTACCGTGCTGGCTGAGCGGGGTCGCGGCCTGCCAGCGCTGCAGCCCGGTGGCCGCGCCGCACGGCGCTGCCCCCCCGCCCCCCTGCAGCGCTCGCGGCGCCACGGCCCGTTCCTGCCCCGCCGGTGACCCCCCTCCCCTCCGCCCCCCCGCTAATCCCCCATGTCAGTCCCTGCGGGGTCCTCCCCGGCCCCCCGGCCCTGCCCCATGGCTCCCCAGTGCTGAGGAGCGGGTTGTGCCATCCCCGAGCCGGGCTCACCACGTGCAAAACGGGGGCACCATTTCCATGTCCGTGCCGGGCGTCCTTGTGCTCGCTGCGGGAGAGGTGCTCACAAAGCAGAGTCACGGGCGAGCTCCTGAGGGACGGGGCCCCAGCTCTTTCACTCACTCATGCTCGGCTGCGAACACTTGGCTTTGCCTTTGAAGAAAGGACAGGTGGAGTTATTAAATCAAACGTTTAAATCAAAGCGCTGAACACTGCCAGGCGCGTGCAAGGCGCGCGGCGCTGCCGCGGGCAGGCCCCGCCGCGGCTCTGCGGAGCGCAGGCCGCGCTCAGCACCAGCAGCCGCCTGCAGGGCTGCCAGGCAGCTCCGGCCCCGCCACGAAGCCTCCCCCTCGTGCTGCGCTCGGCAGGGAGCGAGAGCCGCGCGGGGAAACGGATCACTGTGCGGGAGCGCTGTGCGGGAACGGCAGTGCCCTTCCCACATGTAGGAGCCATGCGGGACCTTTGTTCTTGCGCAGACCCCACAGAAAGCGACGATGCAGGCAGGGAGCAGCAGCAGCGCCGCACGGGCGGCCCCATGAGCATCGCTGCTCGGGGCACCCACCGCCCTCGGGCCGCGCTGCACGGGCAGACACGCGCAGGGCTGGTACCGACACGCAGGGCCCATGCCCGCATGCGGCCTGGCCGCTGGCACGGCAGCCGCCTGCACAGCTGCCACCTTGGGCACCTGCGCAGCCCCAGCAGTTCATAGCATGTCAATAGGATGAACCCACCCCACACGTTACACTGAGCACAAACACATCTGTGCTCTGCGCTAGTTTATTTCCAAGGAAGGCCCCATCGTTTAGTTTGCAGAAGCCTGCAAGGAGCTTCCTCATTCTGCAAGAGACTGGTAGAATCAGGCCATAGTATTTTAACACAATATTGTCTTCCCCATTAACTAATAGACTGTGGTTGATTAAAAAAAATAAAAAAGTGAAAACTACTTTCCTTATCCTAGATTTCTGTGGTCTGCTTGCATAATGCTATAAGGAAAATGGCAGCTGCTCCAAGTATTAGCATCTAAAATATTATGTTAATTGATTTCACAGTTTATAAATGGCATAAAGGTCTCTGTGCCTGCTGTCTTTCAGACTGATTTACTCTTTTCCTTGCAGCCAGGTGTCTTTGACATCTCCATGGAAGGAAGTCTGCCACTGCAAATATTTAACTGAAAAATAATGAGATTTATAGTATCATTTACAAATTGTGCCAGGCCAACAGCCTTTCCCTGAATTCCTTTTTCATTCCAACACACAGTAAACAGACAGTTCTAATGCAAGCATCCCTAAAAAGCTACAGCTAAAAAGCATCCCGTTTGCTCCGGAGGGGTTCCGTGGGTTTTTAGTGCCTTAACCTGGTATCACAGGTGTGAGGTTCAGTCTCTAATTTCCTCAGGGGCCTCATGATGCTCCAGGTAAAGTCGGTGGTTGGGGAGGCAGCAGGTAGTTTGAGTTACTGCAGCTTTTCCGCAGGGCAAGAGCTGGCACCATTGGCTCATCCAGTCTCAGCCCTCAGTCAGCACAAGGACATAACTTGCATAGTCACCCAGGAGAGTTTTGGTGTCCACAGCTGCCCTACTTCCACCCTTGACATTATCATCTCAAAGTATTTTCTCTCTCCAACCCTCACCACCTTGCAACCAGCTAGAAATGCGACAACATGCTCTCTGATGAGGACAGATACCTCAAGCATGTGATGAGGAAGAAGGACACCCCAAGGGTGCAGTGAGGAAGACCAGGCGCTGCAGGAGCACCTTCTACCAGCCCTGGGCTCTGCTGCTGGCAGGCCTGGGTGGCAGCATACGGTATTGACCACCCACCTTAGAATACAATCTGTCCTTCTTCATCTGCCAGAGTGTTCGAAGTAGAAGCCCTTTCAGTTTACTATGCACTATGGTCCGCTCTTGGAGGGCAGAGACTCCAGCTCCAACACTTGCCTTTGCTGTGGAGAGCCTGCAGTGGAGGGGCCTCTGCAGCCACAAGTGGAAACACCAACATATTCCAGGTACCCTCTGGAGCCGCACTCAGCTTGGAGAACGTTGTGTCACCTGTGCTGGGGAGACAGGAAGCTTTGCGGTTAGGTCACATAGTGTGTCTTTCATTCACCAAGGAATCATCAATTTTAACCACATCTTGCCTTTTTACCAGGAAAAAAAAAGGCAAATAGAGGCCGCTCTTCAGCAGTCAGCAGGAAGGAGTGCTCCAAATCATGACATTCTCCCTTTGATGTTGCAGTAAATGCTGTATTTGTGCCCAATAGAAACTTTTTAATTATTTTTAAAGGGTTTTTAAAACTGCCAAAATATAGACCTCTGAAATCAGCTGTATTCTTTCTACTTTCAGTATTGGAATCTGTTTTAGTTGTATCAGTGAAGCTTTTACAAATCAAAAATACATTGGAGCCAAATATGGCTTTGCAGGTGGATTTACACAATTAAAAATAAAACCAATTTACATTTAATATTTTGCTTAAGTGAAGCCAATTTACGTTTAATTTTTTGCCTTCAGAGTAACTGATATCCTTTTAGACTTCTCCCATTTTTGCTTGTTATTTTACTCAATAAAATAACATTTCCCTCCTGGCTAGTGAAACACCCTTAGTTTCAGCAAGAACAGTAATACATATATTCCATATTTGCAATCCTACATTTCTTTTTTGACCCATAACTCTAAAACTTCTGGCAAATATTTAATAATATCTGTCAAACTCAGTTGCCTTTTTAGGTTTTCACCTGAAAAGTTCTTGTATCATGTTATCTACAAGGACACAATGGAAGCCTGTAGTTTTTTTTGTATAGTACCTAATTTTTTTTTCCTTGGATCATTAACAGTGCAAGGACCCTTTTTTATAAAACATTGCCCTTTAAAAGTCAGTATTTTAGAAAAATGTTCCCTTTTTCTGTTTTCTAGGCATTTTCTTGGCAAAACTGGTTTATCTTCTTGCTTATGAAAATAAATGCCCTGTTATATTTCAAGCTAAAAGCTCTGAAATTGCTTCTAGAAAAGCATAATAGACTTTTATTAAGTGTAGATTGCTTCTAGACTTACTAAAAGAAAGTGGTCCTGGATGAGGTAACACAGAAGAACTTTGGCAGGGAGGAATTGATTCAAAACCTGCATCTACATCAACAAAGTTTAGATTGTAAATTTCTTCTTTTGAGATCACTTCTAGCAAAAGAGCGCCCCAAAACCTAAAAACTTGTGCTGCAGTCCAAGTGCTGTAGCATTTTGGCACCTGGCCCCCAGCAGACTCCAGTGCTCTGCTTTACAGCCAAGACCAGACCAGCAGGAGGATGCAGGAGTTAAACACCACCTAGTTCTTGCCCTGGAGGCCCGGGTCCAGTCTGTAATTCTCTGAACTGCTGCACAGCCCCCAGCTAACGCTAGGGAGAGGTGTGAATTCCTGCTCATTCCTGAGCTTCGGCACTGCTCGGAGGCAGCCCTGTCTCTGTGTGAGCTGAGGGGCCTCTGCTCTCGCTAGCTTCCTTGCGGCACGGCAGGAGCTGCACACATGCAAAGCATCCTTAGAAGCTGCGCTCCCAAATACTCCATAGTTAGGAGCATTTCCAGGAGAGAGAGGAATTGCTTCCTTTGCTCTCAGGCAATACCCAAAGTTCCATTTTCTGTCTTCTAGAATGTGCTAGACTAGAAGCGTGCTCTGGCCGATGCGCTTTGCTCATGTCACTGTGCCAGATGGAGCAAGGAGGGCGAGAAGCCATGACCCCACCATGGGGTCATTGTGTCCATGCCACTGCCTCGCATCAGTGACTCAACAACCTTCTGGAGTCTGGACGCTGTGAGGGCCGGACTATCCGTGGTCGAAAGAACATTGTACTGCTCTGTGGGGGATGAAGCCCTCCAAAGGGATAACCCCGCTCCTGAAGTGCACGGGCATGAGCTGGGTGCTCTTCCAGTCCACTTGCAGCCTGTCTTCACAGGCATCCATGCCTCAGAAATTTGTTGGGATAGAGAGGCATTTTCCTTAGGCCTCTCTTCTGCTGCAAGTTAAAGCCAATATAAGTCACGTAAGTCACATGCACTACAAGAGAACAGACGGCTCCTGCCCCGGATCTACCCGTCATTTTTCAGGAGGAAGCTTAGCAATGTTTTCAAGGATGCTGTGCAGATTTAGGCAGCTAAAGTAAGTCCCATGTTGAACCTTGACTAAGATGCTAGAACCCAGAAGTGGCTTAGACCACTTTTATCTGATTTAGATGTAAAGGAGTTCCCACACTCTGTTATTGCTTAATGCTGACCCTACCCATTTTCAATATCAAAGCTTTTCTATTCTTGATTATTAAACCTCCAATCTTATTTCAACCTAGGAAAGGTCTGCACTCCAGTGAGTGTGCTGTGCTGAATGAGAGACAAGTTGGGGAGGAGCGAGAGCCTCTGTGGAGTTGGCCTTTAGAGAAGTTACTGGAGAAAGGAACTGTTTTCCACGGCTTCAGTACATTATGCCCTTTGCATCTGTTAAATAGTGTACGCAGTTCCTAACCTTTAACAGAACTAAACATAGAAAAGTACCTCAGCCGAGTCTGTTTAAACAGAACAAACACAAAATGCAGTGAGACTAGTCTTCCAATAGATAAATAAACAGAAGATGGAGTAGTTCATTTTCATTTTTTTTTGTTGTTTTACAAAAAAAGATTAGATATATGCCAGTTCTACAGGACTTTTGATGTAAAGTATAAGTTAATCCTTATAAAGACTGTTCAACAGAAGCAATGGACTTTGGAATCCATTTGAATTCTCTCTCAAAAAAGAAGCATGGAATTGTTGTCAGTAATCACAAAAATATTGTCATAGAAAATAGGTTCAGGATGTGTACAAATGTATTCTACCTCCTAGGCCCTGAAATACAAGCTATGGAGTTATTAGAAAGGTCTTCCTTTTTGGTAGATACATTTCACAGTTTGGTTTTAGATCAGTGGGCAGTTGAATATCTTTTATCCCACTTATTAGAGATTAAGAAATACCCTACTTATGTAAATGTATGAATGGTGGCTTAATTTAGGATGATATGATATTTAAAAATGATATTTAACCTGAAAATTGTCCAACTGCCTGATAATTTTGTGGCAATATGTACATTACAGCATGAAAAGTAGAGCTATTTTTCTTTTAGAGATCATAAATCAGTTATGAAAATATGACACCGAATCACTGAAAATAAAAATATGAAAATACTAACAGTCTTTTAGACCATGTCCTTGATGGCAGATACCCAACGCAGCACAGCTGACAAGTCCCTACACTGCGAGCTGAACCCCCCCCAGAAAGGACAGCCCTTAGGCTGGGCTTGTGCTGTGCAGCACAGGAGGAGAAGGAGATAGAAAGAGCCAGCATCTAAAAGCGGCTAAAGATACCCTCTGCAAGGGAAGCTGGAATGAGGTATTAGATGAAGTCCTAGGGAAGCCAAGGGCATGGAAGACAGACACCATAGTGGATGCATGCTGCGGGGGATGGACACAACAGGGAATGTACCTCACAGAGGACCAAGGATGGACCGCACAGAATATGGATGCCACAGATGCCATGTAGGATGGACACTATGGAAGACAGATGCTAAGGTGGACAGATGCCCAAGAGGATGGCTGCAACAGGGAACAGACATGATGGGACATGGCTGCTTTAGGAGATGATAGACTTACAAGGCTGTGAAAACTGTCCATTATCTACAGAAATCATTCTTACTGTGTAAAGAGCATGGTCTTAAAAATGTTCCATAAGTAACAGAGATATAGGGAAATACACTGAGAGATGAGAACTTAATACCGTACTAAAGAGGTTACCACATCTATGAAATTATCTGCAGTCACAGACCTGTGAACTGCTAGCTGTGAAAGGCAGCCTATCTTTTGCCCGCATAAAAATGTGGTTAAACCATGTTCCTCGGGGACAGGCTGGAAACAGTAAGAGTCCTCATTCCCAAGGCTTCCCAAGAGGCTGGAGCTGAGGCAGAGAGGGACAACAGCCTGGAGGAACCAGGCCTGGTAGGCACACAACACGAGAGTCCTCAGGCAGAGAGAGTCAGCAGAGCTGCAGCTGGCTGCCCTGCGAGAGCGTGCATGGGACTGCTGCTCTGCAATCCCTGTAATGCTTTCCCTGTGCATTCCCTGGAATGGAAATGGGCTCTTGCCACAGAAATACTTCACAACTCTCCTTTATTTCTGCACCTACAAGCCAGTCTGTAGGGCACTATCTACCAGCTAGCAAAACCAGCTGAGGAGGCTACGACAGCATAGCTCACATCTGGTATGTCCCTGGCAGAGCCTTTCCATGAATGTGGAAATACCTCTGGCTAGGGAATCACCCAGAGCAGATGTGAGAAGGCCCCAAAGTTGTTCTAACAGCAATATCCACTCGCTATAATTTTATGAGAACATCCTTCATTCGCTTTTCATGATACTATTTATAGAAGTGAGGCTGCATTCACCCTGGTGACTGACAGCCCAGCTAAGCTATTTTAGCAGATCTCCATTGCAGACTTTTGGCAAAATTTCCCAGGCTGAAACTGAAGCTGCCTTGCTCTGGCAAGGCTTTCCTGGCATGGTCACAGCTGAAAGGCTCCATGGAGGATTGCACCCGTTGGGTTCCCTGCGTGCCCGCTGCGGAGGTGCACACAAGCAGCGCGAGGAGCTGAGCCTGCTGCAGCACCACGCTGTGCCCGGCGCCCATGGCAGTCAGTGGAAGCACCTTGCAGCTCTTCCAAAAGCCTAAGCAGAGGATCTGCGTGCTCCCTGGGGCGGAGCAAGGCCACATCAAGCTCTAAGGCACACAGATGATGAACAACTGAGCAGCAAGGGTGCTTTCTGGGGCCAATACAGCCCTCGATCCAGCCCTCACTTCAGCTGTACCTGCAATGCCACACCATACACTTCAGCACAATTAATACTGCTTAATTGCAGTGATGGGGCACAGATGTGCACGTGTGGAAGGACAGCACACACTGATCAGAGTCACTTGCCCAGCAACACAGCAGAGCACTACAGAAGGCCAGAGCGGGACATAGGCTTTCTTGGCCATCAGCTCACAAGTTCAAACCTCTACCTATGTCACCAGCAATTGCACAGCAGGACTATGTACAGATTATAAAATGCAGAGCTAACAGACCTACTCATAAGCAGTATAGTCTTTTCTGCTTACTAACACCTTCCAAATGCTGGGCCAGAAACCTCTTGCTCAGCTTTCTCTGCGGGCATTAGCCACCTGCGTGATTAACAGCCAGTATAACGAAGCTCATCAGCCTAAGACATTGAAAAATGCCTGCTTTGTTCTCTTAATATGCCATATGCATGAATTTTTTTCCCCTTCTCTTGATATTTATTCAAAGATACAAGGATTATTTCTGAATTATTCATCATACAATATCTGATTAGGCTGTGGCTCCCACTGCTTAATGAATGAGCCATTAGCCTTTTGCAGATGGTGCTATCAACAGCTATTTGAATGCTGCACGTTCACCTGCATTTACACAGCACTCTGAGGAAAAGGCTGGAGGAGAACCTTGTGCAAAGTTATGGGATAATTTTTTACTGTAGCATCTGTTAGGTGTCATGTTTCTGGTTCACTCCCCATCAGACCATCCTCTGCACGGGATTGCCTCAACAAGAACTCCCTATAGGAACTGTAGGTGCAGCCTCTTCCGAAAGTCTCTTTTGTCAAGCTAGAATCCTGTGATCCAGACAAGGACAAAATTTACAATATACACATTTTTTTTTTCTTAAAAACACCTGATACAAGGTTCTCAATCTAGAAAATCTTTCTGTAGTTAAGTATATATCCTTCTAACTACTTATTAGATCACTTCAACTGATGGAAGATGTACATAAAAATAAACTGTCCACAGATATGCTTACTTACATATACACTGCCATGCTGCTTCCATGCATCCTACAAAATTTGGTCTCTCTTGCTGCTTCTGAGCTATGACTCATCTGCCTGAGCAGAGACAGACACCATCAATATCATCCTTGCTGCTACCTTGCCATGAGCAGGTGACAGAGAGTGTGTTGGGCCATGAATACCCACCTCTGCCCAAATAGCCCTCAGCTGTGCCAGGGGCCAGTTTGGAGGAATGTGGCCTGGGCCCTTTCCTGCAGGTCTGGGGAGGTCGCAGCAAGTCCAGCTGCACTAGCCCCTCTGCAGCCCTGGTCTGTGGATAGCAGTGAGCTCTATCACTAGCCACAGGTGTGACTGTAACTGCTGCACTCCCCGCAGGGCACATTGGCCTTTATTTGCACCAGCTGCCCCACTTGCAGCTGAGAAGGTGCAGTGACCTCCTGGGTGGAAAAGAGTAGAGATGCACAAGGTCTCCAGGATGTGGGACTGCCAAGCACTTCTGGAAACTGAGCCCAGGGCAGGCCATGGTGCATGGGGACGTGTGTGTAGTTAAGAGATATGGCAAACTGAAGAGCTAGGAAGTGCTTTTGAAGCTATGAATGTATGCAAGGAACAGCATGGCAATATTCTGAGTTTTCCCATAGTGTGGGAGGACATCTGTGGTTACCAAGTCTACACTTGGAAGGGAAAAAAGTCTAGAAACAGCAATTAATGAGCAGTCAGGCAGGAAAAAGGGAGTTTGTCTCTTTCTCACGAAAGGCAGGTGCAAAATACTGTACTGAATTGGAACCATAGGACACCAGGTTGGAAGTGGGCTGGGCAAGCAGGGCTGAACCCTCCCTGTTCCTGAACAGCCTTGCATTGAACCTCAACACTGGCACAAGATCCTGGCCCTCCCTGAAGGCAGCCGCTCCAGCACCTCCCCTGCAGTGCAGTAAGTGCAAAATTAAAATGGTTAATCAAGAGTTGCCTTAAAGCTTGTTTTGCCAAACTGAGACTGGTGGGGCACAGAAGTACCCAGCTAGTCTGTGGCTGCCTGCTGAAGGGAGGTTGCCTCTTGCAGTGTAGAGATGAACACTTTTGTGAGGTGGAGCAGGCAAAGCAAATGCTGAACAGACTAGCCAAAGAGAAAACTAAAATTAATCCTAGAAATGAAACCAAATAAACCCCAACCCTTCAGCTTTCTGGAGAACTGTTTTTATCACAGCCAGATCATAGACGTCTATTTCTCTCTCTCTCTCTCTCTCCCTCCCTTTTGGAGAGAAGGAATTTCTATCCCTTCTGAATGCAGAGATGGTGATGACACATCTCCTGCATGTGCCACCAGTGATCTTGACAAGACGGAGTGGATACACTTGTTATTTCCAACTCAGCTGCAGACAGCAGTCCGTTTAGGCCCTGGCTGCCTGGCCTGGCTGCACGTGTCCAAAACCTTGTCACCAAAGATCTCCGCTGGTCCCTGGGCCTGTGGTTTTGCAGCGAGCATCTGCTCATCTCAGCCATGGGACCAACACAGGCACAGGGACCAGATACAGAGAATTCTGCACTCTGGGTACATCTTTCCTCCAAAGTAGAAAACTTGGGAATCTGAGAAGACGTTATGCTAAAGAACTCACTCAGGACTGAAAGCAGGCATACTGGTACAGGCACATCTGTCTTTGGGGAAGATCTGTGACAGATGTTAGAAGAATGTTTCTTTATTTGCTGCTGTTTTGGAGCAGCAAAAAGCTCACAAGGCCCATGAGCCTGTGAAATGTAGTGGTGAGTACATGGCATGCCTGTGCACCCCTTCTGCACGGTTAGTGCCCTGAGGGCTGGACGGGCAGGATGGCACCGAAACAGCCCGAGAATGGGGCAACTAGGAGGCGAGCTGCAGTGGTAACACACTTGGTACCAGATAGGTGCCTGCTGTCACTGGCAGCAGTACTTGCCCATTCTGCAGAACTAGTAAGTTCACACAGGCAGAAGGCAGCTTCTACTTCTGCCTTTGCAGAGTGTGCTCCATAAAACGGAATAAGCACATAACAAAATAAGGATAAAAGAAACCCCACAACATCCAGTTATGAACAAGTCATCAGACAAATTAGGTGTGAAAAGAGAGCCCCTGGCAGCCAATTAGGAAACCTTTAGAAAAGTCTGGATTAGCTACAGGATTGTTTCCCACAAGAGTAATTTTCCCTGCTATTTGTCTATTGTGTTCACCTCAGAAAATACTGTCCTGACAGAAGAAGACATCTGTAGCAGCTTCTGTGGTTGCTGATTTGGGGCCGTCTGTTGTGTTGTCCCTGCACTGAAGCAAAAGCAAACACAAAAGCACCTTGCTGTTCAGTGGCACAGCCCACAGATCTTTCGAGCAAGCTCAAACTTCTCTGCTGGTTCTTGGTGTCTCCTGCTGGAGAGAGGATGTGTGATTCATCATCTCCAAAGGTTATAAAAGATGAGTCAGGATTATACAAATTCCACTTGTATAATAACTCTACTTTCTGAGCTTCAGGACTGCCTTTTCCACTGCCATGAAGATCTCTTCCAGGGGCTCGGGTGACTGAGTCCCCAGGCACCGTGGGGCTCAGCTCTGAAGTGGCAGCGCAGCTGCTTGCGGCAGCAAGGCAGGTACTGAGGAAAGCCAGGGGAACCTCGATGTCGGCAAAGCTTCCTCGCAGGAACTTGTCAGGAGGTGTGAAAAGCCATCCGAGAGCAGGAGTAGGCACCTAGACCTTGCTTTGTTTAGAAGGGAGGTGGCAGGGTAACGTAGGGAATCACCTCCCTTGCACAGGCGAGGTGAATGAGGTCAGGTGGTGCGAGAACTCCTACAATAAATGACACTATGCATTTCCTCTTACATCCCAACCCCAGTTAAGGAGAAGATAGAAATAACTTTGATCAAGTGTTTTGATAAGATGGGGGGGTTTAAATGAATAAGTAGTTTATATTTGAACATAAAATTTGGTATATATTGATTTAGAACCTTGTATTAAATCTAGAATATTCAAAATATTGCCAAGCTCTTTCATATATTAAATAGTGTTAGCCAATCCACACTCCAAACCCCTTACAACCTTTGCTATTACACACATAATATTTCCCTAGTGATCATCTTAAGAAAATATGATTTTTTACATAAAGTTGGTAGAGATCTAAACTCCTCAGTTTGTTGCTGTTTTGACTGAGTGCTCCATTTTAGTCACCTCCTGTGGTACAAAGATGGAAAATGATCTCTCCTTGGGAGAAACTGGTGCTATTATCCCCATCTCCATTTCTTTAAAATTTCAAATATTGCTACCTCTTCTGTGATTCTTCCACCCAACCGTATTTAGTGACGTTCATGCATGACAGCTAAGATGGCTTCTGTGCTAATGGTTATTTGGGGAATAAGTCAAGAATGAAGTTCGTCAACCTCTGCTTTTGTCCTGCAAATTATCAATACTGTGAGATCATAATAAAAACAAATCTGTCTATATTGCCATTTGCTTAATGGTGAGCTCTTTACCAAAAATAATTCACATAGTTCTGTGCTTTACATCACTTAGTGTGCCTGTCACAATGTGAGTTGCAAGTTAATAAACTACCTCTCGCGTATGAACCCCCCCAGTGCAATGCTAAGCCCAGTTTCTATAATCAAATAGCAAATAACACAAAACAGAGGTGTGCAGATTTAACAGGACTGTATGATTTTTCCATAGATAATCTCTCTCTTTTAAACTTAAGAAAATCTGAACATTTCCAAAATGGCAAATTCTAAACCATCAACTGCCAGAAGGTAACGGCCCGATCAGGAATGTCTTTGCAGCTTTAGGAGATAGGAGGACTTTTACTGAAATAAAAAGAAATCATCACAGAAGGTTTCACCTGCACTTTCACCTGTGACCCATGGCTGTGCTTTGGCTGGTTCCTGAGCTGTATTATGGGGAAGATCCAGCCCAGCTGGTGGATTGGGAAGAGAACAAGGATAAGAACCTTACGCTCGTCATGCCTGGTTTGAGCTTGGAGCAGGGACGCAGTAAGCCCCAGCTGCAGGGCTGCTGCTACAGCCCGTCACCGGGAGCCGGCCCTGCAACGAGAACTGGGGGGCTCTGGTGCATGCTGCTATGACAAGAACTACACTTGGGGAACGAAACCACACAAAGCGAGTCTGGAAAAACAGGCTCTGAGAAGCTTGTCTGCATGGGACACTGTCATGGCATATGCCAAGGCCTGGCCACCTGCACTGGGAGACTGGCTGTGGAAGAGGTGCTAACACTTGGCCAGCCCCACATGGCCATCTGCCATTATTTCCACACCTATTTTGAGAGTAGTTGGTGCCTTTTGGAGCTCTGCCTCTCAATGTGCTGTGTCTGTGCAGACTGGATGTTCATCCTGCTCAAGAACAGGAGTGACAAGTCCACGCCTGCTGCAAATGCTGCCAGCCCTGCGAGGCAGACTGGGGCACAAGCAGGGAGCAGCACCTTGGCTCTCCCTCAGGAGATGCCCCTGCCTTGGGGAGTTCCTGTCGGAGAAGATGGGGATGTGCTCAGGTCAGGCAGCCTGACCTGCTGCCACCAGAGAGGGGATGTGGCCGACACTTTGCTTTGAGGTCTCAGATCATCTGTGCTGGCAGGCACCATAATAACCTCACAAGGAGCTTCTGCTTTGTTCCAAAGTCCTTGGGGGACACATGCCAGGCAGAAGGATCAAGTCCAGCAGAAGACATAGGGAGAGGAACCAGGGTATGATGCAGCCTATGTCTAGATGCCGCCTACAAGGTTTCAATGTCCAGTGGCAGCCCCTGTTTACAGTTTTATCAGCCTTCTTTGAGACAGTCCCTAACGGCTTTCCCTGCTTTTGTGCAGAAGAGCAGGTGGTGCACATCTTTTGGTTTGTTTCAAACAAAAGGAACAAATAAAGGATAGTTATCTTGCTGAAAGGGGTCCCCAGGTGATGGAGCGGTCCCTGTGGGATGGCGAGGTGGCTTAGCAGGACACCACCACTCCCAGCTGCTCTGGCCCAGTTAGGTCCCAATAAAATGAGTGTTTTCCCAGGCCGTACGGTGGTGAGCGCTGTTCCCTGGCAAGACGTCCGTTGCTGTCAGCGGCGACAATGCCTGCGTCTGCTTGCACCTGCTGTGACCCTGATTAGATTGTGTTTAATGTCAGCCTGCTTGGGAAGATTGTGAGCATGTGGTGGGCACCGGCTCCCCCAGCACGTGCCCGCATTGTTCGCAGGGGCTAATCCACTGTTTCAGATGTGGGGCATCTTGCCTTTGTCCCTTCTCCCCTCGGAAATTACTCTCCCACGCAGCTGCTGCTCCCTCCGCAGTGCCTGCTGCAGCACGGGGCTCAGCAGCTGCCGTTTTATCCCAGACTGGAGCTCAGTGCAGCCCTGCCATCCCCTGGGGTCGTGTCCTGCCCCTCTGCCAGCATGTGCTGAGGGGCCAGAGGTGGCCTGGGCAGGTGGGACATGTTGTCCCTCCACCCTCCCCACCCAAGCAGCAATACTAAAGAAACTCTGAAGTTTTGGTTCCACAGAAAGACTTTCTTTTCGCTACTTTTGAGTGGAACTACGTAAGTTCTCAAAAACTGTTCTTATCTAGACTAAACTTAATAGTTCAGTACTAGAAAATCACGTTGTTACCCAAATGCCAGCTAAGAAAATTAGTAGCTCAGTTAACCAGAGAACCAGGACAGACTGAAATGCAGCCCAACACCGAAGTTCATCTCTGCAGAAAAACGTTGACACCTGGTGGCCGCTTCAGCCAACTGCTCAGGTCTCTGCCAGTTGTCTGGAGTAGAGTGTCAGATTTTGCTTCAAATGAATTGTAGCAATTACACAAAATAATTAAGAAATAAGGTAAAGCTTTCCTGGCATGAACCGTTCACTAACCTGTGTGTGCATGTGGGAGAGGGCTGTGCACATGTGGAGGGCCTTGGGAGATGAAGTTGCTGCCAATGGACCTTTACAGAGCTGTCTGTAACGGCAGCAAACCCCATCTGCTCAACAAAACCTGCAAGCAGGAGAGCCGTAAGCCTAAAAAGCTTCCTCTAGGACTGAACTACTCTCCACAAAAAATACTACCTTAGGTCTCCTTAAAGACAAAGAGTAGCGCTTTTTCCTCTTGTACTGCTCTGCTACATTCCCCATCAGCTTCAGTTTCGCAGCAGGGTGGCTGCATCCCAGCTGCTCTGGTTGGGAGCATGAGGGTGTCCGGAAGGGCAACACTCCTGCTGGGAGACAGGATCTCACACTGAGAGCAAACAAAACAAGCAATAGAGGCAAATGACCCCTTTGTCTTTGTTTGCAGGTATCTCTCTATAGCCACATTCAAAGCCCAGGGATGAGGTGAAATTTCAGGCTCTGAAAAAAAAAAAAGGGATTAGAATATGCCTTTTTCATCAGTACCACACCTCCCGCCCTCAGAGGCTCCAAAAATTTCATTTCATCAGCTGGCAAGATGCTGATGAATTCCAAAGATGAATATGGTATGAGCAAGATTAGAATTAACAGGATGATGTGTTGCTATTACTCCTCTAGAATTAGAGCTCAGAGAATAACACATCTGTGCAACTCAATAGCAAACTGAAAACAGACTGCTTTGTTTCTGAGTTATTTCAAACCCTTTTCTTATTAATGAAGAAATACATTTAAGACACTCTCAAAGCATGGGCATTATGCCAGCAACAGTATAAAAGCAAAATAAATTGGTTTTATTGAAACAGTTCCCTTCTTTTTTCCTGTCAAAACTGTTTCCTAAGCATTAGTCACAGCTTTGCATGTTGCTGACATCCTCTCTCCCTTCCAAACTGCCTCAGTGATGGAAGGAAGGAAGGAAGGAGCAAACTTCTGACAACAAGTATAGCTATAACAGCACTTAGAATCTCAGCTCAAGGCTAGAAAATTGGAGAGTTGAAGAGCTGAACCTCGGGCACTGAGCGCAGGGGCACAGGCTGATGGAGGAGCCTGGTGAGGGCTCCCGGCACCCCCCTACCTGCACGTGAGGAATGTGCGCGCGGAGCAGCAGAGCTGAGCACACAGCCCCTCGCCTGCCAGGTAACATAATCACTGAGTTCCTGCAGGGCTTGGTAATTCCCTACCGCTAGCAGCGCCCATGGCCTCCAGGGCACAGAGCCCAGGCAGCCCCTCCGCGAGGGCCTTTGCCCCTTGGCTTGGTGCAATGGGGCTCAGCTGCCCATAATCGAAAAATCAGTTCATTTAAAAAGCAGGAATCTGTTCAGAGTCCTTATCCTGTGAGAACAGAAAACAGGAACCTTGCAACATCATGTTTATCACTGGTAACGAATATAGGTAACAAATATCTAATCAGTGAGCTATACTGCAGTGATAACAAAAGAGGGCGAAACAGCAAAAAGCTGCTCCAGACCCTGCTAGGTCTGTCTTAGCTCTGAGACAGGTTTCAGTGCCACAACACAGGCTTTGCAGGCAGAGGAGCTGGATTCACCCCTTCTGAAAGCCGTTCCTGACCACCCTTCCAAGGGAACAACACTGATCCGTACAAAGGCCTAAAGTGCAAGGAATGGCTTGGCCAAAAAAGTAAGACAGAAATTACATTTTGCACTGCATGCATGTACGTAATAATCTAAATATCAAAATTAACCATTGGCATCATATCTCTGTATCACTGCACTTCTTAATCCTTCTTTTCTAAAAGCTGACTGTAAAAGTGGTCCATCTCACATGTTAAAAGCAACACCAGCATGTGTTACATCGAATTCTAATTATACCTTTTTTACCCCTATATATACAGCACGGTTTCAGATGTGACAGGCAGACGGAGTTTAACGGGAAATATTACATCAACAGATGCTACTACCTAGTTATCTTTGTTCAGTCTGGGAATAAATTGAGGGGTAAGGCATGAAAACATGTTTTCTTCTAGGGCCACCATCTGCTAATTTCAGAAGTAGCTGTCACTGGTGACTCAGTACCATTTGTGTATGTAAAAATATCACTAGTATCATTCTCAAGGTAGCTATTATTATATATTCGTTACAACAATTGACTAGTACTGAAATGACAGCATTTAAAAAAACATCACTAATGATTCTAAAAGGAAAATAATTTTGAATAGAGTTATGTAAGAAAGGGCAGGGGGTTTTCATGGGAAGCTTTAGAAAATAAAGCTTGTTTTTATCCTTCCTTTCCATCATATTCTGTTAAGAAAGGAAAATGTTTGTTGTTTGACATCAGATAGAACTTTTCCAGTTTCAAAAGGGTACAGTCTTCACAAAAGAAATGTGTTTGATTATCAGAGTTTGTAGAACAGAGAGTTAACAGACTGCCAGCGGGTCACTGGGTTCCAATGTTGTGTTTTATAAAACAAGATGCCGGGAGACAGCCCGGAGGAAGAGCGTCCCCCCGGCGCACCCGGGCTGGCCACGCGGCTCCTCGCAGGGCATCGGGAAGGGGAAGGGACGCCGATGGACACAGTGCAGCGGAGCAGAGGGGTTGCTCCCACCGGCTGGAGCCTAAACGCTCTGTGTGTCTGCTGGCAGTTAATTCTTGCCTCTTTCACAACCCAGAGGAAAAGCCAATTTGCAGCTTTCAGCAGATGGGGCAGCTGCTGCGGCAGGCAGCTCGCTCCGCCATGCCCACAGCCCCGGCACGCAGCAGCAGCCTGCCCAGGGCCCCTCTCATTTCCCCACGGGACAGCCGTGTTTTCGCTCAGAGCCAGCGGCAGCCCCGCAGCACCGCAGCAGCCACCGGTCGCTCTGCTGTGCCCTGTGCCCGCTGCTGTCGGGCCGGGGCCCGCGCGGCCCTGCCCTGCGGCTGCTCTCACACTGCAGTCCCCACCGCACGCAGCCCTGGCTCCCAGCCCTGCCAGCTCGCCCGCTCCTGACAACCACTGCATCCCCTCTGGCTGCTGCCTTCGCCCCGTTCTCCGCGTGGCACCCTCAGCTTCAGCAGCAGTGGCGTCCCCAGGGCTCAGGCGGCCCCTCTGAGGAGCAGACCATGGGCTGTGCGGAGGCAGCTCCCATGCAGCGCTTCCCGACCCCAGCTCCGCTGCTCCCGGCAGCTCGCTACGTTCCCCAAGGCAGGCGCACTGCCGGACTGCTCAGCAACAACGTTCACATAAACAGAGCTGCAAAAAAAAGCCCCGATTTCGATGTGCAATTGGATTATCAGAATAGGAGCACAATCTATGAGGAAAATTTGATTACATGACCCCAAATTTGCAAGACTGAATTTTCTAGCACAGTCTTGCTGTACAGTGGATAGAGAGCAGCATCTTTAACATAGCTGCCTTTGCTATGTATGCACTGTACAATGTATACCATCTATGTATGGTACAGATGCCATCTATTTGCATCTATTTGCATTTTAATTCACAATTATGCATAGAAATATTCAGTACGTCCCTGACATCAAAACAACAGTAGATTCTAGAAGTTAGTTTTTTTTTATGGCAAATACTGGTAAAGAATGACAGGCTGCTATATTACGCGTTCGCAGAGTATAGAACAAGTGCTATTAAATATTTAAATGAAGTGTACCAGTCAAGAGTGAAAAGGTAATATCGCTAGGTTCCTGCACAATCCGGGATCCTGCCTGTGGGGCTCACAGGGTTCTCAGTAGAAGCAGTACGATTTTTGCAGAATGTAGCTGTGGTTAAAAACATCTTTTTTGGATAGAAAAGCTTCTTCTTAAACACTTTTACACTAGCTCCTGTCTTCAATGCGAGTGACTGGTACCAGCACAGTTCTGTGTCTCAACTCTGGTGACAGGGAAATCTTTCCAGCCGCAGCGCTCGCTGCCCGGGCAGTGCCTCCCCAGCGGGAGCTGCCGCCGCTGCTCCAGAATCAAGGACTTCTTTGCTCTCTTGCTGTGGCTTACGCAGCTTTCACTGACATTTATCAAACTACATCTCTTGGGCATCCTGTTGTCTTATCCTACTCCAGGGTCAGGCAGCGCTGCTCTAAAAATAAACCCCAACCAAAATATATTGCTCTGCTAATGCAAGAAAATCTGCAGGGAGAAGGAAAATCTACCTGCTTCCCTCCTCATCCACCATGGAAGGCGCCTTGGTGACTGCCTTTGACCGCGCAGAGCCCAGGAACAGCGTGTGCATCCGCCCCAGCTGCCCGGGAAGCGGCGCCGCCTCCGCACCGGGCTGTGCGCAGCGGTGCTGAGCGGCGCGGGCGACGGCCCCGCTGGGCCGGGCACACGGAGCTCGCCCGCGGGGTCGAGATCACGCTCTGCGTCCCTGCGATTGTGCTCTGCGTCCCTCTGCCCGCGGCTCCCACCATGCACCCAGTCCTGCTCGCCCACAGGCACCCACCTGAGCCGGAAATACAGCCTTAAGCCTCGCCTAGGTTGACATGCACGTGCCGCATGTGTAGTAGGTCTTCTCTGTGATTGGTCTCTGGAAACTGCCCTTCACAGACTTGGTTTTTAGTTTAACAAATACTTGGGGTGGCACATTACCCAGTCATCTGGCTTTTAAGTGAAAATCCACGCTCTCCCAATGATGATGAGCAAGATATCAATATTCAGCAAGAAATTGGCATCTCCTGTGACTTTTGTTGCTGTTGTGCTGCCCGCAGGGCTTTGGCAACAGGACCGTCCCCGTCCTTCCTCACCTTGCAGGGCGCTCATGCTCCTGAGCGCGGCAGCCCCGGCTCCTCTTGCGTCACCCACATTTGTGGGCTCCTCCTGTGCGCTTCCTGCCAATACGGAAAGTGTGGTTTTAATGCCCTAGAAAGCCAGGGCCTAGCAGAGAGTTATGGGATCTGCACCCCTTACTGTGCGCGGGCAGCGAGGGGCACCCAGAGGGCGTCAGGGCCGGACTCTATGCAGGGTTGAGCAGGAACGCTGGCCCTAACGCAGTGGTGCTGCAGGGCAGGGCAGCAGGGCCCCCGCAGCGCTGCAGTGCAGGGTGGTGAAGGCTGCAGCCCCTCGCGGCGCCCGCGGGCAGGGCAGCAGGGCCCCTGCAGCGCCGCGATGAAGGACAGCGAGGGCTGCAGCCCCTTGCAGTGCCCGCGGGCAGGGCCCCTGCAGCACTGTAGTGCAGGGTGGCGCAGAGCGGTGAGGGCTGCAGCCCCTCGCAGCGGCTGCTCCGGCTGCAGGGCACGGCAGCCGGCTGCGCTGCCCACGGGCGCTGCGAGGCCGCCCGCCCCAATGCAGAAAGCATCTCTGTGCTTGCAGTGCGGCGCCCGCAGCTCCAGCTGCTGGGGCGGGGAAACAGCCTGACAAGGGCACGGCCATCGGCTGTGGAACCAGCCCGTTATTGCCATTAACAGCACAGTGCAGGATACAACGAGATTTCAAATAAAAGATTTTCCTTGCAGCTGCAGGGTTAGGACAGACGCTGCAGCAGTTTCTTTTTGTCAGTAAGATAGGCATAAAGTCAAACTCACAGGCCTTGGAGAAGGACATATGGAGCGGGCAATGTTACTCGCTTAATGATTTGTTTAGAAGACACTGGCAATGACCAAGTGGTTAAAACATCCACGAAATGGAGTAAATCTCAAGTTCTCTGTGGCCTTTTCTTTTTTCAGTGGAAGAAATGGGTAGAAAGCAGAGGTCCTAGTGCCAAGCTCTCTGAGTGCGAAGCCAGGAGTCCCGGGCTCATTTCCTTCCTACGGAGCGGTGAGCAGGGAACAGCTTCGCCGTGACCCCACGCACTGCGCGGCTGCACCCATGAATTCACAGATGCTGCAAAGTAAACCAGACACTTGCACTTCTCAGCTGTGTGCGTGCTCTGAAACTAGTCTTCAAATAACCCACGCCTCACTGTCCAAAGGGAGTCATAGAGCTACTTGAGGTATGACTGCTTGGAAAGAAACAAGCTGGGGGAACAGCCTCCAGCAGCAGAACTTTACATAACAGCAAGAGTGACAATTGTGCTGATGTTCACTGTTCAAGAACCTTTTGTCAGAAAGTTCTGGGGCACAAACATCACCTAGAGCTTTCTGCTAGAGGAGCGGGACGCCCAGCTTGGCTGCAGCAGTGCTGGGCAGAACCCAGAACTGTCCAGGAGGCTGCACCAAGAGGAGAGCAGGACCTACCCCCTGCTCCTGCAGCCACCACGAGCCCCAGGGGCCTGCGCGCCCTGCCTCTTTCCGCACTGCGGCCAGAAGGAAGTGGGAGCCCAGACCCGAGGGCAGCCCGCCCATACCACGCACCTCGAGGTGGCTCCAGCGAAGGGAAGCCCATTTGTCCCACACACCCCGCTCCTCTTCCCTCCTCACAAGTCTCACTGCCCGTCACTGCTCGTCACTCACCCAGCAGCCTCTAGCACAGATGGGGCGTTGGGCCAGAGAAGGCCGAAGGGAAGGCAGCAGCGGCCGAGCACCAGCCGCCCGCGACGGAGCGGAGCATCGAGACTGAGCCCGGCGCACGCGAGCAGGAAAAGGAAGCCAGCCCTCAGCGAGAGGCCCTTTTTAACTCCAGCACATTGGAACACTCGCCACATCTTCACTTCTGGAGAAGCTCCCTCTCTGCTCAGTTCAGTGACGCAATGTATTATCTTATTTGCTCAACAGGAGGTAGTTATACACTAATACATAAAATCTTATTTTAATGCAGTATGTTTGAAAATATCTGCATATCAAACAGTACTTATCATTTTGTGGTCAGCAGGTTTAAAAAAAAAAGAAGTTGTAAGTATACAGAACATGGAAATTCCTTTTCCTGTTGACTCTTGTCAGCATTTTCCTGCTGTGCAGCCTGCTCCACACGGCACTGTACTGTTGTACAGAGCGAGCACTGTCCCTGCCAGCTCCGCCACCGCCTGAGGAGAGGCGAGTTCTGCCGCTGCGGGGCCAGGCGGCTGCGGCGCCGGCGCCAGCGCCTGCCCTCCCTGCCGCAGAGCGGCGCCGTCCCCTCGCGGGGCGCGCGGCCGCTCGCCAAGGGGCTGCTCAGGGCACTTCCCCTTTCCATCTGTACCTCACTTCAAGGAGCAGGAGAAAACATAAAAACTCTGCTTTATTATTCCTAAATATATCAGCTCAGTTTTATCTCTTTGGATTTGAGAAGTTTTTCCTGAGATTAAAACAGACCAACCCTCAAGCTTGACACCATTCCAGACACTCAGATCCCTTTGCCACAAAGGCCTCCGACGCTGGGAGATGATGAAGTGCGGCTGTTCGCCAGGCGCCAGCAACACCGTCCGTTCTGCACCCACCCCAGCTACTGCTGCTCGGGAAAGCGGAGGCCGTCGGAGAGCAGGAGCTCCAGGTCAGCAGTGTCATCAGTTGTCTCTACTGGCATGTTGCTCTTTTCCACATGACGTGAATAATTCTGCACTTCATGTCTCGAGGTTAATGCACCTGAAGTCCCATTGCAAGAACATGCCCCTGGTTGCCTAACGCTGTCTGAGCAAACAGTGTTTGGATGATGTCCCCCGGCACAGGAATTTGCTCGGTCATGACTAGGTGAATAGTACTTAGCTGTCACTGGACTTGTTTCCGCTTGCTTATGAAAAGGGCTGTTAGGCACACAACAGGTCTGAAGACATCTATTACTTCTGAATCCATGATGAAGGCCTAATTTAGCAATAAGGGGCTTTCCAACATTAACCTCCTTCCTCTCATCCATTGTATCTTCTATTCCGGGATACTCGTAGTGCAGGCAAACAGTGAAGATCAAGTGCTCCTGCAATGGAAGAGGAAGGAAAAAAAGTAGAACTCCTCCCCAAAAAGCAACGCAGTAAACTTCTCCAGGGGAATAATTTACTGGAGAAGAAGAATTACCATTATAGGAGCCCCAGACACACACTAAGCAAGACTGTTAACCTCATCAGCTACATACGTAGTACATGGAAAGAGGAGGTTCTGGACCAATACGTTTAATACACTTGAGAAACCAGGTGGGATTGCAGAAAGGGCCTATTCACATAAAATTTTGTATGCTCTCCTTACACTTATGGAGGCAGTCATACATCTCCAGCGGTCCCTTACCCTAATAACCTTAAGATGACCAGGAAAAGGGTTTTTTTCTGGTCACATTTTTCTTTTGGGTCTATGGAACAGTCACTGTGGTTCCCACAGCTCTTCAGGAGAGCCACTATAAGCTGTGAGGGATTTGGGTGCTTCCCACGCTTATTCAAGGTCCGATTTCCCTCAACTGCTTCAAATTACACTTAAAATGTAGGCAATCAACCCATTCCTGAACAGGATATGCAAAAGTAGGAAAACGGAAGCATGTTTCAGTCTCTGTGCACGAGGTATCCCACATGCTAGAAAACCTGGCTTCCTGCTACTGCAGGTGAAGTCAGCAGAACTCCCTCACAAACATACCTGCTTTTCAGAGATGACAGCAAAATTAACCAGTGTTTCTGTCCCTTTCACTATCTGAAAGTGTCTCTAAACTTGCTGACTCGAGTACCTCTTTTGGTCACTAACTTGCTTACCTGATTTTTATTTTTTATTTCTAAAAGCATTTATATTTCATCCCCTGTCAGAAGCCTGGGGGATGACACACCAAGTGATGTGCAACACAGATGTTCACAGCACAGAGATACAGAAAAGAACTTACAGAAGCCTTCAAAAGCTGCGTGCCCAAGAGCACGTGCTGCAATGGAAGGGGTGAGGTAAAACACCTTGAGCTCCTGCTGAGGATTTCCTAAGGTACAACTCCGCTTCATTCTCATTGAGTTACAAACCTAGGAACATTCTCACAATGTGCACAGGTGATCTGCACATACTGACCTTCAGCTTCTGCAGTGAACTCAGCCTGGTGTAGAGACAGTGCTTGGGAAGGTCCTTCGACACTAAATAGCTTCCAGTTTCCTCAGGAGTTCCTTTATTGGCCTCTTTAGGATCCACATCCAGATCCTATTGCAAGAAAGAAAGAAATGAACTGAGTTCTAAAATAGTTAAGAGCATTTCCTTTATTAATATCAGAATTTTCTTCTTCTCAAAAGACAGTATCAGTCTGGATAACATGCAAAAGCTGCTAAAATCATTGCTAATCACAGGTGGAAAAGGTCATATTTGTTTAGGTTACTCTTTTTTGCTGATGCTTCCTCTCAGATTTGCTGTGTTTCTTAAAAGGCTGCTTTCTGCTACCTAAATCTTACTATGAAATAAGGTACCGTAACAGTAATTTGCTGGCCTATGAATGCATGTACTTAGTAAGCCTATTAATTCAATATTTTATTTATAATGCATCAGTAGTGTCCTAAGTGCTTTACAGAAAGAATGTTTTCTATCTCTGCAGAGCTTTTGATTTTACTCTCATCCTAGGTACAAAGGACTGCAAAGTTATAAAGCTAAAAAGACCTTGTCCACCAAGACATTTATCTTCAGATCTCACACGGACTCCTTACTCCTGAGCACTGACATGAAATTTCTTTAATTAAACATAAGTACCAGATATTAGAGGGTGAAAAGCAAAAGAGACTGAAAAATATCAGAGATTCTTTTTTACGTATTGATATAGGTACTTGTGTACATGCTGGTGTGCACACACGTGTGCCTGCTTTTCCCACTTCCCGTTGGATTATTGCGCAAGGTGCAGTGCGACGGGGACAGGCCTGAGCGTGGCGACGCGGGGCGGCCGCAGGGCACTGCCAGCCCAACAGGAAGCACTTACGAGCGCGAAGTCGGTCACGTAGGCTCTGCACACCACAATCTCTGGGGGCTTCCTCACTATTCGTGTGTAGATGATCATGACGTTGGAAAACTCTGCTGCAAATCCCAGCTGAATCTGAACACCACATCTGAATTCAAGACACATGCTTTCTGGAAGCTCTGCAAACAAGCACATTATTACATTTCAAAGAAAACCGAGCAGGCATCCTTTGTCTTCTGAGACACTCGCAGGTTTCCAAGGCACAGGCCCCTCGCTCCCTCTCCCTGCGCTCGGACTCGCCCGGGAGCAGCTCTCCATGCACACCAGGCAGTAGCACTGCTCTTGACCGCACCAAAGCACTGCCCGGCCCTGCTCCAGAGAGCTCCGGGTGAACGTTACCTGCCCTGCTCCAGAACGTTACCTGCAGCCCCAGGGCTCCAGAGAGCTCCTGCTGACCCCTGCCTGCAGCCCCAGGGCTCCAGATTGCTGGCCGTGAACGCCGCCTGCAGCCCCAGGGCTCCAGCGCAGCCCTCATTGTCCCCAGGACCCGGCTCTCTGTCCTGCTCCCTGCTTTAGGCTGCATCTTTAGTCCCAACAGTGAGATCAACTTCCACGTACACGTGCTTCTGCGTACAGCAGAGCTGCTACGACACTTTACGGACCACTGCCTTCACAGCAGAACAAAATCCATCAGGTTCACTCATTTTCTCCTACTCACAAATTCTAGTCCGTAGCACTTACTTTTTAGATAAAGTTTTATAGATATTTTGTAAGATGTTTTATATCTTGCTCAAAACATAGCAAAATAACTACAAGTGCTAAAGATCAACACCAATGCTTTGTGCTGATTTTTTCTACTCCCACAAAAAGTAAGATTTTTAGAGGAATTATTATACTGAAAAAACAAATTCCAAAAACATCCTCTGCCATGCCTAAGTTAAAACATGTAAACTGTAAAATACTATCGTCTTTACAATTTTGGCTTTGTGTTTCAATCATTTAACAAATAGAATTAAGGGCTTTATTCTACCAGCAAGAACCAATATCTGTAACGGATCCTGCTCTTCAATCAGGTAAGTCTTACAAATGTCCACAAAGCCTCTGCTAGAGCTGTCAAAGAAATTTTAAATCATAATCCAATACATTTAGCTGAAAAAAGCTTAAAAAACACTTAATAAAAAAAAGAAAAAAAACTGTCAGAAAGCCTAGAATTCCTTTCATCCCAATTTTAATTAATCATCTCGGTTATATTTACCTAACACTCCACTCCCATCACTATAGAGAATATCTTTACTGCACAGGATCACCTGGTGATTTGAGATGCTTTAGAATGAGATTACTCAAGTCCCAGAAGAGTCATAAAATCACCTGGAAATGTCACTAATATAAACACAGCCTGTGGCTCTTCTCCCTGAGTCGACATCCCAGGTGTCCCCTACTGCATCCGTTGGTCAAACTCTGGGTGTCACATTTCTCAATACAATCTCATGCAGAAATAATCCCCGTAGCAAGAATGCTCAAGGTCTGAAAGTACTAATGAAAACTCAGATATGAATCTGAAAAAGCCCATGAAAAAAGCATTCCCATGAACTAGAGATTAGTAAGGAGTCTGTCCTCCTCTCTTTGAGGGCACTATTCAGTCCAAGGGACGTGACGCCCTAACGCGGAACGGCCCCTCGCGAGGGGCAGGTTGCACCGTACCGTGAGCCTTGGCCCACTGCAGGTTCCGCGCCAGGGCCTCTGCCGAAGACGCCGTCTCCTGAACGGGATCAGTTAATGCTCTTTTCTCAGACAAGCTGCTGCGAATCTCCAAAGCTTGCTTGCCCTTGGTAAGGTGACACTTGCCCATATCTAAAAGTAAGATGCAAATAATTTCAATTCAGTTTTCAAGCCAACACTGTAGAAGTTCCAGCTACACGAAGCTCCTCTCAAGGAGGCTGCGGTGCCGGTTTGCAGCACTCCCATGGCTGGGTGCCCCGCGGCTGCTCCGGCTGCCCAGCCTGGAGGGTCTTGGGCCATCACAGCAACGGCGCAAGCATCTGAAGGGAGGCAGCAAAGACAGCGCCGGGCTCTCCTCAGCGGCGCCCTGCAGCAGCGCAGGGGCCACGCGCGTGCGCTGAAACACAAGCAGCTCTGTCTGAACCGGAGCAGCTCAGGGCGAGCGGCCGGAGCGCTCCAGGGGCTGCTGGAGAGGCCAGGAGCCTCCGTCCTGGCAGATGTTGGGAACCTGCGGGACAGACCCCACCTGCTGCAGACCCTCCTTTGGCTTCTGTTATGTGGGACTCATGCACAGCCTGAGCACCACCTACTGCTCCTGACTCTGCCCAACTACCCTCTGTTACGTGATCTTCCTCCTTCTATCTGATCGTTGGGACACTAATTTGCACTCCAAATCCCAACAGGAGCTGCTTCACACTCTCTTCCATAGTAAATCTATTTCTTTCTACTCTGAGTTCAACAAAAATGAGGTAATTAAGTAATGGGTCATGTGTTGGGATATCTAAAGCATGTGACATTAACCTGATAGCACAGACGAAGCAGGAAGAGATGCTCAGCCCTATTCCTTGTGACATCTGAGGAAGCTACGGAATGCAGCTATGGGCAGGACTGAGCTCCAACACAGAAGCCATGAGCAAAAAGGGAAATACTGACCCGTACTCAAGACCAGCGACAAAACTGGGGAGAGGGAAAAGAGGACAAGAATGATGCTTTCGTATGCTCGTTCAGAACACAGTCTGAGAACTTTTTATACTTGTGGAAAGAGTGATTGGTCTGTGGCCATTACAGAAAGTAAGTGGGTATCTGCCGTCCTACCAAGGACAACAGGAAACCACAGCAGAACTCTGCTGACCACGCAGCTTTGAATTCCCCGACATGAGGAAGTCAGACGCTCCACTTAACAGGACAAGGATTTACCTACAGATAATGGGATAACAGTCGATTCTCCCTTAACCGCTCTATCTGTTCTGTGCTCTGAGGAATGCTGCATTCATCAGTTTTCACTTTAACTGCTTCTCCTGACAATACAGGAGGCAGTAAATGAACAGGGTCCACTAGAGCAGGGGTCTGTCCTTGGGTGTCCGTTAACCCTGATGAAGAGCAGTAACCCCAATCACTGTAGCAGACGTGGAGGTGGGCAGGACGCGAGTGGCTGTCAAGGTGAGCACAGAAGTGAGTGGATCAGCAGCAGCATCAGACACCTCGAGACACAGGGGTTGTTCTAGTGGATGCACAGTTCAAGGCTCCACACAGAAAAGCATTTCAGAACAAGCAGTTCATCAGGCAACGAGGTACGCCAGAAAGAAAACTGCAATACCACTATTTTAAAGGAGCTCAAAACTCTTTAGAAAGGCTAAAGTTCACCTGATGCCTAACAGAACCCACTTCTTGGTAAAACTCATATTCAACAATACGCAACAAGAAAGAGCTTAAAGAAGAGTGCCATATTTGCTGTACAACAAGAGTGGCAGTGCAGCAAGGAAGCGTTTAAAGAATTCAGGCTGAGAGGACAGTTAATGCAGCAAACTGGAGTTCACCTTCTGCAACCTCATCCAGCAGGACAGTTATCTTCTTGTCCTCCAACAGGCGCTCCTTCAAGAACTTCATGAAAATCCCATTGGCCAAGCCATAGTGCTGGATTTCAAAAGCTTCCGCTCCTTGGCACCTACGACATCACCAGTTTCAGACACAGAAAGACATTATGTTACATGACTTAAAGCAAAGTGAGGACAAACGGAGCGAAGTTCTGCTTGTGAATGTGAGGGAAGGAAACGCTCCAAAGGGAAAATGAGGCCGAGCCTCGAGCCAGCCAGCTCTCTGTGGCTTTGCAACGGTCACCTGCAACCAGAGATAGTGCCCAAATCAGCCACACGAGAAACTCAGATTGCTCATAGGAGATTACTAGAGCTTTCAGCTCCTTCCAGTCAATAGTTTTTGTATGCCATTTCAAACATAACAGTGAGAGGTAATTTAAATTTCAGCAAAAATAACTGCCTCAAATAATTTCAGCTGCAGTTGCAGCTTTTTCTCTTTCTGCCTAGAAATTGTAGCATTGCCCTATATCTGCATGGGAATAGTAGGAAATCAGTAAATTGCATTTTTATTGTCAGCTTCTTCCCAGCATCCCACACTGAATGGAATGATCTGTGCAAGGAAGTCAGAACTCAGCGAGAAGATATATATAGGGATGAGCTACTGTCCCTTTAACCCAGTAATTGGCATTTTGGTCTAGCAGATCAGCTACACAACCTCAGGGGTCTGTTCTGGCTTTAAAAATCTCTGACATAACAAGAAGGAAAAGCTTCCTTACGTTGCGTATCCAAAAACGATGTTGGCTGTAACCTTCAGAGCATCTAAGATGAGAATAGTGTCATCATATTCATTTCTGCAATAAATGGAAACATACAAAAAAAAAAAGAGAAATAACAGTAAAAAAAAACTCTACAGTTACTCAAAATACCAAGCAACTTAGTTCATACATACATTATTCTCCCCTCTTACAACTCTGAATGGACTCTGACAGCTAGAGAGAACAACCAGCATCAGCCCAAGTATTCACGAAAGATAGCAGGGAGGCTGCCCTAGATGATCTCTAAAGGCCCCTTCCAACCTTGGGCATTCTGATTACATCAAACTAATGCCTTTGATCACATGGATTCTCCTTTCTTCCCAAAATAACAAAGAGATGGTTTAAGATAGAAGGGAAAATACTCACTCCTGTAATAGGTCTAACTGCACTTCTAACCAAGAAGGTCAATGTCTTGTAACTTTTAAACAAACAAATAGAAAAGCTGAAATTCCTCCCATGTGAACCAAGAGGCAGGTATCTGCACGCAGATACGGAAAGCTGAATCGCCACCTTCACACTCCCGCCTGGGGCAAAGGCAGAACGAGCCCATGACCCACCCCCACGGAGGAGACGGGCTCAGGCTCCGGGCTCTGCCACCCGCAGCTTTCAAGACCACCGAACTCTCAATGTAGGTGAAACATCAGCTTGAAGACCAGCTTCTCCCCAGCTTCCTTGCTATTTCCCACAGCTATTTTCCTGGTTATTCTTATTTACTTCTTAAAGTAAGACCAGCTTTAATCTAATCTTGTTGGGTGGCGTGAATAAACTGAACTTCATACTTAGTTTCCCCAAATTAGTCATTATAGTACCTCCCTGTACCAGGACGTGAAACCACATCTCAAATATTTCATGTCAGTTTTCACTACTCGTGAATGATCAGACCGGATTAGTTCTACCTTTTCCGACACATATCCAGTAGGAAAACATTGAGTCCCGTCTCCTTTTCTTGCATCAGTTTGAGGACGTTCTGTACACACAGGCAGTTCGCAGACCGGTAGGGATTTGGAGCATCAATAGGGACCATGAAACTGTTTCCGTAGTTTTCGTAGCCGTGACCAGCATAGTACAACAAACCTGGGAGGTGAAAATACACTGAGACTGAGGCACAGATCAGAAGTGGATTCCAGCACTTCCACCAAGCCTGCACGGCTGGGACCTCGCGCTCTGCACCCACAGCTGGCATCTCTGGGAGATGAAACTCATGTAAACTACTCAAACGTTTTATTTAATTGCCATGTCTTTGCTAACACAGGAAGGAAGGAAGGAAGGTAAAATTAAAGGGAGCATCAACCTTACAATGCAGATGTAAGTTTTTTCTCATGAAACAGGATCATTTGAATACTTACTGTTAGTGACGTGTAATGAGAGACAGGGAAATAAAACAACTCTTAAAATGCTTTTGTTTTGGCCCCTAACAGAAGCAACCGGCGTGTGTCACACGTTAGAGCTGGACGGTGCAAACAAGGAGCAGTGCCCAGCTGTAAAGCAGCTTCTCCACGTTTGAGCTCAGAGAGCGGTGACAAACGGGGCCGAGCCCATTTGGAGGTCTGTAGCCAGTAGTGTCCCACATGAATCAGTACTGGATCCAGCACTCTAGATTTTCGTTTCTTTGAAAGACGCTGTAACATTAAATATTCATTCTCCGAAGACTTAACCTACTATTACTACTGACAAGTCTTAAAATTACTGTATCTAGAAACCAGAGGAAAATCTTGCTTACACTATGACAGTGATTTTTCAGTTTTGTCCTTTCTTCTGTACAGTCAGTTTCTCCATTTGTTTTTATCTTTTGCATATAAAGGGGTAAGAAATACCCCTTACTTCTGAGGAAAGAATGATTATTCCAGTCCATACCTGGCAGCCCTCCAGAGCACATTCCTGTTATTCAAACCACCAGCTACTCAATTCTAAATGAACACATCTGTATCTCTTTACAGTTTCATGATCCATAACTGCTATATGAGCAACTTATTTCAAGGCTTACCTAGATGTAACAGATCATCCTAAAACAATGATCTCCCTCATGTGCCTGTGAATAATGTTCTACTCAAGAACTTCAAACAAACCTGCCTGTTTGTACAGATAAAATGCAATACACAATTAAGAATAAGCTTTTCATAACCCAACAAGTTGGGAACTCCAACAAAACTTAAATTTTACCTCTATAAATAAAACCACACCAATGTGATTCTGTGATTGTGCCATAAAATCAGATAAACTCAACATTAATTTTCACGGACATAAAAGATGGTGAGTTAGCAGCTGCTTAGATGATTCAACAGAGTTTTCCTTGTGCCTGTTCCCTGGGCTGCTTTTGCTTATCTGCAGCAAGTTCCAGTTTCTAAAAATAAGGTCAGTTATCTGTGCATAGCCGTCTATGGTCAGAACTTGACTTAGTGTCAAGTGTTGCAGCCGGATTGAGGTCAGAGAGACGACAATTTATGCTAATTATGGACATGAATGTTATTAAATATGGACATGTATGTTGTTAAATAAATGCAGCTGTGGAGGCTGACAGCATACAAATGAACTCTTCAGTAACACAAACAGCCCTTGCCCTCACACACGGGCACGGAGCGCTCGACACGAGCCTTCTGCAGCGGCCGAGGCGCCCAGGCCCGCACGGCGCTGTCCCGCACTAGGCCATGGCGCCGCGCTGCCCGCTGCTCCACACGGCTCGTGCTGACCGTGGAAAATGGCGCCCGCTGCCAGGGGGCCTCCTGCCAGCAGGACACACGGTGGCTCCCAAGGCGGCTCCCAGGCGGCCGGAGCAGTGGGGCCAGGATGGCTGTGGGTCGGAGCAGGGGCAGAGCTCGCGCCGGCCAGGACGGCTCCAGCGCGGCCACGTTACTGCCCCTCAGCGGCACCAGCGCTGCCCATGGCAGCCCCGGCTCGGCCCTGCAGCCAAGGGCTGCCTGACCCCGCGGCGGGAAGGCGCCTGGGAGCCCAGAGCCCTGCCTGGCGGCGCCGTGGGCCGCCCTGCACGCTCCTACCCGCACATGGTGTGTGCCACACGTGGTGTGTGCCCGCACACAACGGGCGTGGGGCAACAACCCGCAGCTGCGAGCCACCACATGCGGGCAACGCGAGCGCCTGCAGCCGAGAGACATTGGAGCGCTCCCTTCCGACACAGCCCCCTCGACGCCTTCCCTACAGGAGGGGCTTTTCTGTGCCATGGAACACGGAGCCAAGCAAGCAGAAACGCCAAAGCGGCTTCAACCTGCAGCAAGGAGCCCATGATGGGAAGAAGAGCTGCACAACAACCTCCTAGCAGGAAAAGAAGCGAGAGACCCAGAACACTGCTCAGCAGCATGCTCCCTCCGTGAACAGGAGTATTTCAGAAGGGAAACAGCAACCGGATTCCTTTCTATCCTAGGCCAAATGCCTGTCACACTTGCTAGGAGAGCGCCTGCAGCAGGTAGCGGGTTGAGCTGAAGATCAATGTGTGTGTGTATGCAGAGCGAGCAAACATGTTTGCAGCGCCTCAGCAGACGTGTTGGCACAACAGTTTTGAGCGGGCTCAAGTTCCTCATAAACATCAGCACTTAAGAGATGTTCAAAGCTTTTCTGGGGAAACATTCTAATTATTGTCAGCTTTAAACTGTATGAGCCTAAGCTTTTCTCCTTTGCAAAGCACAGCATCGATTGCCCACTGCGCTTCATATACCACAGACTGAAGCAATAAAGGACATAATCATTATCACTCTGTTTATTGCTTCTGCTCTTAAGGAATAGCATCTGAAATGCCACTTTCCTGGCAGTAAGCAGCAATTACACAGTGTCACATTAGACAGCATGGCTATGCGTAACAAGAACTAAACAGGAATAGCCACTGTGCCTCATATTTGGAGCTAGGCCACTAAAAACGCAATAAATCATCAGCCATTTGTGCATCCACAGTATCTTTTAAATGCTCCGAGATATTAATAGCTGCTAGAATAAAGTGACCACTTAAATCATGAGTACTTTACTGCAAACACCATTGAAGGAATTCAGTGCTTAACTTACAGAAATAGCAACTTTCTTGAAAAACACAACTCTTAAAATATACCTTAATAGTGCCCTCAGATAGCGCTGGTGAGAGGCTCTTTACAGCCTTTCAGTCCTTTGCTTTCTAAGCTTGTTGCAGCAGTTATAAAAAAAAAATAAGGCGCTGTAAGAATGTCAAAGCTCATTCAAATGTGTGAGCGCCTCTAGAGGGACAGCCACGGAGAGGCTGCGAAACGTCACTGCCACTATCACTCTTCATACCTGGCGAGTTCTGGCGCTGACTGAACTGCTGAAATGTCAGGTCAGCCAGTTCTGCACAGAGAGAGCGTCGGGTATCACCTCAGCTAAAAAAAAATAATAAAAAAAATCTGACCTTGTGTTCCAAAAAGAGTCAGACAGTGTTTCCATGTTTTCCGAGGTGGATGATGCTATGAGGAATTCTGCTATCCAGATGGGACAAGTGGCTGCACTGTCTGGTCTGTCCTGAAGAATTTCTGGAGTCATTTATACGACCTTAGGTTGTAGAAAAGAGGCCAAACACTGTCAGTTGGCAGCAAACTGCTCCACGTCCACGCCCACGTGCCCTGTCCTGCAGGAGACACAGGGTGCTGGGCTCAGAGCCCCGGGGCGGCCCCGCTGTCCCCAGCCAGCACAGCCACCGTCCTGCCCTGCCCCGCGCGTTCCAAATCAAGTTGGAGTAAAGATAGGAAAAATGATTTAAGAATAGCAGTGATGCACATCAGCCTTGACAGGTTATCCAACATGCCCCAAGAAGGCACCTCCTGAGCACCTGCTGCAGTACCTTGAGAAAGAAATCACTGTTCAGTGCCTCACTACCTCTCAGCAGCGCCTTCCCTTTCACTCTTCCTTTACCGAGGCATTCCTTTACCTTTACCAAGCCACTTGGTCCACGCTTTGGGAGCAAGACGCACGCACACACACACACACGCGCGCGCACACACACACACACACGCACACACACACACACACACAGGGCTCACAGGCAATCTCCCTAAAAATTTTACCCAATGTTTATTACATAGTTAGAACTTAGAAAAAGGTTTAGGCTTGGTACTGCAGGGAAATCCTGAACACAACGTAGTGGAAACGAGTACTTGCCATGTGAACAATCATGTGGGAAAAGGATCTCAGAAAAAAGATAATCTGATTTTTTAAATAAATTTTGAGAAGAGGGGAAAAATAATTTCTATTCTTGTACATAATAAAGGAGAAAGTACAAAAAAAGTCAAAGCAGCTGGAATATACAGTGCACCTAAGACGTTCCTGGCTCAGCTCTCAAATACAACCCAGATTCGTGAGCAGTTAACTGAACAGACCTTAATCCGTTGCAGGGAACATCGTCTCCTCGGAGCAGCTTCCACACAGCGCTGTTTGGTTTGAGGCTTTTTGCTCCCCTGCTACTAGCTCTTTCCCCCCTGATACAGACGGACTGTTTGTGCTGTTACTGAAGTGATTAGTACAAGTTCTCACCAACAGGCAGCTAGTACAGACACACAGCATGCTGCTGTACAGGCACATCGGCTTCGAGCAGTTAAACATGCCGGTACCATCCAACACAGGGGTGCTCTGCACTGAAAGGCCAAGGACTGCACGTCTATGCACGGCCCGAGAGTCGGGCAATTTATCTGTTGCAGTAACGAGCAGCAATAACCATTTTAGTCAAGGTCAAAGGACATGCAGGCAGGCACTTCTAACTTACCTTTCCCATTCTACATACACACTATTACAGTGCAGTTTGCTTTACTATCACATGATAGTGATCTGGCAGAAGTAAAAAGAAAATAATTAAAAAACAGACGTTCATGTATTTGCTACATCACAGAAATCAACTACTCCACTAGAAATATCACAGGTTCTTACCATATACTCCTTTGTCCAGGAGAAGTAAGAATTCATTCACTGCGTTTCGCATCTCAGATTCAGTAAGATCCAGCAGAGAAACAACTTTGAAATCCAGCTGTCTCAGCAAATTGGTCAATTCATAGACATCGACCATTGGAGCCTTGAGCTTTGGGTGATTCCAGTAGCTCATATTTCCTATCAAAAGAGCTACCTTGTCTGTTGCTGCAAAGACAGAGGAAAGACAAAGCAAATTTATATGTTTCCTGGGTTCAATATTCTTAAATTTAACAACTTCTAAAGCTAAGGTAGTATCAAACCTAAGTATTTTATACTATATTTTTAAGTTCTCCATGAACTCTAAAACTCAAGTCACTCATCCAGGAAAACAAAAGGACATTGCAGCATGTTCTGACAGTGCATTTAAACTGTGATGAATGCAGAGGTTCTTAGATCAGCTATTCTGCCAGTAAGTGACAATAAGAGCCACTAGGCTACTTCTTATCTCTTTCCTTTACCTGAAAGCACAGACAATTATACAATTCCTCCTACCATGATGAATATACTCAAACTGAAGTTTCTTGTGCTTCTTGAAAGAAATAAAACTCTTTCATTCACGCACCTCCCATACCCCTGTTTCTAAAAGAAGTATCACTCAAGTAGTAACTTTCACAAGTCAGAAGTAAGAAGTCTTTTTCTGTTTGTTAAGATGCTTTTGCTGGGGTTCTCATTAAAAACAGCAGCATGATCTCTTAGAGGAGAGGCTACCACTCTGTTTTGAAATCATCCTGATGCCACTACCCTCAGCTCTGAAAGTCCCCAAAGTTAGAGGCTGGGGTACTTGTTAAGGCCACATTCAGGAGAATGTGAAACCATAAACTGCAGGAGAGAAGAAGTTGCAGTCATTCCACCAAGTATTAAAAATACTAGTGTTCTCACCCAGGTTTACTACTGAAAACGTAACCAAGTTTTATAAAGGACTATAAGAACCCAAAGCCTCCCTTTCCAAAGCTCTTTGCAAGCACTGCAGAGTTACCCCACTAGCTACGGCAGAAGCCACATCCAAACAGCCCTATTTCCCCAATAAGACACATTGCTCTGTACAGTTGCAAAACTACTCACCAAAAGGTCTGCCATTTGGCTGCTCTTGTAGGTCTGCTGGAACTAAATTAAAAGAACAGATCATCAGTAACAGCAGGAACAGTTGTTAACATCCCTGAACTGCGTGTCCCACACAGCAACAGCCCATTGGCACTACTTTGCTTCTAAGTTACTTCCTAGCTTTAAACAACAGAAAGAGTGCTTGTCTTTTGTTGTGATTTTACCTAATAAGCACAGACAACAAAAGCAAAAGATAATTTTATTTATATAATATGCAGGAACATCATGTAAAAGAGCAGTGTTAACAGCCACCCTATAGTTCAACACAGATTTTGAAGTTAATTTATTGAATTGAGTAAGCTGCACTGCCCTTTACATGATCCATGGTGCTATTAAATCCCCAGTTATGAATACAGACAATTAATGGAAGTTACAGACTGCAATACAGTAAGCTTCAGTGACACAACAACATGAAGTCGGAATTCAGTTCCTCTTTCGGCCACCCTAGCAAATTCTGAGGTGCTCTATGGTACGAAGAAAGGTTAGGTGAGCTGGGGCTCTCCAGGCTGGAGAAGATTGAGAGGGGATCTCATCAACCTTCTCAGTGGTGGCCACTGACAGGACACGGGTCAGTGGGTACAAGCTGAAACCCAGGCAGCTCCATCTCCATTAGGAAGGAAGGATTGCTTCCCTGAGGGTGCCCAGCCCTGGCCCAGGCTGCCCAGGGAGGCTGCGGAGGCTCCTGCTCTGCAGAGCTCCCAACCCGCCTGGATGTGAGCGGGTGCCCCGAGCTCTGGGTGTCCCTATGGAGCAGGGGCTGGATGGGGGATCTCTAGAGGTCCCCTCCAACCTCAGCCATCCTGGGATTCTGTGACTTGTACTGTGAAATGAAGACCTGAAATTAAAGTTTTCAAAATTTGTAACTTACCAGGGTTTTGAAGGTCACTTAGATCTTCTGTGAAAAAATATGCCAATAAGATTACAGTTGAAACAAGAAGCAAACAATAATTTGCTTATTAATAGAAATACCATTCCACATTAGTAGAAGTCAAAAAGCTAGTAAATAAAAATATATTTCTAAAATATCTCAAATTTAACTTTACATGTAGTCTTTTATATGTTTATTCTAGAGGTGCAGAAGAGAAAATCTGGCATCAGAACATTAATTATGTGAGCCACAGCAATACAATATAACAGATCTCAAATAAAATCAAAGGGAAAAGCAACTATTGCTCTCAGTCCCACAGGCAGGCAAGCAGCTTGGACACATAGGGAAAAGCATGCAGGAACACGTGGGAAACCGGACTGCTCCAGAGGCAACATCCTGGGCAGAAAGCCCATTTCCTAACCCTGCCTGTGTCCAGGGGCGCTTCGGGTTTGATCTGCAAGCGCTCTGAGCTAGCAGAGGGTTCTTGGGCAGCTACCTGCATGGAGAACACTGGAATCTGCGGCAGAGCCCCGTACACGACGCCCCGGAGCCTCCTTGAGCAGTCTGATGCAGGCGTTTGTCCCCACAATGCAGGTATCCGTGCCCAGCCCGCGCAGAGGCCGGCAGGTCCGCATGGGAAGCAGCGGGACCTCCAGACCCTCGTGCGGGTTCCGGCAGAGCCCAGCACAGAAGGGGCGCAGGGCCGGGGAGCCCTCGCTCGGCTCGCGGCACAGGGACCTCAGCCCACGTCGGATGGCGGTGGGAACGGGAGGCCCCTGCCGGGCGTGCGGGTGCCCGTGGCCAGGGGGCGCAGGGCTCAGGGAGCCGCAGCTGCTCTGCAGGCAAAGCCCAGCCCTGCGCGGCCCCTGCACACAGGGCAGGACCCCCCGGCAGGGCCAGGCTTAACCAAACTGCTCTTGCCTAACTCTGAGCAAGAAACAATGCTGAGCTGCTTCATTTCAAGACAAACTGGGCAGAGCGCCATTTACTGTGCCCTGGGAATGCATTTGATTTCCTTTGCTGGTAGATATGTTCACAGAACAAAAACATCAACATTAATTAAAAAAGCAGACGTATATCTTCATGCACACTTTCCTCCTAGTACGTAAATTTTGCACACTTGAAGATGCTCAGTAATCAAGGGATGGTATCAACATCCAGGGCAAGATATGTCTTCCCTGTGCTCTGGAGCAATGCAAAGGAGAACGCAATCTTCCTAATAAGGTTGCTGGAAACAGTCCCCTGCAGGCACAGGGCTGGCAGAATCACTGGCAGGAGCTCTGTCCAACTCTGAGGTCTCTGAACAGTGCTGGCTTTCTGCAAGGACGTTGCCTCCTGAGCCATGTGCCAGTAACCTCAAAATCTTTGCACTTCACTAGTATCTGTAAGTGCAGGATATGAAAATGATGCAAAAATCAAATCACTGTAATAGCACATCATTTTAATACTGCAGATGAATCAAGTGGATTGTGGTTTTCATGCAGCCTAGGTCAGGGCATCAAGGTAGAGAAGGGAGAAGCACGTGCAGAAGCGACACACACATCAGGGTTTCACAGCACGCTGAGGCTCTCAGCCACCCATGCTACCTGGCACCACAGTCTATCATCTCCATAATTAATTGAAACAAAATTGATTCACAACTATAAGTTTACTTTACCTTCTGTGCACTCCACTGCCATCGCTTTTCTTCCTTGCGTTTTAAAGAGAGGAAAAAAGAAGTTGCAAGACAGTTCATGCTCTGTTATGAGTGTGAGCACAAGCGGGAGACAAGAGCTGCTGCAAGCTCCTCCACAACCCGGCCTGCTTTGCAGTCTGTCAGCACTGACTGCATCGCTGCTAAAGTCAGCAACACACACAAGGATATTTCTCACAGGAAGAAAGAGCTTCTTCCTATGAAATAAGCGATTGCATTCCCCAACCCACTGGAGGCTACACAAACAGAGCTCCCCCTTCACCTCACTGCAAGCACATGCAGATCCATTAAACTGCCATACCCAGTTGTTACACTTGCTGTGGATAATTTCACCTGCCCTGGCTGCAACAGGGCTCAAGCAACATAGCACAGTTGGTGTCACCAGTGGGACCATAGTGGCACCTCAGGAGCTGAACGGTTCATGCCGAGGGTGAAGCCATCAGCCCACGTGCTGGCCAGGCACAGGTGCCAGTGCTGCCAAACTGCAGCAGCACCTTCACGTAGCCCACAGAGAGAATCTAGAGCACTTCATATCAGATAAAGCTCTCAGCTTTCTGTGGATGCTATTTTAACAAATGGATCAACTAAAATTACACAGGGTTATGTGCTTGGCTTACTACAGAAAGCTTTAAAAATGAATTTTCACCATGGGCCTGTCAGCCTATCAATTCCCACCCTATGCCCAACGGAAAGCCTCCTTACCTATGACAACTTCTACCTTCTTGCTGTCTTGATCTTCCTGCTCGTTGAACACATGGCACCAATATGTCCCCTGATGTTCCGTGTCCACACAAGCTACCTGTGTAAAGGCATTCCATCATGCCCCAAAATATATGCATCAGCTTCATAGAAGCCTCGCTCTGCATTAAATGAAATGAAAGAGCTGGACCTGTTCAGCCTAAAGAAAGGAAGGCTGAGCGGGGGGCGGGCCTGATCAGTGTATAGAAATACTTGGAGGGAGGGAGGGAGGAAGATGAGACCTGCCTCTTTTCAGTGGTGGCCAGCAACAGGACAAGAGGGAACGGCCATAAACGGAAGCACTAAAAGTTCCACAGGAACTCAAGGAAAAATTTCTTGACTGTGAGGGTAACAGAGCAGTGGAACAGGCTGCCCAGAGAGGCTGTGGAGTCTCCTTCTCTGGATATCTTCAAAACGTACTGGGATGTTGAACATGCAGACCTGTGCCACATGCTCTAGGTGACCCTGTGTGTGCAGGGCGGGTGCACTAGATGATCTCCAAAGGTCCCTTCCAGCCTTAAGGATTCTATGATCTAAGCTCGGATGATGGAGTTAAGCAAAGCCTGTGAAAAGCTAAAGAGCTGTATATACTCTCATTCCATGGACAGCACTTGTATTTTAGAAACCATTTCAAGAACTCAAGAACATCACGCTGCAAACCCACGTCACAGGCTGCAGCTGCACTGGAGACTGAATGGGACGACAGCAAGAGGAGCTTGCACCTCTACTGATATTAGATCTTTGCTGTGTCAGTACGTCACTTGGGTCCAGTACAGGTTTAAGGCACTTCCACAACTTTCCACCCCATGACTAGCTCCTGAAACACAGTGGCTGGGAATGACAGATTCCTTAAGGTCGGCAGGGACCTTTAGAGATCATCTAGTGCAACCCCCCTGCACACGCGGGGTCACCTGGAGCACGTGGCTCAGGACTGCATCCCAGTGCGTTTGGAATAGCTCCAGAGCAGGAGATTCCACCGCTTCTCCTGGCAAGCTGTTCCAGTGCTGAAGAGGATTACATCTCCACACCTCAGAGTCTCAGAACATTGTTGTCACATGAGCAACAGAGCATGAGCACAACTAGGATAAAGTGCATCTGCATATGAGCTTATCAGGACATGAAAAAGTTATGTTCTTCAAGGAAGCTTTATATGATAAGCAGAAGGTGGTTACATATTAACTGCCTAATGCTGGCACTACACAGCAACTTACCATGTAGACGTTTTTGCTCCCATCTGCCAAGGGAAATCCATTTCTGAACCACTGGTAGTGAGGAATTGGGTTTCCAACAGCTCCACATTCTAGTACCAAAGCATCCCCAACCGACAGGCTCTGCGGCTGAGGCTGAATACAAACACGTAACTTGTTTTCAGGCAAACCAATCAGACTTCCTTAAAAAAAAAAAAAGAGAAGAATTAATCCAACCTAATGTATACTGGTAAGAATTAACCAAGCACAGGCACATCATCCTATCATTACAGAAGAGTTAAACTAGCAGTGAGATTTAGTTTAAATTGCTTTTCCTTTAAAGGGTATGATAAAAAACAGCAGCAAATGTTTTCTCTTTCTTCACCTGAAGATCAACAGGTCTGCACATCAAACGCGCCCCCAAGCCAGCAGATGTAAAGCTCTCTGCATCGTTTACTCCTGCCAATGGCATCAGCAAGGGGCCGAGCTCCAAAACACAGAGCTGTTGTGGAAAGGCTCCAGGCAAAACACACAGCTACAAAGAGCAGCGGCCACCACAGGATGCACGGGAGACCCAGCCCGTGTGCAGGTGTGTACGCGCAAACAAGAATTCTCTACATCATTGTATTTGCTTCACTGTAGGAAAAAAAGAACTAGGTAAAACTTCAGTGTCTACAACAAACCTTCAAATCAGTTAGCTTTAGCATATGCTAAAATACATTGAATTGCAGAAATTAATTTTTAGTACAGCCACTATATACACAAATACATACAAAAGGTTTCTGATCTATATGTGCTGAAGAGCTTGATGAACTGAGGTCCCTTCCAACCTGAACCATTCTGTGATAACACAGCTACCCCAGACCTACCTGTAAAGGCCACACCAGGGACCTTCCATCTCAGCTGCAAGGTCACTCGTATTTTTATTTTTAGACCAAGCACAGAGACACTTATTGGGTCATTAGAACTATTCATGACTGACGATTAAGGCACTGACCACACTATTCTTCACATACAGAGAGCGATGTGGGTATAATATCACAAAACAAAAAGAAAACTTCCCATTAACTGTGGTTTAAGAAACTGGGGTCCCAGAAGCAAAAATTGAGGGATGCTTTACAAAGATGGCCCCAAAACCAATTTGCCAGAGACAAGCTGGGATGTGACAGAAAGCCCACGGGGACAGGAGGCTGCCTGTCTGCTGGGAAATACGAGTCTGCTCCAAAAACAAAGGAAATCCACCGCACCGGAGACAATCAGCTTCATCAACATGATGTCAAAACAGAAAAACTCAACTGCAAAACCTTCCAGCTTCTGATTACAGCACAGACTTAGGAATACAGAGAAAACTAATTTGGGAAATAACAAACTTAAATCTTCATACTCACTACAGAAAAAAGAAAGGCTTTTCACTACCTAGAAGAGAGGGCACGTCTAATGAAAAGAAAGGGATGTGCTGCCTGTCCAGCTAGACTACCAGGAAGAATTATGGCTTCTGGAAGAGAAGAAGCACCTCTTTATTATGAGGATACCTTTACCAGCAAGAGATAAAAGTCAGTGTTTCCTTGTTTTGGAAATCATCTCTGTATGCCAAAGTTTACCAGGGATATCCAACCCACTGCAGATTTCAAATCCAGCACCCTTCCTTGCCAGGAAGGAGGAAAAATGCGTGGATAATCAGCGGGAAGGCAGAAACATTGTTTTATTATAACACCCCTAACCTTTTGTTGTTTATTATACTGCCATGTGAGTTAATAATCAAAGAAAAGCAGCATAAAGACAAAACACAATCTCTGGGAATTCAATCAACTACTCCATTAACTGTATGGCAGATGCTTATTTGGTGGTGATTATTATTATTCCTGTCATTGGAAAGTACCTCTGCAAGGTCTAGCGGGGATCTCTCTTGCTGAAATACAAGCCCTTTACTTCATGTCTGTACACAGTAAACGTGAAGATGACCCATCCCTCCGCAGTCACTTATTAGGAAGTCAATGTTTCGAAGATGTTTTGCATTTCACATTCTTCTCTTCTCCAATCTCAACAGGTTCAAGTCTTACCAAATGTCCCTCTTCCTATGATTTGGCAGAATCTGTTGACACAGGAGAACTTGCCCTGAACTCATGCATGTAAACGGAGATATCTAAGTACAAAGTCACACTGAGGACTCCATTGTGAATGTGTTTATTACCAGTGTCCAATAGCCCTTTTAAAACAGGGCTGCATTTTCTAACACAATGTTTCTCGGTAGTTAAAGAAACTGCTAATACATGTACCAGAGTGCACAGCCTTTCAGATGGAGAGACTTTGGCTTACCGAATCCTCTAACAACCTTTTCAAAGGTTTAATAAACTCTGGTCCCTTTCACTCAACTGTTCAGAGCCTTCTCACTCCCTCCCTCACTCTCTCAACTTGATACCAGGATCTTCACCAAAATGACAAGAGCTAATTTCCCTCTAGGGCAGAAATACAGAAGTAAGATGAGAGGTAAAGGAACTGCTGTTGTAGTCGACTTAAGCAGCATTAATCTTTAAAGACAACAGCACACAGGTACAAGTTACAGATGCTGAAAGTGACCATGAGATTGAAAGATATACAGCCCGTGTCCTCGGCGCAGTGTCTCGCTCGTGGTCTCATTTACAGGCCTCAGAGCCAGAGCCCGCTGTCCCGTCACTCACGGGACGTCCCAGCAAACCTGCAGCAGCCTCAGGACAGTTCTGAAGTCGCTTCTGGCTGCTTCACTGGTCACAGCTGACAGCAGAGCTGTGGAAGACAGCTCTGACAGCAGAGAGTCAAGCACTTACCAAACAGAAAGCAAGGAAAAGAGAGGGGGCAAAAAGAGATCTCGAGGAAGAAAGCAACTCAAGGGATCAAGAAAGGAGTGGAAAAAAAATAGACTGCCAACAGCTGAAACAGGAGACCTCAGTCCCAGGCAGCATTTGTGAAGGCGGTGCTGTCTGCATCATCTAGTTCAATTCAACCACAGGCCAAAGAGAACAGGAAAAAAAATTCCCAGGAAGGAATCCCTCCCTGCTTGTCCTTTTGTCTGTCACCAGGGCTTAATTTTGACTCATTCACCAGTTTTTCCTACTATTTACATTACAGATCTTTTTGTGGCTTCTTTTCATATTATTCATTGAAAGTTAATATCATGAAGATCATAACTACTCAAAGCATATTAAAAGTCCTTTCCATTAAGGTTTCTGGTTGTCCGATACTCACGAAACAAATCAGTGCACTAATCTGTGGATGCCCACTGTCCTTTAGTCATCAAAGCTTCTACCACAAACGTGAAAGGGTCTTTTGTTCTCTCAAATTCTTTTCTAGCAGTCATGACACACGTAAACACCTCAGCCTGCTGGTGCAATCTGCAAGATCTAAACCTGCAGCCTTCTGACTGAAGTGGGAGCAAGGGAAAAGCAGAGGAAGTCGTTGTTCAGATAAGGGATGGAGAGGAT
>JAUBOD010000525.1:315114-328595 GCA_032353885.1 Nothura maculosa
GGCTCCCCGCAGCAGCACCTCCAGGACGCGATGAGTCTCCAAGTGGATGCAGCAGTCGCAGGGCAGCCCTCCACAGCACTGGGCGATAGGTAGGAGACAAAACCAGCAAGAGCCGGGGCCAGACCGAGGATCCCGAACCGAGCCCTGGCAGCAGGACAGCCCCGCGCGGCGCACACCACTCCCAGCGCCTCAGCCCCAAATAGCTCTGCTCTGCTGTCACGGCTCTTCTAAACACGCTCAGAAACACGGGGCACCGGTGCCAAGAGCCGGCGCGTTCCTGACACATGAGCAACATCTGCGGGGCGGCCGCCTGGGGATGTGCTCAGCCCATCTGCGGCCATGGGGGCAGGGGGATGTGCTCAGCCCATCCATGGGGCGCCTGGGGATGCGTTCAGTCCATCCGAGGCACACTTGGGATGTGCTCAGCCCATCCATGGGGCGCCTGGGGATGCGTTCAGTCCATCCGAGGGACACTTGGGATGTGCTCAGCCCATCCATGGGGTGCCTGGGGATGCGTTCAGTCCATCCGAGGGACACTTGGGATGTGCTCAGCCCATCCATGGGGTGCCTGGGGATGCGTTCAGTCCATCCGAGGGACACTTGGGATGTGCTCAGCCCATCCGCACCACGTCCACCCTCCCGTGCGCTGACCTGGACGTCGACATGAGCGCGCTGCACATTCACTTAAGCCAGCTAGAAGGGCGCTGCTTTTCTGCAACTAATTTCAAGCGTGTGTTAGCACAAGTGATTCTGCCACCATCCCCCAGCAGGGCAAACAGGCCTGCTCACGCTTCTCTCTTCAACAGTTCTTGCTGTACCAAAGAAATGGGAAATTTGCAGCTTGAGGGAGGACTCCAAAGGGTCAGCGCCTCTGCACTGCGCTGCTCCTTCCACATGTGCTGGGAAACAAGTGCTCCTGGAATGAACGGCTATATATCCAGGTGTTTCTCTAAATGCTGCACACACACACAGCGCACATTGTACACTAACAATGCATAACACACGAGAACTATACACACACACATATAACATTACGGTCTGTATGTGCATAATATATAAACTACTATAAGAAGTCTTTACAAATGTATATGCAGTATATATATGATGTGTGTAAGTATGTACGCACACACAGACATGCATGCACAAGCAGGAGACATTTGGAAAAGGTATCATTACAAAACAGAATGCCTTTTGAAATGTTTACAAACAAAAAGACATAAAGTGTTGCCTAAATAAATAGCAAACTTTCAGTTGAACTGAATTTGCTGAATTTAGCCAACTACCATTCACAAGAAGAGCCCAGGCAAGCGGCACAAAACACATTCCTCACAAAACTATTTTAAATCACCGTTACTGTGAGACTGGGCAGCTGAGAACCCGTGTAAAACAAAAACCATATTTAGCAGGAGCTAAATCACCGCAGGAGTGGAAATTAGGCTGGGGAAGAATTAAAAGGCCCTTGAAGCGCCTGGCAGTCCCCGGGCTGCAGAGCCCGGTGCAGAGGTGGGAGCCGCACGTGGGCGCAGGAAGGCAGCAGTAACCGCCACACGGAAGGGCGGGCGCGCGGGGAGCCCTCGTGCCCCTGCCCGGCGCAGCTACGGGGACTTGGGGCGGCGCGGGAGGCTGCGCGCGGCCCCCCTGCTCCCGCACACCGCGTCGTGCTGCTGCAGTCATGGACGGTGCTGTGCAGCTGTGTGCAGCCTCCCGCGTCGTCCTGCTCCCGCACACCGCGTCGTGCTGCTGCAGTCATGGACAGCACCTGCAGCCGTGTGCAGCCTCCCGCGTCGTCCTGCTCCCGCACACTGCGTCGCGCTCCTGCAGTCACCCCGAGCACAGCAGCAGCAGGAAGCTCTTTTGCAGCACCAAAGTCCTGTTAACAATGGAAATATCAAACAAGGCAGCCATGCGGCGAGACGAAGCCGTGGTGCGTCCGCTGCAGCCTGCTTGGTGCAAGCAGTGCATGGAGCGTGGCTGCAGCCGGGGCAGCCCTGCTGCTCTGCGTCCTGCTGACCTTCCCGCTGCCGCCACCCATGCCTCTGCCCACAGGTACCTCGCGCAGACCTGGAGCTGTGCGCTGGTCTGGCTCCCACAGCAGGACAAAGAGGAAAACACACTGCAACCAGCACTGAGAAATGTCCTACCACAGATCGCTCTGCACCGTGAAGGAGTTTCTCCAGTGGGCTGACACTTTCTTGGGAGCAGGAGGCGCAGGTGCTAGAGCGTGCCCTGCTGCTGCCGCCAGCTGTGGCGCCTGCCACTCCACACCCGGTCCAGCCACACAGGGCGCAAACCGCCCATACCGCGCACCAAGGGATGGGCACGGCACCGAGCATCCCGTAACCGCTCTGCCTCGGTTCTGTCACTGCATGGAGGCACGAAAGGTTTAACTGCACGTGGAGGAGCTTGCAGCAGGGCAGATGCTGCAAAAAGCTGATGGAACTTCTAAGCACGGTAGTGCCAGACAAAGCAGCCCACTATCAGCAGCTTCCCCTTCCTGGGTTAGGGCTCGTTGGGGAGGTTTCTGCGCTCGGGCACCCGTGCCCAGGCTTCGTCCGCACACAGCGCCACACCACGTTGCAGTGCCAGGTCACACGCAGGCTCCTGTTCAGGTGGGATAGCAGGAACGTGCAGCAGATGGTACCACCCTCAGTGCAGGGACGTTTGCCTGGGGAAGGCTGCGTCTCGCGAGCACCAAGCCCAGCTGCTCCCTGCGCACGAGGCCACGGGTGCTCACACTGCGCCCACTGCCCGCTCGTGCTCGGGGCAAAGCCCTCCTGGGCTGGGGAGCCCCCGGGGGCCGTGTGCAGCCCTCACTGGGGCGGGTGCTGCCCCTCGCGACACGGCCCAGCAGCCACCCGTCCAGGAGCCTTGCTAAAAATACCTGCTCCTGGCAGCGCACGGCCGGGCGCGGAGCTCATGGTGCCCGGGGACGGAGGCAGCACGGGGCACTGCACGAATGCCGGCAGCACCGTGTGGCCCTGCCATGATGCACCGCGCGGCCCCGCCACCATGCACCGCGTGGCCCCGCCACCATGCACCAAGCCACGATGCCCTGCTAGGCCACAAGGCACAGTACAGCCTCGCCACAATGCATCAAGTGGTCTCACCACGGTGCGATCCCGCCACGATGCCCTTCATGGCTGCGATGCGCCATGTGATCCCGCCACGATGCACCGTGTGTGTGCATTCGATGCACCGCGCAGCCCCGCCACGATGCACCGCACACGCTTCCAACACACCGCATGTGCTATCAGTGCGTCACACGGCCCCGCCACGATGCCCCACACACGCTTTGAGCATCTCATGAGCCTTAGGCAGCAACCTGGAGCTATTTTAATTAACTACGACCTCAAAATAGGTTAAATGATGTTCGCTGCCGTCCCTACCACTTGCTACAATCGGCTATTGGCTTTTACTGCTTCAGTTTACTTTTTAGCTTAAAACTTTGCTAATTTTACTACCTGCTTTACTTAACATTTAACCTTGCAAAATACATAACAAAAATAATTTCAAAAACAGAAGAAAGAAAAAAAATTGTTTTTGGGAAAAAAAAGCAACAGAGGGATTTATTTAAACTCTAATGCAATGTACAACTCAGGCCTCGGCACACTCGAGGAGGATTATCCCCGGCCTGAGCTTTAGTTAGGAAGGATCCGCACTCCTGGGTGAACTCCATTCTTTTACATTTTATAGCAGGCAGTTTTCTGTAATAAAAGCATCCAAAATAGCCCAGCTCAGAGTCTACGGGACCAGCAGCACTGGATGCCAAATTTAATGCTGAACAAGTAGGTTTCAGTTGTCTTGTTTAGATTCAGTATAAAGATTAATATTACATATCTGTTCTTCGCTATCAATCATTCCTTAAATAGAAGCATTAAGAATATAAGCTTAAATAAATAGCTGCAGAAAGGGCTAGTCAACACATCCACGCTCCCTTTTGCTGGAGATAAGAAGAGCCGCTTGCAGCCAAGTGGCATTTTAATTAATCAGCATGGTGACAAAACCTCATGAACGGTTTAGTTCACACCCTGCCCTCCTTTCCAGACCCCTCACTACTCATCCCCGCACTGCTCTCCAGCCAGGCCGGTCCCCTCCAGCCCAGCACGGAAAGGGACGGGGGGATTTTTACCTAAGCAATGAAAAACTGGCCGACTTTACACCAGACTCCATCCGAGGGGAGAGAGTGTGCGATTCTCCCTTCTCTTCCTTTGTCCAGGGAACCTGCAAGGTGCTCCCATTCATTTTATGGACTTTCTCCACATACAACTGCTGTCTCTTGGAGGCCATCATACTACCCAATTAAATGAAAAAAAAATACATATAAAAGCACCAGATGCACGTACACAGGAATAGATTTTCCAAAGTGATTTAGTTCTGCAACTAAGCAAGCAGGACAAAATGCAGGTTGAGAACAGCTTTTCGGAACCCGACAGCCATAATAGCCGTCCATTCCTCATTACGTGACAGCTTTCCGCAAATAGAAGAAGCAGCTGAGGCTGCGGGAGCGATTAGCGCTGGGCACGATGCAGCGCAGGGGCCGCCGCCGCCGCCGCGTCCCCCGCACGGCCCTGCCAATCGGGGCTGCAAAGCGAGCGCTGCAAACCCGGCAGCGCCGCGCAGGAGGAAGGGGCTCGCGCCTGCTGGAAAAAAACAAGGAGAAAAGAAGGTGCTGCCAGCTTTTCTTTTGGGAGATTTATGCTGGTTTCTGTAGAGAGAAAAAGCAGAAGATCTGACTTCTGGGGAGAAAAAGTCAAACCTCCAGGAGGGACGTCTGGTAGGATGTAAAGCATTTCCCAGGGGTCCCAGGAAGCACAATTTCCCGATCCAGAAAGATCCTGGATGTGCCGAGCAATCCGCGGCATCCAGAGTAGCATGAGTGCCACTGCCCCCTGGTCTGCCTGGAGCAGCACAAGTGCTGCTGAGCACCCAGCCCATCCGGAGCGGCACGAGTGCTGCCCACCCCTGGCCCGTCATTCACCGTCCAGCTCATCCAGAACAGCACGAGCACCACCGACCATCTGGCATGTCCAGAGCAGCATGAGCACCACTGACATCTCGGTCTGTCTGAAGCGGCACAAGCGGCATAAGCGGCATTGACCACTCGGCCCATCCGGAGCAGCGGTGACATGAGTGTGGCCAGGTCAGCTGCCCTCACGGACCGAGGGACAGACCCACTGAACACATCTGGTGCCAAATACGTTGCAGTCCTTTGTGTCAAAGTAGGCAGGCCATGGAACTGCTGCAACGGGTCCACCTGGCTTTGCCTCTTGCTTCTTGGGAGTTCCTGAACACACTGCTGAGGTGCAGAACTCGTGAGAGAAACAGCTCAACCTCTTTTCCAAGAGAAAGACCCCACTGTTTGCGGCCAACCCCACGAAGAGGCGCAGCAAGACACAGTGAGGCACGGTGCAGGGCAGCGAGGTGCAGTGAGGTGCAAGGCACAGTGTGGCGCAGTGCGGAGCAGCAAGGTGCGAGGGGCAGCGAGGCGCAGCGCAGTGAGCTGCAGCAGGGCAGCGGCACCACGGTGCCACGCACGCTGCCGCCTCGCTGCTCTGCAAGGGGCGGCTCTGAAGCTCACGGTTGCACCAGCGACGCCCCCAAGCTCTGGGGTGGCCACCAGCAACACACGGCGCTTCACTGCCCACAGCCACCTCGGGAAAGGCCCGTTCGGAATTCGCCTTAGATTACACCTCAACATCAGAGGAAAGCCTTTGCAGGGACTTTCTTAGCCCAACTGGAGCAGCTCATGTACAAAAGAACAAACTATTCAGCCTAGGAGTGAACTCCACGTTAACCCAAACTGCCTGTCACCGAGCAAACCGCGCTGGCAGCAGTACAGGGTGCTTCCAAATCTCCGTTGCCCTTCCCATGGCTGGTGGGCGGGGTGAGTGGCACACTCCAAGCAGCTCAGCCACCCCAGCACCATGGCCTGCAGGGAAGGCCTGGCAGGGCACAGAGCAGGGCACGGACAGCAGGCACTCGAACCGCCCGCGAGGCACGGCATGCACCTGCCTGTAACCCCCATGGCCACGTTCTACTCAAGGGGCGCCCTTGTCACCAATATCTGCCACTCCCCTCAGCCAAGACCTGCCACGTGCAACACAGATGTCCTGCACTCTCCATGTGTCAATGGGAGCTATCGACGGGAACAGGGGTGGCGAGGGCTGCCACAACACTCTCCAGCTCGCACTCCTGCTCCGACAACGGCTCTGCGTGTTCCCACGCTCCATATCAGCTACCCTACACGGTATCAACCCCACACGGAGCCACGGGAGGAGAACTGTGGCACAGCTCCGCTGGTGAGAACGGGCACCATGACCATCGACTTGGTTACAACGCAGCTCTTGCCGTGCGCAGGGCAGAGACGCGGGGCCTTTCTATGGGCACATTCCCCAGACACAACTCCAGCAGCGTGGCTGGGCACCCACCAGCAGCACCGGCTCCCTGCGGATTGGCAGTCTCGCCGACAGAACTTCCTCCTGCATCAAATCCACAAATCAATGATATCCAACACCATCAGCAAAACGGGGAGCACTCAGCTCCCCGGGCGTGAGGTAACATATGAGGACGGGGTTGCACAGGGCCTGCCGGCAGGGCTTTCCAAGCGGATTGTTGTCTTCGTGCAAAGCCTTCCACCCGTACAGAGAACTGCCCTCCACAGCAGAGAAAGAACTGGCAGAGAAGGGGCACACAGCGAGCGCTGGTGCTCCGGATGGGAGGAAAAGCAGGGACCGGCGCAGCCCGCGCTGCGGGAGCAGCAGAGCGGCCAATGCCGTGTCCGTGCCCGTGCCCATGCACGCAGCCCGAGCTCCCTGCCCGCCCGGGCTGGGCCAGCAGCTCCCGCACGTCGCTGCCCGTGGGGCGCGAGCTCCCCTTTTGCTGCCTCCTTGGTAAGTGCCAGTAATGAAACACATCCTGCGGCCCGCGCTGCTGCGCGCGGCGGGAGCCCGGCAAAGGTCACGGGCCGCGGCCAGCCGGCGCCGCGCGAATAAATAGGGCGGCAGCAGCTGCTCCGTGCGGGCCGGCGCTGCCAGGCCCGGCGCAGGGCGGCCCGGCCGCCTGCCGAGCCCCAGAGCGCTGCGGCAGCGGCCGCCCTCACTTCGGGCGCCTGCCCCGCAGTGAGTGAGCGCAGGAGGCTGGCAGAGCGGGCGGCACTAACAGAGCAGCAGTGCAGTGCGGGCGAGCGGCACCGCCTGCGCGGGGGCTCGGCTGCAGCCTGCGCTGTCCCCTCCGTGCCCCCGGGCACCACAGACCCCGACTGCGAGCGGGCCCGGGAGAGGTGCTCGCTGTGACCGGCCCCGCAGCCGCCCTCGCCCCCAAGGCCACAGCCGGCATCCCCTGCATCTCCGCTGCACTCCAGAGCCCAGGCTGGACACACTCGGCCAAAGAAAGGAACTGAAAGGAAAAAGGGACACAGGGCTCCTCCATGGAGGGGACACTGCAGTGCAGCACTAACACACTGTGCTCGAGGCCTGAAATCCAAGTGAAGGAAAGAGACCCGCGAGGGTCCCGTGTTCCGGATTTGCCGGCGAAGCTCCTGGTTGGCAGCAAAGGCACTGCTGGCTGGGGCGGCCTGACACGGAGCACGTTCCCTTGGCAGGACACAGGCTGCCTTTTGCTTTTGCTTTGCTTTTCACCTCCGAGTGAGAGGGCGTTTTGCAACCCCCCGCACAGGGCTCCGCTATGGGCCGGGACTCCGAGGCGCTGGAAGCTGCAGAGCCCGGCAGGGCAGGGCAGGGGCCACGTCGAGCGCAGAGCAACACGGGGCCCTTCGCCCCGGCCCCGCAGCGGGCAGGCCTCGTGCCCAGGCCCTGCGGCTCGGCCCAGCGGGGACTCTTCCAAAACAGCTTGAAAACAAAACACAGGGGCTCTGCCATTACAGGAGTGAGCCCTGGAGGAGGAACTTTGCCATCTCAGTGCAAAATTGGAGCCAAGACAAATGAGCAGAGGGTTTACATGCCCGTGCCAAGGCTCGCACACAGCGCCCGAGTGGGACCTGCGCACTCAGAAAACCTGGAGCACGGCTTTAGTTTACGGAAGGTGCAAAGCAAAATCGGCATTTCCCAGTTTTTGTAAGAAATTCCTCCACCTTCCCGGCAGCTCAGACACCAGGCAGACAGGGCCGGGTGCAGCTAGCCCGGGCCGTGCCGTGCAGGGGCGCCCGTGGGGCGCACCGTTAGCGGGCACCGCCGCGGGCACCGCCGCGGTGCTTCCACACAGGGAGCGCGGGCGGCCGCAGCAGGGCCGCGCGGAGCCGCAGTGCAGCTGGCCGCGCTCGCCCCGCTCTGCTCCGCTGAGCTCTTTCGGGCTGATATAACCCCAGGTGGGCCGGGCAGCGCACGGGTATCAGAGGCTGTGCCGGACGCAGGGGCATGGCGAGTGCGGGGCTGTGGCGGCGCGCTCTGCACCTCATGTACTCACCGCGGCAGCACCGGGCGCGGCGGCAGCTGGGGCGCCCCGCGCCTGCTCCTCAGAGCCACGCGTCACCAGGATTCGGAAGTGCTGCTGCCTCGAGTGCTGGTCTGGTCGGATCTTGAACAAGCATCCTTGGCCTTGGGCCAGTCGCTCCGCTGGGCCGCTTCCTGGTGCGTCCAGCGTGGGTGCCTGCGGCTCGTCCACGGGCCGCGGCACGGGGTGGGACGCGCTCCTCTCCAGCCGGATGCGCGGGTACCTCACCAGCCGGTCGCCCTTGGTGCCGGTGGGGCCGAAGGCGAGCTCGCCCGTGGTGCCCATGCCGGGGCTGCCTGGTGGCTGCTGCAGCTGCAGCACGAGGATGTTCTTGCCGGTGGCGGCGGGTGCGTCGGGCACGTGCTGCAAGGACCAGCGGCGCGGCTCAGGCGCCGCGGGGGGCCGCGGCGGTGGCGCCTCGGCGCTGGAGTTGCGCTGTGGGCTCCTCAGGCCGCGGGCACGAGGGCTGCCATTGAGGCGCGGTGCCGGCCGCGGGGGCGAGCTCGGCGGCGAGTGGTGCTCCGGGGCCGCGTCCGCGGGGGTGCCGGCCGCATCGGCGCGCTGCAACGAGATGTGCATTGAGGAGCTCTTGGTGGGACGCGGCTCTGGGCCCGCCTGCAGTGGCGGGATGAACATGGACGTGCTGCGTTTGAGGGAGCTCGCCTCCTGCAGGTCCTCGTCGCCGCCGCCGCTGCGTCGCGACAGTGCGTGGGGGCCGCTGCGCCGCGGCAGCGTGTGGAAGGCCGTGAAGAAGTCGTCCTCCCTGTCCCGCTCCAGCACCTCGGACTCGGGCGCCGTGTTGCTGCGGCTGGCGCCGAAGTGCAGGCGCAGCCGGTGGGCCATGGCCGCGGGGAGGCCGCGCGGCAGTGAGGAGCCCGAGGGGGGGAGCGGCCTCCCATCTGCCGAGCCGGCGGCACTGCGGCGCGGGCAGCGACGGATAGCAGAAATAGCCCGAGTGGCGAGCGGCATTCCAGGCATGATTGGGTAGGAGCGAGCGGCTCCGCGCGCCCCGGCGGGGGTAGGACGGCGGGCGTCACGTGGCCGCTTCCTCTCCGGCGCGGGCCGGCAGGGTCTGTGCTGCCGCCGGAGCCTGGAACGGCACCTCCCCAGCTGCTGCTTTTCCATCAGGCGCGAGCGGCCGCGCGCAGGCGGCCCCGCCGCGGGCGCCCCAGCAGCGCATGGGCTGGTGCAGCAGAGAGACCCCGCCAGTCGATGCAGCTCTTGCACCATGCAGGGTGACTGGGCGGGCACGTGGGCACCCTGGGTGCACTCCCCTCACGCCGCGGCGGCCACCTGTACCCATGTGAAGTCTCCCTTGCAGGCACCCCTTGACCTACCCCACACTGTCCTCCAAAACGCCACAGGCTCCTGTGGTGCGGCACAGCCTCCTCGGAATGGGTGCCGCTGAAACGCGCAGGGTGCCAGGGCACAAAGTTTCCTTTCCTGTTTGCGCAGGCAGCAAAGCTGAGCGGGAAGCGGGGCCAGGCGCCGCTGACTCCTGCGCGCTCGTCTGTCGCGGGCGGCGTGCAGAGCACAGCGCGGAGCTGGCCGCCCGCCAGCGCCAGCCTCGCTCGGCCCCGCGCCCGCCCGCCGGCACCGCGGGCAGAGCGGCAGAGCCTGGCGGGCGGCTGCGCAGCCGCACGCCTGCCCTGTGCGCCCAGCAGCGTGTGTGCCCGCTCGGCACGGCCACGGCCGCTGCAGCGCCCGCAGCCACACAGGCTCTTGGGGCCACAGGACTGCGCTGCAAGCGGCCCGTGGCCCTGGAGGCAGCGCCGGTCCCAGTGGCACCCGCTGCCCCCCGCGGGGGGAGCCCGTGTATGCTCCCGCACAGCGAGCACAGCGAGGACAGCGAGCTCTGCTGTGGCTGCTCTGCCTTGGAACGCGCTGTGAAGAACCTGCCTCCCTCCACACCGAGCCTCACGCTTGCGGCCAACCATCTCCATTTCCCTCTGGGAGAGTGGGGTGAAGGGGGTCAGTTTGGTCATTCAGGGTGTAGAGAAGAAACAAAGAGACCTGCTACAAACCACATGAGTTCTGATGACAACGTGCTGGCTTGTCGAGACAGCCCATTGCGAGCCTCCTCCTCCTCCTCCCTGGATACACGTGCTGATCCTAGCACACACTGTCCCATATCCTCAATTTTACAAGGCCAGCTAGCCCAGCAGAGAAAGCACTGCACTCAAGTAAAAAGTTGCACTTCTTAACCCCTAGATAACACAGAGGTACTGGCATTTTCAGAAGAAAAACGTGGCCAAAAGTCTTACTCCCAGGATAGCACTGCTGTAATATATATAACCTACTCTGTTCACCGTGAGGGGGTTGCTTGCTTCATGCTCACCTGTGCAAAAACCTTTCCAAGGTAACCGTACCGAAAGCAACAAGCAGTTAGGCAGGAAGGGCCAGGGAGGACCCCGGCCCCGAGAGCGCACCGTGTGTCCCGTCCAGCTCCCCATGCAGGCTGCACACGGGGCGCACGCAATGCAGTGCAGAGCTCCACTCCACAGCACGGGTGTCCCGTCCAGCTCCCCATGCAGGTCACACACGGGGCGCAGCGCAGCGCTCCACTCCACAGCACGGGTGTCCTGTCCAGCTCCCCATGCAGGCTGCACATGGGGCGCAGCGCAGCGCTCCACTCCACAGCACGGGTGTCCCGTCCAGCTCCCCATGCAGGCTGCACACGGGGCGCACGCAATGCAGGGCAGAGCTCCGCTCCACAGCACGAGTGTCCCGTCCAGCTCCCCATGCAGGTCACACACGGGGTGCAGCGCAGAGCTCCGCTCCACAGCACGGGTGTCCCATCCAGCTCCCCATGCAGGTCACACACGGGGTGCAGCGCAGAGCTCCACTCCACAGCACGGGTGTCCCATCCAGCTCCCCGAACAGGCCGCACATGGCTTTGCACCCAGCCCAAAGCCTGACACTGCCTGCAGGCAGCACAGGAGGGCCCAGGGAGACACACTACCAAGGACATGGGGCTAACGAGGGCCCTCCTGCTGGCACTACCCAGCAGGGCAGTGTTTTGGTGCTCGTTCTGTAGTGTTTGCACGCTGACGTAGTCGGGCACACAGGAAACCTTGAGGAGGTGCCCGGTACCCAGAGCCTCCCGAATCACAGCACGCCGGGGCCGGCACTCACCAGTCTGTTCTCATCAAACACTTCGAAGAGGAGGCGATGATTGGTGGGGTTCACCTGCAAAAAACCCAGGCAAGAAAACGTCACTTTGGGCTCCGCGACTTTGCTCTGGGCCTCTCCTCCAGCGCTGGTCAGAGCGCTCCACAACACGGCACTCAACTGGGTGACGAGGATTTCACTGACTCACACTCATATTAACTGCTCACGGGGCCTTTAAAAGCTACTCTGTCCACGCTTAAAAACTCGATTTAAAACCCCCAAAGCAGCGTGTTAACAAGAATACAGTAATTTCAATAGTTCCCACAAAAATATAATCCAGATAGTCAACTGCTGCCCTCCCTAAACAACCGTCGCGGCTACTGCTCGCAGCACACCACAAAGACAAGGCCTGTTCTCCAGCAGCTGTTTAAGATTAAATTTTAAAACTACTGAAATTTTAGCTAACCTCCCTTAGTGAAAGCTGCAGCTGGCTGGTTATTAACTCCCTGGAAACTCCTTTGGAAAAACATTTCCACAAACTAAAGAACAGTGTTGGTTTTGACCTATTCACTTATATGTCCTAAATCTATTCTGCTTGTTCTGATAATTACTATTTTAATCCATCTTTCTCCATTTTCAGGTACTTAAATATTCTTTCTTTTTCCTAAGGAAATGTCCAGCTACTACTTTAAACTTCGTTATGTTGTTTTAGGTGATCTCTTATAATTTTCACTTGAAAATATTAAAAGATAAAAATTAACTACAAGAAAAATATATACTTTTATTTCTTTTATTCTATTTGTCAAGTAAGATAAAAGTCTTGAGAAATTACTTCTTCCATCTTCTTCCTCTAGCTTTATACTTCTTTTTTCCCACAATAGGTTAAATTTCAGTGTTTGCAAACAAATATTTATTATTTTTTCACATTACTTGAGCAGTTTGGAATCACAGCAAACACGCTCTGCTAAAATCGCATGTTCTAGTGAAAAGACCTGTTAATTGTTCAAATGCAGCGATCAAAACTTACACTAAAATCTCACTAAATTGTGTAATAATGCATCTATTAACCCCCTGCCTGTTTCTACTTATTCTTCAGTCACTACAGACAGACTTGAAGGGCACTGACACGGGGACAGGGGCATATTTTACAAAAATATACTAACATGGAATAAGAAAATAAACTTCTTCCCAATGATATGAAATACAGCATGATTAATTGTACATTTTACAACAATGATTCATTGCATATAAAGGGAAACTTACTCTAAAGTAAAATTCTTCATTCCATTTTGGATTCAGAGTCTGTAAAAAGAAATGAACATTTTCACACGTTAAAGTCTCTTTGGGCTCGGCAGTCTGCAGGCACCAAAACGGGCATGCACATCGTTAAAAACATCCTTCAAGGAGGGAGAAGCCTGTCCTAACAAACGCACCAAATAAAACCACTGTCACCGTGATTTAGAACTTCTCTATTGAGCAGACCCAGGGTGGGAGAGTATCTGAGTCAGATGATCCTGGAATAGATGCCAAGTATAAATACGGTTCTATGAGTAAAAGGCAAATCACCAGGAACCTATAGAAATAACAACCCCCAAAATATTTCATTCTCTACGTTCATTTATACCAAGACTATAAAAATATACTCATGCATATTTTAACTAGAAGGTCAATTTTAGGGCTACCAAGATCAAGGCAGATTTATAATGTGAATTGAAAAAGGAAAAAAAAAATTAAAAAAGGTTCTGTTGCTTGGGTATTTTATTTTTCCCAACCTCTGCAGTCTAAGGAGCACCACAGTGTTGTGTTACTACATGGGCAGAATGAAGCACGCGGTGGCTGAGCACACTGAGGGGACCCAAGCAGGGGCCGCGGCGAGAGGCGAGCGCTGCAGGCGCCACTGCCCGCACGGACACGGCTCCCTG
>JAUBOD010000525.1:405164-417561 GCA_032353885.1 Nothura maculosa
GAGCTCTGCACGAGAGCGGGTCGCCCCAAAGTGCCAGCAATGCGGTGGGAGCAAAGTCATGCAGTAGGAGCAGAGATCTGGCTCCGATGTGCGCCCCAAGGGAACCTGCTTTGTGTGTTGGGTGGGGAGGAAGAAAAAAAGGTTAGCCTGGAGTGGGGGGCTGTTTTCCATGGCCCGGGCAGCCTGCAGCCTGCCCTGTAGCGCAGACCTGCATCCATGTTTCCTTGCCGGTGCCTGGCCCTGCTGACGCCCACTGGAGTTGGCCGTTGGTCCGTGGTGCCATGGAGGCTGCGCAGTGCTGGGCCCTGGGCTCGTGCTCCTGGAACGGGCGCGGATGGGACCTGTTTGTTGGGGCTGCAGCAGAGACCAGGGAGCAACGGGCGCCCGAAGCGGCCTGGGCTCGGGCGGCCTGCAAGGACTGCCGCCTTCCCGGCTTTGCCTGGGCTCTGGCGGCCTGCAAGGGCTGCCGCCTTCCCGGCTTTCCCTGGGCTCAGATGACCTGCAAGGGCTGCCGCCTTCCCGGCTTTCCCTGGGCTCAGGTGACCTGCAAGGGCTGCCGCCTTCCTGGCTTTCCGGGCAGGTAAAGTGCTCCTGTGAGTCACCTAAAACCAGCTGCTGCCTTAATGGCCGAGTTCCTGAATTGCCTTGGGAGGCTTTTTGGTGTGGACAGGACCCCAGTGTGAGTGGGAGTGAGTTGATTCTCAAGAGCCAGTGACAGCCCCAGCGACTGGACCTGGAGGCAGAAACAGGATCCTGGGAGGCATCTGTGAAAGAGGGACATGGAAAATGCTGCTGTGAGAGAGGCACGTGGAAAATGCTGCTGGAAAACGCGAGTGGGCAGAGACACGGGAGGGGACATGGGAGGAGGGCGGCAGCGCAGACGGACGCAGGGCCGCTCAAGCCCCTGTGCTGCCGCTCGAGCCCCCCTTGCCGCTCAACCCTCACGCTGCTCGAGCCCCCCGCGCTGCCCACGCTGCTCTGATGCGGCCTTTGCGCAGGGCCTGGGCTGGGCTGCCCGACTGGGCCGCTCCAAGGCGTCCGGCTGCTCTGCCAGGCCATCCTCACGCTCCTCCCTCTGCCACAGTGCCCAGGGCTCCTTAGGAGGGGTCCCAGCAACTTTCCCGGTAGGAATGCTGTAGGTCAAGTCTGCCCTTGAATGCCGAATCCTGAAGGTGGCCGGAGGACACAAGAGCGCTGAGCTGTTTCCAGGGGATTTTACCAGTCTGTGGTCAAGAACTTCCACAGAATTTTGCTCCCGTCATTTGTGTAGTTTTATTGAATTTTGTAGCAAAATGCAATTCGTATTTTCACACTTTCAAGCAATTGAACAAAATTGATGGCTGGGGAAATAAAATGAGCTCTTTAGATTTTAATCTTTTTTGCAGTTGTAAAAGAAAACAAATTGCACAATAGGATTTTATTACTTTATTTTTCCAAGGGAAAGAATTCCTTACATTTGAAAAAAGCCTGAGAAACCTTCTTTTGGGTACTTACAGGCTAGTGGGTATTAGCAAAACCAAACTAGAAGAGAGGACAGAATGGAGTTGCATATGACTAAGGGTTACTCTGGTAAGCTTTCAGTACCTTGGAGAACTTTCAATTTGTTATCAGTACCTGTGACTGTGTTGTAGTTGTTGATAATTGTTAATCATAATTGCTAAAGGCAGCCTGGAAAATTCTTGAAAACCATCTTTAGACAATGTATGAAAAAAGTAGGTAGTCTCACTTCAGTTTCAATTGAAAGTGTCTTGAAAAGTTGGCATTTGAAAGGGAATCTAAACTTGGCAAACTCGTTTTGTTATCGCTAAGCCATTCAGATATTGACCCCTTTTGTGCCCTTTTCCAGACTGCAGCTGGCAAGTTAAAGCAAACGATCGACTCTTCCATGAGCAGCCCTGCTTTAAGAGAACGGTGTTCCTGTGCTTCAAAAGAAGCAAATATGCAGTAAGGTTTTTCTTATTCTAAGATGATGGGGATGAATGCGTTGCTAATCTCGGTGTGATACTTTCAACAACTGTTTACTGGTAGAAAACCCAAACTTTTCTCAGGTTTTCCACAAAGCTCAGACAGTGGTGTTGATTTCAGGTTTGTGAGCGGAAAATCAGGATGTCAAGGGAATTTTTTAAAATGAGACACTTAGAAGCCAGGAGTCTTTAAGCCAAATTCTGAGGTTAATCTCAACTATAGCTGTTATGAGCATCCAAATAGGTTTTGTCTTGTTATATTTCATATAAAAAATCTAATATAGTATTAAGCAATTATCATGATCAAACTAAACTGGGGACAGTCCTAAACAGTAGGAATATTCATTCATTTGAACACAGTGAGAACATTCTAGTTTGGGTTATGTCCCCTATTCTGAGGTCATCTACTTATGATCAAGGTGACGTTTTTATCCATCTAGAAGACAAAAACTTGTTTTAGCTTTTCTTGTTGTTTTCCTTTGTTTTGATGCCATCCTGGTTGTTAGTGATAGGCAATAGCAGCGTGGGGTTCCCCACGACCCGACTGGTTGGTCTCTGTGGCTTTGGCTTGTGTGTTTCTTGAGTCCACTGAGGTACCTGCTCTGAGCTGCTGAAGCTGGGGGGCTGCTTCATGCATAAGTATGAACATTTAATAATAAACTAACTGTGCTGTTATAGAAATGATTTGACTAGAAAAATGCTTTACTTAGAAATATAAATTGTACCTTTGTGAAGAAGAATCAGTGCATGTATTGACACTTGTGAATGACATTTGATTTTCTTCAACAGGGAAATGCAATTAAGACATACAAGTACAACCCAATCACTTTTTTACCACTGAATCTGTGTGAGCAGTTCAAAAGAGCAGCCAACTTCTACTTCCTTGTTCTTCTGATTTTACAGGTGAGATGTATTTTACATAGAGAATTTTGCAAGTGTGAAATAGGTTTAAGGTGCCTATATCCTAAGCTAAATACTTATGACATAATATGTTACTATCGTATCATGACATTGCAGGGCACTTCATAAAGGAATGCATTTCCAATATTGTAGAAACTAAGGACTTGTCAATAAGACTTTGGAACATGGCAGCTCTTATTCCTTCCTTGTTTTTGTATCATATAGGATAAGGTATTTACATAGTTCATGAATCTTTGTAAGGATAAAATGTTCCTTTTGGTTCTTTCTCTGTAAAAAAAAAATGATGGTTTCAACTCCCATTCATGAATCAGACATGTCAACACAAAATATAAATTATTGCAATTATTGTACGGGCAAGCCTGTCTTGACAGCTTTGTTCCCGACCCAACCTAGAATTCTCTCTTTGACATGTTGGCTTTCTTTGTTGCAAGTCAGTTGACTCTAATGCCTCGTTTTAACATGATAGTTATCCTTTATTGAACAGATTTTATGTGTTTCTTGTAGACGATTCCCCAAATAACAACTCTTTCATGGTATACAACCCTGGTGCCCTTGCTCTTGGTGCTGGGAATAACTGCAGTGAAAGACCTAGTGGATGACATTGTAAGAAACTTGTTTTGTAAATATTAAAAGCAAAAGATTCTTTTTTTTCCCCAAAATGGTGCTTACTGCACATGGAGTGAGTACATTCTTTGCTTCTCTGTTTCAGGCTTGTCACAGGATGGACAGTGAGGTTAATAACAGGACGTGTGAAGTAATCAAGGACGGCAGGTTTGTGCAGCTCCCTTCAGGCCTTGTAGCAGTGTTCGTTGCCCTGTTGCTCAGTTTCATCACAGATATTGAGCTATAGATGACTGAAAGTTCAGTACTGTTCTCCAGTCTCCTGCACGTGTCTGTGTGACAACTGCAATCAGAAGAAAACTGCCTAAAGGAGTCATTTAAGTTTAGTTCTGTGGCACTAAAGCTACGCTAAGAGCAACTTTCTTGGAGAGAAGGTTGTTAATTTACGTGTATATGGAAAGGGAAAATAAGAGGTAAGTTTAGATCCCAAACTGCACCTTCCAGTAAGGACAAACACAGCTTATGCTCAAGGTATAATGTCTTGTACTAAGGACATTTTGAAATGTTAAGCCTTATTAAGTGCATATGGTTTTAGATGAAGCAGTAATAAACTCCAAACTATCTTCATGTTAGGTTCAAAACCACAAAATGGAAAGATATTAAAGTTGGAGATGTCATTCGCCTGAAGAAAAATACTTTTGTTCCTGTAAGTAGTTCAGATTTGTTTGTCTTATGTTTCTACAGAGATCTTTACAAATATTGACTTGGATTTCTTTGTTGCGTGTTTATTTATTTTACTAGGCTGATATTTTGCTGCTATCCAGCTCAGAACCAAACAGTCTGTGCTACATAGAGACAGCTGAACTAGATGGGTAAGGCTCTTTCTAAGGACTTGCATTTATTTTTGGCTTATAAATAAAAGAGCATATTTCAGAAATGCAGTTTTAAAGCAATGCAGTTATTTTGAGGACATAGGTACTATTGTTTTCTTTGTCCCAGTCTTCATGGATAATGTCAGCCCCTAAATCTCTGTGCCAAAAAGCAATGAAGAAGCCAATGGCAAACCACTGGTACAAGAGGAGAGTTGAGTTAAGGACCTTCTTCCCTACAACCCTGGTGGGCTTCCAGAGATAGGCAATTCCCAGGTGCCCGGAAAATGGGAAGTATTACACCCATCTACTGAAAGAGCAAAAGGAGGATGAGGAAACTGGAAACAAGTCAGCCTCACCTGAGCTCCTGGAAAAATTATGTAGCAGAGAACTGTTCAAATTCCAAAATATTATAAGTATAAATCCTCTTGTCTCTGTCAAAATGTTTTGGAATGTTTATTTAGTTCATGTTGTCAGAGAAGCTCCTCCTGGATTTCTTTTAGAAAAGTTTATAATGAAATGGACTTCACCTAATGAGGTAAAAAGTTATTTTTTCTGATTGAGCAGTAACTTCCTCCCATGGTTTTAATGATCTTACAGACTAACATAACTTCATGCAAAGCAAGGATTCATTTGAGTTTGTAAATATGTTTGATCTTTACTGAGCTTTTAACAAGGTCACTTATTAAGTATTGGGTACAGATAACCATTGCCTCAAACTTAACTATTCATTAGTAAAACAATGACTCCAGGAAGCTTCACCTGTTCCTGGTGAGCAGAGATAAAGATGTGCTACACTAAAGATTTCAGTTATGAAGAAAAATGACTAAACTACTTTAGAACTAATCCCGTAGTTGTTGAATTTTTCCTGACTGATCTATTTGCAAATGCATGACGTTGCCATTGCTCCAGGCTACTGTTGTTATCTGTGGCATGTTGCTTTGCTTCTTAGTTTCTTCTTAATTTCTTATCTCCCGTATCTGTATTTTTTATTGAAATGACCTTTTTATCCTTTCTTCTTAGTGAGACCAACTTAAAATTCAAAATGGCCCTTGAGGTAACGGACAGATATCTTCAAGAAGAAAGTGCAATGGCAGACTTTAATGGTTGGTATTGTTGTACTCTGTGCTTACAGCTATTCAGAAGTTGCCCAGGCACTTCATAGTACAAGTACATAAAACATGGCTGTGAGTTAAGGTTCCTGTGATCCGGAGTCAGCAGTGTAAATTATGTAAGGAAATTGTTCCAAAAATGCTCAACAAAATGCAGAACGCCTGGAGATGAGTCCTGCCTGTGTGCAGGCCACTGCTCGACTCGAGAACATGAAGGGAAAGGTGCTCTATTTATGAGTTAATGCTGTGCTGCTATGGTGCAGAAATGTATTCTTTCTGCTATTTCAGCCTGAAATAAAACACCACTGAGGATGCAGAATTTAAAATGACAGCAGCACAGTACTGAATATTTGTGCATCCAAGTTTGCAAAGAAATGGTTCATTCACAACAGTTGGGCTTTGCATGCAAAAAATGCACGAGGTAAAATGCCTTGTATAGTAGGAATTGATACATTTTTATTAAAGCAGGGTATATTAAAAACATTTTCCTGCATGTTTTTAGGTCTGATTGAATGTGAAGAACCTAATAACCGACTGGATAAGTTTGCAGGAACATTATTCTGGAGAAACACGAGTTATCCGTTGGATGCTGATAAGATTTTACTGCGTGGATGCAAAATCAGGAACACAGACTTCTGCCATGGAGTGGTCATATTTGCAGGTATTTATGAAACGAATATCTGTAGCATTTACTGCCTGGAAGGATGTCTTAGGAAGCGACAGGACATCCTTCGCTTATCAGCCGTGGCTGTATTTTATGTCCCAGTCTTATAAGATAGTAGCAATAACACTTACTTGCATGCAATTTTATTTATTTTAGGCGCTGATACAAAAATAATGAAAAATAGTGGAAAGACCAGATTTAAAAGGACACAGATTGACTCCCTTATGAACTACATGGTTTATACTGTAAGCCTTTTTGTTTGAAATCCAGCTGTTTGAGATCACTTTAAGTGAGCAAACTGAATGAACACAACTTTGGGAAGCTTCCTTGGCTTTTAGTTTTTGTTTGTTCTAGTGCGTTTCCCTTTGTTTGCACCTTGGGAGCTGGGCTCAAGTAGAAGGGACTATCGAAAGCTGTGTAGCTGTCAGTGAAATCTGTGCCCCTGCACTGTGTTGTAGGCAGCCTACACAATGCAAAAAATGCTTCAGGAACAGACTTGCAGGTGCGAGAAGTGCCTGCAGGTTGTTTAGTTGTTTGCACTAAACCACTGGATAAGAACTGAGCTTAGATCCTGGTCCACCAACACCTTCAGCTTGAAAGGCTTTTCCTCCCGGGCAGGTACCCAGGGCCAGCATGTGACAGGAATAAGCAGTGTCCTCCGATCTGCATCCCTTGTGGGAAGGCACACGTGCAAATGAAGTGGTGGGCAGGGAAAGAAGAAAAGGAGCTAGAGCATTGCCAAGACCCGGGACTTAGCTCGGTTGTCCCTGACTCTGCCCCTGCTCCAAGGACCGTCACCTACCCTATGCACTCTGTGCCTACATAGATGTAAAGAAGTATAAATGATGCTTGCAGAATGGCTAAAATTAAAGCTTTGTATGAGGGTAGTGTTTGGGTAAATTTTCTTCCCTTCTATTTCCTTATAAAGATATTTAGTATTTTATCTTGATCATGAGGTTGGGAATCAGGGCAGCAAAGGTCACTGGAGTGCCCCGTCCCTCTGCGTGTGTTGCAGATCTTTGTCTTCCTCATCCTGCTGTCCGCTGGCCTGGCCATAGGACACACGTACTGGGAGCAGCAGGTTGGCAACTCCTCCTGGTACCTGTACGACGGAGAAGACTACAGCCCTCCTTACCGGGGCTTCCTTAACTTCTGGGGATACATCATCGTTCTGAATGCCATGGTGCCCATTTCCCTCTATGTGAGGTGGGTTGCCTTTCACCTTAAACTATTGCCTTTAAATAGCTGACTTCACGGTAGAGTTGAATACTTCAGACCTGTAATTTCCCATTGGTGATAACAAACAGAGTGTCGTGTAGGGCAGGAAAGCAACTTAATTCTGCTTTCAGTTAATCTCCTGTATTGCAATTTTACTGGAAAAATGTTGAATTTGCTCACCCTTTACTGGAATTTCAGAAGGTGAGCCACACTGTATTATTTGTGTGTTTAAAATCATGATCCTTCACTGGGAATTTAAGGGTATCAGGCTGTGCTCTCAACACTGAGTACATTTGCTTTATACTTTGAGTGGGGATTTTTTTTCCCCAAGTAATGATGTCAGAAGAAAATGCCGGATTTATCCTGTCAGTGACTTGTTTTGTTCTATGATCTTTTTAAGAAGGTGCATGGAAGAAACTACTTTTAAAATGAAATTAAAATGAAACATCATGTAGTCACAGTTTATACGTCAAAGGAAAGGCCTTTTCTACTTTCCTCTCAAGGATGCGTAACTGCTTTGGCAGATCTCTCTGTAATCCCTCTTCCATCCACTGTTGTGTGAATTGTACTCTTGTGCTTGCTGTTTGCCTCTGCTGTTGTAGCAGCCCCATCCCTGCTCGCACTGACGGGGCAGCTGGGGCCTTTCCCTATGGAGCTGCATAGTTTGAGCCCTCAGTTTGGCCTGTGCAGGGGCCAGGCTGTTCTGTAACGTGTTGGTAAATGTTGCAGCTTCAACATCTGGGCTATGTAGGTAATCTGAATCCCTGAGAATGCAGCCGGAGCTCCCTGGATCGGGTTCAGTGCAGTTACTTCCCACGTCATCTCATGTTTCAAAATAAGGACTTTGTTTTGTTTCATTCAGTGTTGAAGTGATTCGTTTGGGCCAGAGCTATTTTATAGACTGGGATCTGCAAATGTATTACCCCGAGAAAGACACACCTGCACAAGCCAGGACCACCAAACTGAATGAGCAGCTCGGACAAATCCACTACATATTCTCTGATAAGACAGGGACCCTCACACAGAACATCATGACGTTTAAGAAGTGTTGCATTAATGGACAGAGATACGGTAAGTCTGTGCCACTGCAGTTGGGCTGTAAGCAATGAAAGCAGTTTTCCCTTTCAGCAGCAGATACCGAGTGAATTCTGCTTCTCGCAGCATGAGTGAATTGACATTGGGGTTCCCAGTGGGCCACGGGAAGCCTTTTTTATCTCTCCCACCTGTGTGTGGATGCAAAACACAGGGGAATATCAACAGCAACAGAGGGAAGTGGAAAGTTTTCCTGGTTTTGCTTTCCTGGAGGTGGGAAGAGACAGGAACTGACCCCTTTCAGATGTTGCAGTGATGGAAGGAGGCTCTGCGTTCATGTCCCCGGCCCGAATGGCTCCTGGGGCAGAAACGCAGTCCGTGTGAGCTCTAATTTACTGCAGGAACATATGTTGAAACCTTGAAGGTTATTATACAGCTTTGCTGGCGGCCTTGGGGGCATTTCACATTTTTAGCCTATAAAAACGAGTAGAAATGTTAATGCCTGTTCAGTAGGGATCTATCAGTGAAATGAGGTGTGTACACATCTCTTCAGCCTCCATGATTAGCCCTCCAATGGATAAAGATCTGTGAAATCAAGGTTTTGGGGGGCTTTCTCTTTTGTAAAGGCCCTGGCAGGAAACCAGGAGAAGCCTTAGAAATGTACACAGTGCTTTCCTCTTGGAAGAAACACTCCTGGGGCAAAAATGGCTCAGAAACGGGACAAAGTGCAACGAGACATGGGTTTTGTTTGGTGTTGGTTAGTTCCCTTTCCAAGCTTGTTTGGATTTTAATATTTGAAATACACTGAGAACATGCTTCAAAACTGTACTGTAGCGTGATCGTTTCAAACAACGAGGAACACAGTGTGATAATGATGCGTTTCTTTCCAAACAACCTGCCTCTGTAGACAGAGGTGGAACCTCTGATGGTGAGAATTGCCTTAAAACAGCATCAGTGTTTAATGGCAAATCCACACGCTTCCTGTAGAGGGAGATACTGAGAGGATACCAAGGTTCTGGTGCTGTGAATAACTGCTTTTGAGATTGGAGATACTCTAGTGCGCCCGTCTGCTTGGTGCAAGAGTTGTAAAATCCGTGGTGTTCTCTCTTGCACCTCCTGAGTGACGGTGTTTGCGTTGCAGGAGACTGCCGGGATGGGTCGGGGCAGCTGCACAACCACCCCCAGGTAGGTGGCTGATTCAGCCCCATGTCCCGGGGCAGGGAGCGATCCCCCCTTGCCCAAACCCGGCGTGCAGGGAGCCCTGAGGCACTTGGCATGAAGTGACCCAGCCCCTGCTCTGCTTTTGCCCAGCAAGTGGATTTTAGCTGGAACGTGTATGCAGATGGAAAGCTCTCCTTCTACGATCACTACCTGATAGAGCAAATTAAATCTGGAAAGGATCCCGAAATTCGACAGTTCTTTTTTCTGCTTGCCATTTGTCACACGGTCATGGTTGATGTTTCTGATGGTGAGTATTTTTCCAGGAGAACGGGAAACAACAGTTCAAATCCAGATATACCTGCAAGAGGTCAAAAATGAGTGTGTATCACATAGGTAGGAGAGACTGTCAGGCTGCTCTTTTAAATTAAACAACAGCAAGACCCGTGAGAATTCCTTGTGATGAATTTATCTGCCTCGTTACAGTAGGAGGATTGTCTTTATGGCAGTCACCATTTTGGTAAATATCTTAACTAACAGCAGACTTGGAACAGTAATAGAGCTGCTTATACAGAGGTTATGTGTTTTCTGGTTATTAAACCTCTCTCTAAGCAGATCATAGAATCATGGAATGCGTAAGGTTGGAGGGGACCTCAGAGGTCATCTAGTGCAACCCCCTGCACACGCAGGGTCGCCTGGAGCAGGCGGCACAGGCTGCATCCAAGTGGGTTTGGGAGATCTCCAGAGAAGGATCTATATGTAAAATCTCAGGAACACAAACTCTGAATAAAATGAAAATGACCCTAGCATCATCTTGGATTCACAAACCCTTGCTGCAAGTACAGATACTTCTGGAGACTTTTTCAGGGTGGTGAAGTGTGTTCAGTGTGAGAGTTTTGTGCATTTATTCCTTGAAATACTGCTCCACAGACACACATGAATTTATGTATGTCTGTTCTAAGAGTATCTGCAACACATAACCAAGTTGAACAATGAAAATATGACAGAAAGTAAATGTAAAGGTGAGCAGCTGTGGGGGAAGAGTGGAAGGATGAAAGATTTGGTTAAAACCTACTTGACTCAAGGAAAGAAGGGTACAGTTTTAGGGGGTTCTTTGGCTGTCCTTTTGTGAGATCTTTCTGAAGACAGCCAAATTATAGTTATTTGGAGGCAGAGAGCTTACAGGTACATGGAGGGAGGAGGTTCAGCAACTGGGGCATTTGGAAAGCACAGGTAATGGGACCTGGGAGTCCCTTGTTCCTGTGCTCCGTTTTACTGCTCTTGGATTACTAGAGCCAGCTTTGGAAGTGGGAGGGCTGGGGCTCTGCACGTGCAGCTCTCGGGCGTTTCAAGGAGCAGATGAGAGGTTCCTGCGGAGTGCAGCCCTCATGCTCCAGTACTGCCCGGCTCGCTTTTCTCTCCGCGCTTTCCACGACACAGGTCGGCTCAACTATCAGGCGGCCTCCCCGGATGAAGGGGCCTTGGTTTCAGCAGCCAGGAACTTTGGCTACGTGTTTCTTTCCCGAACACAAAGTACCATCACTATAAGCGAGATGGGCATGGAAAGAACTTACGACGTCCTTGCTATCTTGGATTTCAACAGTGACCGGAAACGAATGTCTGTCATTGGTAAGCTGGGTACACCCACCCTTTAATTTATAAGACCTCTTCCAAAACAGCCTGCAGACTAGAAACTGTGCATTGTGATCATATGGGCTTTGACTCTTATACTTCTGTCCTTGGGAGACCAAAGACTCAATGTCAGGGGCTTGTGTAGGCTTGTGTAGCTGCTTAGCAGAGGTAGGAGCTGGGAGCAATGTGCAACAAGGAGCCAAAGATGATCCATACCTTGTAGGTGAAAAAGTAAATGCAAGGAAAGATGGGGTCAGGTTCTGCTGTGTGACAAGGTCCTGCTATGGATTTAGTCTTCATAGCTGCGGTTGGCGAAAGAGGCTTTGTAAGTAAGTGTGAATGTGTTTACCAGACTGTCCTGGTGCTCAAGCATGGCCTCTGCTGAGGACAACCTTAGGGCACCTCAGCAGCATAAAGAAATGTTCCAAACATGGTTGACCCCTTTCCCCCAGAGGACAAACTGCTCGTCTGATGTTTCTTCTAGCTATAGGAATTAGGTTTGTAGGCTGAGATATGAATAGCTTTTTAGTTTTGAATGTAATTATTGTTCAAGAATTTGTATCAATTTGAGATGGAAATGTTTTCGTTATTTTATTTTGCACCATCTCTCTAGTGTATGTCTCTCCACAGCTTCAGTGGGTGAGATGTAACTATTATATGAACCACCATAAAAGCAAAATTCTTGGAAATTTGAGCACCTTTTCCCCTCCTGAGAAGGGAAAGGATGCATAGCTGGACTATGTTAAGAGATGATGTGCTAGAAAGGAACAGGATCTTGTAGTTCTGATGTTTAGCGATGTTAGACTGGATAATCTAATCCGAAATAGTTCCTCTGACTAGATTGCTATAACATTTTATCCTGCTGCTTGTATTTTATTCAACAGTAAGAGAATCTGAGGGAAATATCAGGCTATACTGCAAAGGAGCCGACACTGTCATTTATGAGCGCCTACATCCAAGGAACCTAAAGAGAGAAGCGACAGAAGAAGCACTGGATGTAGGTTTGCAATCTATATGCTGTTTTCACTATAATGTCCTAAATTCGCTTCTACCCATAATCTCATTTTATTAACCTCCTTCTGTAAGCCACTAGAGCAAATGCAGGCCCATATCTGGTAGTGGTCAATATTGCAAGTCACTAAGCTTTGTCCTGTTCTCACTGCTCTGTTTAAGCTTTCAATTCGGGCTGCCTTGCACAGTTAGATCAGGCTCGCCACTAATGCTTGTAATCTGGACTTTGATGTTTGGTTTCAAGCGAAGGCTTTT
>JAUBOD010000525.1:614397-625709 GCA_032353885.1 Nothura maculosa
GGCCTACTGGAATTTGTCCTAAATTCTTGCGTTGCTTTAAAAATTTGATGGGTGTTTAAGACTTCAAGTGGTCTGACGGATCCTTCTTTTATCTTGCCACATGATCTCAGTCTAAACTAATTCAGCTTTCCTAAACAAAAATTCTTGCCCCCAAATAAAATATCACAAAGATACAGGAGAAAAAAACCCACTCAAACCATCTGTTTTTCCAGGGTGATGACCAAGAGAAGTCTACAAAAATCTTCTTTGCACCAGCCCCTGCAGTAGCCTGCAGTGCTACCCGAGGGTGCCAGTGCTGGGTAGGCTGGTGGTGCCCACTTCAAATTCAGAAATCAAACAGTCTCTGTGAACACAGAGCTGGCCAGTAAGCCTTAGATTTACTGAGACAGTGAAGATCACTTAGGTTACAGCCATTATAGCTTTTTAATTAATGAAAAACGAGCCTAGAAATGCTGTCTGATTAGAAGGCAGATTTAATAAAACAGGTCTAGTGCACGAAGTGTCAGAAGGAAATTTGTTATGTAATGTCTGCATGATGGAGCTAAACTGCTCTCTAAGACTACCCTATCTAGCACACCAGCCCAACAAGGTACATACAGGCACTTGGGTATTTTTGGGAGGTTAAGAGCCACCAGCAGTGAACTGAGGAATAATGCTGTTGCCTTTGAGGCAAATGAGCTTTACATAAAAATCTCACCGTTGTTCAACATTACACAAAGCAAATCAACTTATATAAGCATAATATAACAAGCTCATATATCCACCTAATAGCAAAATATTTAAATACTCTTTTTTATTTATCTGTGTATGTCAAAACACAAAGCAAAGAACATGATCATAAAAGTATTAGGACACAGTTGCCTGGACGCAGCATGTCCAGCAGCAGAGCAATGCACAGCTCATGTGATGCAGGCAGATTCACTCTTCTAAACATGCTAGTTTCCAGAGGAGATCTCCAGAGGCCCCCTGCTATCCCAGGGAACGTGGTGCCCACAGCAATTCCAGAGACAAGGACAACCCCACTGTAATTTTGCTACTACATCTCAAAATGAATCCAAGAGAAATACTGGGATCTTTCCAGGCAAGGAACATCCAGAAGCTGATTCAAGCTGGCTGCACTTAACTTACCGCTTAAGCTTCTCCCTACCTAGAGGAACGTCAGGCTTGTTACCAACAGCGTTATGTGTTTCTCCACGTCCTCCTTAGCCCGTTTTTTACAGCAAAGCAGACGGATGCTCCCTCCTTGCAGCCGTGCCTCCCGGCGGGAGCTCGGGAGCTGCCCCGGGAAGCGGGCGCACGTACCTCTCCGGAGCATGTGCTCGCCCTGCAGGAGCTGCACGATGGCCGTCTGCGTGGCCGGCACGATGACGATGCTGCCGTCCTCGCGGCCGCACACCAGGCGCCCGTGCGCCGGGATGTACACGCTGGCCGTCACCTTCAGCGGCTCCTTCACGTTCGGGACTAAGCTCAGCTGGTCGATAATGCCCGCGGGGTGAGGGCTCAGCTTGTTAAAAGCTTCCTGTAGGGATATGGAAGTTGTTGCTTGTAGTCCTGCTGGAGGGAAGAAAGATGGGGGGGAGAAAAAGGAAATAAGACTTGGAGGGGATCTCAAAGCCTGCCTTTAAATACACCATGCTGCAGCGGTGCAGCAAATGAAACCACATAAAACACACTAAATAAAACACATATTCTGGAAACTGATTAACCAACTCCATGAGCGCTGCTAGCACAACACATGCAAGCCCCGAGAGTGCGTGGGAGAAACGAGACGTGTTTGTGCTCAGCTGCAGGACAAAGCCACGGACGCAGGCGGCAGCAAACACGGCTGCAGCTGCCAAGGAAGGCAGGTAAGAACGGAAGCCTGAAAAACATTCAGGGTGAACTGAGATTTTTCATCTAGTATTTAAAAATACTGTAATTCCGACAATAAGCTAACAACTAAAAAAATACTACTCAAGCAGCACAAATTTCATCTGTAACTTCAGTAATTCAGATGAAAAAGTCTGAATTGAAGGAAAAAAAAATGGCTGGCAGCCTGAAACTGGAAGTCGCTGAGGGACTGTCCGCATGCTGGAAACAAAGGGGAACTTAGTGCAAAACAAGCCAGCAAACTTCATTTCAGTTTATTCACATATTTCCAAAAACCAACTTATTCCTTGATACAATCCGCCTTTCTCAATGTGTATCTGCTCGCAGAAGTGCATTAAGCAAATGCCCTATAGAAAGCACATTTACGTGAGGTATCAACTATGAAAACCGCTGTGAGCGTTCAACTAGGCGAGCACGTGGCTAAGGGCAGGGGGAAGCGCGAGTGCAAGAGGAGCAGCAGTGCTCGGAGCGCGGCCGCTCACCTGCCGCGCTGTCCCGCTGCTCCAGGGCCTCGGGCACGCTCCAAATGCACAGGCGGCCCGAGGAGTCGCCCTGGATGAGCAGCCGGCTGAACAGCTCCCCGCGGCCGGAGAAGAAGCGAGTCACGGGAGGGCAGATCAGGAACTGTTCAAAAATAAATAAGAGTAATGATCAGAACAACTGCAGGCACAAGCAGATCATGCACTAACTCACCATTCACTTTCCACATAACCCACTGTACCTCCTAAGAGCAGAATGGGAACCACACACTCTAAGTGTTAGTCTTTGCATAGCAGTAAAGGGAAGTACAGTACGGAAAACACAATTAACTAAAAATGTCACAGATTTAGGGAACAGGAAAATTTTATAATTATACACAACACAAACATTATTAATATTGTTAACATTTTCAAAATAATATTGACTTGGAGATATAGTACTCACTGAAGAAGTCCAAAACTGAGAACAAAAAATATGTTAGAAATTCTTGGGCAACATAAAGATTTTAAAAAAAAAAAGTTAAAAATACCAATGTCCAAAGTTGCCCCAAAATGAAATGTTTAAAACTGAAAATAAAAAATAAATAAAAAGCCAAAACAACTGCAGTTTTGTAATAACAGGATTCATAAATTAACAGCACTGTGCATTACTCGATGTGTTTGCACAGCCTGAAGCAGTATTAGTTTATAGCACATAGAGTTTGCTGCCCAACGTAAGAATGGGTTGTAATTCCGAGCAGATTCGGCCCCCAGAACAGGAGGCTACTCCCTTTGCAGAGCCCTAAGCTGCAGTCCTGAGGAGCGGCGCTGAACGGGTCTGTTTGCTCAGCGACCGCCTCGCTGCGAGGCTGCTCCCAGCTGGGCTGCCAGCAGAAAGGAACTGGAGAGGCTGGAGCACAGACTAACCCCATGTGGATATGAAGAGAAACAACCGACCACAACCAAGGGCTCCTTGGCAGTTCCTCCCCTCAATATCTCCTTTGATAGAACAAGAACTCTCATGCCTACTTGGAGAGGGAGGCAGAGGTCACCTGCCAAGCTCCGTGAGCCTCAGCTCTTTGAAACAGAAATGCAGTTACATTTTGTGCAGCAACACAAGCAAGTACAGGCAAGGAAACCAGAGGAAATGTGTTTTACCTGCTTATCTGCTCTGTCCAATACACTGTACAGTAAAGGTGGGATTAAGTTTTCCACCGCTTTTCCAACACCACTGCGAAACGAGTCGCTAGCTGGTAGGCAGCTGGATTTACAAACAACAAAAAAGAATAAAATTCCTTACGGTACAAGGAAGAGACTAAAGAGACTACTGTATGGCGAGATAAAGAACACATTAGATTCCTTTTAGTTTCAAAAACTAACACAACCCTCCCCAAGCCTCCAACACTTTCACATTTTTCATTCCACATTTTAACATTTTCAATTGTTAAGATCGTGCACTGCAGATCACTGCGATCATTTTAATGTAGAGGGAATTTGCAGGCAGGAACAGCTGCCCCAAACGTTCTCAGCTCCAGCCCTGCACATCCGTAGCTGAAGGAAAGAAGGCAGGGTGGCTTTAGGGTGGCTTGGAATAGATAAATTTGGGAAGAAACGGCAGCAAATTTTTCAATTTGCCTTTGCCACTTATTCAAGAGCAAAATGCAACCCTTCTCATTACACATTCTCCAACAGCCACCACCATGATGTGAACAGGAATACACTAGAATCAGGAGATGGTGAGACCTTCAACGCGATACACACTGGGGACTCGCACAAAACACGCTCATGGAATATTAGTTTCTACCTAGTTTCCCATAATCTCAAAACTAAACACAAACCAGAGATATTAAAGCCTCTTTGGCTCTCCCTGTCCCCAGCAAATGAAGGAGCGGCAGTGTTTCCACGCTGAGTACCTGGCAGGCAGTTTGTAGATGAAGCTCTGTCCATCCTCTGTCCACACAATCACCTTATCGGCCGCCACGAAGTCCCCCCCGGTCCAGGTCTGCTCGTTCTCGCTAGGGACTGAGCACAGCAGGGAGTAATCGCCAGCATCAAACACCTGCGAGGAGACAGCGGTGTCTGTCCTTCACCAGCTGCAGGTTCAAAGGCCTGCACAGCAGCTACTTTCACTATTTCAGTGCACACAGAGTAAATCACCTTCAAACAGTATTTACTTAAGGTAAAGACAGTTTATAGGAAAAAATATAACATTTACCTAATGACTATAGGACTATCCAAGATGTTACAAATGTAGCTGGATATTACACTATTACATATATTACATTAAATCATATATTTTATCCAAGTCAAAGTAATAGGCCTTGTTTTGTGGAAACAATATTCTCTACACTGCAAGGCAATATACTTTCAGGGGATTATACTCAATGAACTCTAGGGCTTAAACTGTATACATATAAGCTTCTTGGTCTAAATGCTTTAACTGGCATTCACATATAGTGGAAAAAGAAAGATGAAAAGAAGAGAAAAGACAGAAGCAGCTTTCACTGAGCTGCTCTCCTTACCCTCCAGTACTTGGAACACACCACCAGCAGCGACTGCTGGGTGAACGCACAGAAAGAAATGCTCTGACAGTTTTGACAATAAATAGGCTTAGACTCCTCTTCAAATACTGGGGTGGTATCCTAGGAAAAAGAGGAATACAATTAATTCAGTGCAACTTATTTAAAATGAAGTGGAAATTGGAGTTGTATTCGCTTCTGTCATAAAAACAGTACCTTCCAAGAAAGGCAGTTCCCCACAGTTTAAGGTTTCCTCAAATGAGGAATGTCTCTAAACTCTGACCGCAACACACGCTGATGTTGCACTGTGATGCCCTCGGGGGCACATCATCCATCCAACACCCCTCCTCCCGACACACACAGTCAAGTCTGCAGACTCCATCACACATGCAGGGGTGGCACAACCGCAGACAAGCAAAACCAAAGTGGTACGTAAGAAACTTCCTTGGAGAGACCAAACACACATCCACAGAAAAGGCATTAACTGGGATAAACAGGAGGTCACTATTTTGGTTTAGAGATTCAGAGCCTCAAGCAGCGCTCGTCTGCTCAGCACTGCAGCCCCTGTGGAGCTTCCTTTTCATGAGAAAAGAAAAGCATCTTCATTGTGAGTTTGGTTTGTAATTTGAAGAATCGGTTACACAAGATTAAGGAATTTCATTTTTGGACAGTAAAAGAAAATCATCTTACTATGTATAAAGATGAACAAAACAAAAAAGATTATAAAGGACTAAGATTCTTGCACCACTTAGAAAATTAAAAACAAACAAACAAAACAGCAACAACAAAACATTTCTTCACTCAAGAAAAATGTATGCAAGTCGTCTGTGGCCCAGCCCCAGTCTGGAAGCCTGTGCTCACCTGCATGCGACTGACGTCCGAGGTTATGATCCACACCTTCAGGATGCCAGTCACCGAGACAGCCACAACAGTATCCTCTGGAGAAAGCACGAGATAGTCAGATGGATAAATACAAAAGCTTATCCTCTTTGTTGCCCATTTGTGCACATCCAAGTATGGAGATGAGAACATCCCAATGTCCAAGCTGATGGGGGCAGCAGGTGGCCAGGACAGGTCCCTGCAGCCACGCGCGGTGCTGGCGGTCTCGCTGTCACTACCCAGCCTGGCGCTCCAGCCTCTCCGCGCTCCTGGGCAGGCTCAGCCCAGCAAGGCCGAGGGCAGCCCCGGAGGAGCCCGGCCCTGCCCAGGAGCCGCAGCCTGCGGAGCGGCTGGACGAGGCACCTCTGCCTGCGCTCCAAGCCCAGCAGAGCGGCACGACCCGAGCGCAAAGCGCGGCTGTGGGTGGGCATCGCTTCACATCACACCAGCCAACCCTCTTCCAAACACAGCCCACCCATGTGTCTCTCCACTGAGCTCACATTTGGGACAGGTCCCCCCTCTGCGCTCCTCAGGCTTCTCTTCTCCAGCACTGGTCCCTGCACTGCAGTATTTCTGCGAGCTGCTCTGGGCACACAATCCTGTTGTGAGCAGCAAGCTCCTTGCACAGCTCCCACAGCTCCCTCTGAAGCACCACGGCAGTTCCCTTGATAAAGCCACTAATCACCAGGGCGATCATTAAGTGATCTCGATGCATCATGTGAGCAAGAGCACAGCACAGAGTGCTCACAGCCTTCCAGGCTCACGTCAGCTTGGACGCTTGGGTGACCTGTTATCCCCAAGTCTTTCCCCATTCTCATGGTACCACCTTGTTCTCCAAGTTTCAACATAGGCATATGCTGAAGGAGATAACAGAACTACTCGCTATTTATTGAGTGAACATGGAACCTGCTGTGCATGTGGATGCACATACGAGTGCATGCACATGCACACACATGCACACACACACATTGAATTTGGCAAGAACTGAGGTTCTGCTCATGAGAAAGTGTTTAGATATAACCGAGCTACAACTCTCCTTATGTGATGAAACAGCAAATCTATTAAAGATTATCAGGTCTTCTTGCTGCACAAATATTGAAGCAGCCTCGGGATCACAGAGCAGCTGGTGCTGGCTGGGACCTTTGGATACAATTACTCTTGCAAAGTCATACCAAAAGCAATAAAAATAATTACCTTGGGTTCTGTTGGACCGAATGATACTCATGGAGCTGATCCAGTCGGGAGATATCTTTGATAGTAAAGAGTAAAGAACCTCAAGGCTGGTAGCATCCACAACAAGAATTTCTGGGTAGTGCCCATGGCACAAGAGCCTCCCTTCACGCTGGTTCCCAACGGTGAACTGGTAGAACTGAAGGGATGTTAACAAAATACAGAGGTTTTACTTCATGAGCGGCATCAGATCCTTTGTTTTTATCAAAATCCTAACTTCATAAACACGTTCCAATGGCTATCTGCTGCCCTGGTGCCATCCTGTGCATGCCAGGGTCCCCAGGGAGCCCTTCCCAGCCTGGGCCGTGCTCGCCCACCTGCCTGTCCCTGCTGCTCTTAACGCCTCCGTCTTCTCCTCCGCCCTCTCCAGCCTTTCCCATACGGAATCAGGGCATTGCCCTTCCCAAAGCTGCAGGAAGGCACATTCCCAGCTCAGGGGCGTTTGATGATGCAGAACACAGCACACGCTCCATGGGCATATTGCAGCAGCTTGTAAAATGTCACTGTTAAGCTTCTCCCCCCTAAAAAGCCTTGTTTTAATGACAGCTACAGCCTCCGTGCTGCACAACGCATAGCAGGGCTTCTCCAGCCTACACAGAGCACTCACCTGGATGCCAGTGTGTGCACAGGCTAACTTGGTAAACTCTATGCATCTCCCATCATTCACATCCCACAGACACATCTCCCTAAAATGCAAAAGACAGATTACAACCACTTGGAAAAATGAAATATTTTGAATGGATTTAGGAGTCATTTATATCGGGAGAAATTTAAACCACAGTTAGGAACTAGACGAGTTATATTTTTATAAAGGAAACTCAAAGTTTACTTGCATGTCTAGCCCTTCCACTGTAATCTAAACAAACTCTGCTTCGCTAGCACAATTATGAAGGGGAATATGTGAAGTGTTCAGCATATGTTGAGCATAAGCCACCAGTATTAAGCAAATGCAAGTGTGTAACCCAGAGTGAGTATTCCCAAGTATTTCTAATTGTTCTACATTCCCAGTGCCTTCCCTGAGCGGTCAAAGATTAGTCTATTTTTTCCACACTTGTAAGGAAGAAACCTATTACTAAAATGAGCCTTTCAATCACATGGCAGTGAACACTAGGATTTAATTCAGAGGTCCAAGAATGATCCTGTGCCAACCACAAGCAGAAACTGGCTCAAGTCCTGATACAAGCAGGTGCTGTGGAGGAGCAGGGAAAGGGGCGAGACCCAGGCATCCATCTGCAGCCGAACCCAAGCAAGAGGAAACACACAAATATCTGCACTGCAGCTGACAGCATCACACATTCCTTTAGCCACTCCAAAACATTTATAAATAACTGAAATTATCCATCCAAACATAAACAAATTATATCCAGGGCAGCAGAGACTGCTTTGTACACAACTGTGCTGCATCCTGCCACGAACCCGCGGCACAAGGAGCAAGAGCGGCGACACTCTGTGCTCCCGCGCGCTCCGTGCCCGGGGTTTGCACCGGAGCAGCCCCATCCCTTGGGCTGCCCATGAGTGCGCCAGGCAGGAGGTGAGCGAAAAACAGTCCGGAGAGAAACTCGGAATGAAAGGATCCAAAATGAGCGGGAGCAACCCCATCTCCTCCATTGTGCTGATGTAAGCGACGTGCACAAGGAGGTGCGCAGACTCACCCGCTCTCCGAGGCGCTCACGATGTACTGCTTGTCGCTGGAGGCGGACGCCTTGGCCAGGCACGTCACCGAGGCGCTGTGGCCGAAGAGCAGGGCTCGCGGGTTGATCTGCAGCCACGGGAGCACAAAGCAAAGTGACACGGGCGTTACTGCTTACCTACAACACGGGCATTGCAAACGCCTGCGCTATGCACATACACATAGATATTATCTATACATTATCTATACGATATACGTAAAGTCATATATACAACTTTTTTTACATATAAACATACACAGACATATACACAGCTGTAGAAAGGTAATCCTAGAAATGTTTGCATAGTGCTGGTACAATGGGCAAAAGAATCCATTTCTAACTAATACTGTAATGCTAGTGTGAGGAAAATTAAAGGAAAATTTTGGCTAACCTGCAGCAATAATCTTTCCCCAAATCAAGTTCAGTTTACATTTACAAATAGCTTTACATAAAACTCCAGTCAAACTGCTATTTATTTATTTGCTTTTTCTAGAAAGAAATACTCCTATTCTCCAGTTGTGACTTGTTAAATGTATTAGAGACTAACATAATTTATGGGAGTAATTCAGAGATTGAGATTTTTCAGTATAATCTTTGCCTCTTTCTCCTCCACTCAATCAGACCAATCGCTGATGGACTCTTCGAGACATCAGCTCAGGGTGGAAACTGCTACCCAATAACTACCCAGCAACCTCCACCTCTAGCAGCAGGGCTTCTTCTCGTTCAGTTTTCATGGAAAATGGAGCTTGGATAAAATAAAAATAACCTTACAAAGCCCTCTACCTACAGCCACGTCATCGCAGAAATCTCTTTCACAAAGGTGGCTAAACCTGAAAGTAACTGTCAGTTGAGGGCATCTCCAATGCCCAGAAAAGGGGCAATAAAGAAAAAGAGAGCAAATCTACAGCAGCAGCAAAGCCACGGATTGAAAGCCTATCTTCTAGTCTGAGCGAGTCACTTCTGGCAGCCCCAGGGTGGCATTTTAGGAGGGGAAGGTAGAACACAAAGGTAGAGACACGCACAGAGCGCACAAGAGCCTCAACCCCGCCACGGGTTATATTGCCACCGTAACACCCAAGGATGCAAACCCCTTTGGCAGCAACGTTAACCACTTCAAACCCCTCCCAGAGCAGCTCCCCGGGACGAGGCTCACCTCCAGCTCTGCAGAGAGGTCCCAGAGGCAGATCTGCCCGTCGTGGCAGCCCGTGACCACGGTGCAGGCGTCGTCGAGCAGCAGCAGCGTGGATATGCAGTGCGTGGGCGCGCGGCGGCCCCACAGCACGATGGGCAGCACCAGGCTGTTGCCCGCCATCCTGCTGGCGCTCCTGCCGCTGTGCCAAGGAGAGAGGCGTCAGGTCCCGCCGCGCCACCCACGGGAGAGTTTGACACGGCCCCTCGCGGCCCACGGCAGGGTTGACACGGCACGATACAGCGCCGTGATAAGGAGAAGCACCTCCTTATCAGCAGCAAATAGGGAGTCTCCTCCCGCCTAACGCAGCAAGTGAGGAATGGCATGTTCCTTAAGCAGGCAGTTAAAACATAATGACTTGTGACAGCACCAAAATTTCAGCGTTGGTTTCTTACACGTTTTGCAAAAGAGGTTTTTCAAAGAGGCCTTTTCTTGCTTACACAGACACTTACCCCCAATAAACCTTCTTAAAATGATCCTGGAGCAGCGAATGCTCCTGGTCCCTGGCTTGGGACAGCTCTCGTGCCCATGACGGACACAAACAGGGTCTGGTGCTTTCTATACAGCACAAGACACTCCTTAATTGAAAAATATTTTTGGGCAGTGTTCCACAGTCTAACCTTTTAAATGTCAAATCCTGTTGGAACCCATAATATCCTGCATTGGCTGCAGTCGGAGCTGGAGAGCAGTTCAAGGTTAGTGCAAATCCGTCATTAATTCTCTTTACTCGATTGTTTTTACCCTTTCACATAAGGCTAGAGGCACTACCTGAACAAACAAACAAAAGGTAGCTAGAAACAGCCCTAGTCTGATTGAAGTCACATGCAGGCCTCAAACTGTCTTGTTTCTGGTTCCTAAGCCTCGACGGTTGCATTCGTGGTACCTTCCAGCGCCAGCACTAGCGGCCACAGAGTCAGCTCTGTGCCTACCTGGAGAGGGAATGAGACCACGTAATCACATCAGCACACGTCACATCCAGGGATGTGGGCAGGGAGAATGAAAGCCATGCCCAGCACCAGCAGCAGTGCCACTAGAGAGGACAGGGACACGTGCGGTGCAGACACCCCTCAGCCCTCGGCAGCGCCGGCTGCAGCGAGCCCAGCTCCCCACGTTACCCACCTATATTCACTGCTTGCACTCTTTATATGCACACGCTTTAAACTGCGTCCATCCTGAAGGCTACTGAGCTCTCACTGAGCATGTATGAAGTTTTGTACTCTTCCATCATCAGAGGAAGGAACGCACTCAGCACGGCAGCGGTGCTCCAGACCAACCGGGTGCACTGCTCTGAATGCGGCAAACGGGAGCGCGGGCACTTCACTTATAGCTCGATCTCGGCAATGGCAAGGCTATAAATTAGCAACATGTGCAAGGTCCATTCCAGAATCTACTACTGGCTAAGAAATAACTGGAAAATAGCAAGTGGAACAGGCTGCCCAGGGAGGCTGTGGAGTCTCCTTCTCTGGAGGTCTCCAAACCCGCCTGGATGCCGCCCTGT
>JAUBOD010000525.1:864743-875426 GCA_032353885.1 Nothura maculosa
GCGCCTTGTCCCCGCGCCAGCGCTTCATTAAAACCGCTGACATCATGGCGCTATAATTAAGCGTGGCATTAATTAAGCTGGAATAACGATTTTTTTTTTTATTAAGAGCGGCTCCAATTGTATAAGCGCCCGATCGGCGCAAAAAAAAGGGGGGAAGAGAAAAAAGACAAAATTTTTGGTGAAAGGGGTGGGAAAAGGGGTCTGCGATGGGGAGGCGGCGGCAGCAGCAACTTTAGGGGCGGCCGTAGTGGGGTGGGGAGAGACTGAAGTGAAATTTGGTTGTTTTCTTTTTTTTTTTTTTTTTTTACCCAAAAATGCTGATCGGCTCCTGGCATTCTGATGGCTAATTATGCATCGGAGAGCTTCGACAGCTGCATTCATCATCATAAAATGTAATAATTAATGACATTCCAACAAAGAAAAATATGCAAATGAGAACTCATTAGCATTTTCATATTCAGCTTTGATAATGCTTTTGCTGACAAGGTTGTAATTAATGAAAATTCATGTCGCAGTCAGGAGATTGGATCGGTTTCATTCCGCTCACAATTCCCAAATGCTTGCATTATGGAAAATCGGCGGCTCTGCCAACTTTTCAGGGAGGAAAAAAAACACACACACACACTAAAAGCACCAGATGCAAATTAATGGTAGGGAGCCTTTAACTCCTTAAAGTCCTGTCCCCGGCACCGGCCCCCTCCCTGCAAAATCCCAAGGAAAAGGAAAGCGGCAAACGCGGCGCGGGGCCGGTGCAGGGCGCAGGGCAGGAGTCGCTCGGAAACACCTGCTTTCTTCCCAGAATGTGGACATTTCGGTGGAACTTTTCCTTCTCCGCTCTCCCGGGTTTTTTCCCGGCTTTTGCACCTGTGCGCTAATAAGCGCGGGCGTTTCAGCGCTGGGAAAAGCCGGCCCCTGGCCCGGCCGAGCCAATTAGTGCGGGACGAGGCCCCGGCTCCGGTGCACGGGAAGCGCCGGCCGCCTTCCCTGCCGGAATGCTGGAATGCCGGAATGCCACCCTCAGGCCCTCGGGCCAGAGCTGCAAAAAATTTTAAAGACTTTTTTTAATTCCTATTTTTTTCTTTTTTCCCATATTTTGTCTTTTTTTTCTATTTTTCTTTTTTCTTTTTTTTTATTTTTCCAAAAAAAAAAAAACCCAGCAGAAAAGGCCGAGCTGCGGCCTGTTCCTGCAGGCTCGAGCGGGAGCGCCGGGCACATTCCCACATTCCCTGCCCAATGCCCCGGGATTAACGCCCTGCCTTGAGCTGCGATTCCCTGCTCCGTGTGCGGCTGCATTATTTAGTTGCTTCCCAAATCCAGCACTCGGGCCGGACAGGGAAGTGCATGAAAACAGGGACCCACTCGAGATGGGCTCAAATTAAGGCATTGCCTAAAACCCCCCTTCTCCACCGGCCCTTTGTGCACTCCGGCGTTTGGATCCCAGCAACACTAAACATCCCCATTAGCGGCAAACGCCCTTTTCCATTTTCCCTCCGTGATTCAGAGGAGGAATTTTGCATTCATTTGGGTTCCCTGTGCATAAAGGAACTTAGTGCAGCGCCGCGCTGCGTGGAGCTCCATCCGCAAGCGCCGCCGCATTCCCGTGCAGCCGTAGGCGCCGTTCTGTGCGGCATTCCTTTCAAACGCATCAGGTTCTGCTTCTCCGTGTCGTTTTCCGTGCGCGTGGGCAACGTGCCCAGGCAGATGGTGCAATGTCACCTGTGAGCCATCCGAACGGGAGGGTCCCTCCCGCAGCCCAGCCGCTTGATTCCCTTCCGACGCGGCCGCTCAAGATGGTGCCGCTTTTTTGTTCCCTGCTCGCGAGGCTCCTGCTGGGATTGGCTTGGTTTTTCCCTCTAAAAAAGGGGTATTTTGGGGCTCGGTTAGAAATATCTGCCTTAAGAAACTTTGCGGGTTGCCTTGGGCCAACATCATGGGAAGTCCTGGGCCATTTTTAAGAAGCATAAATGAAGGTGTAAAGTAAAAAAGATAAAACACCCTGATGCCCTCAGAGACATGCTGCTTCGGTTCTGTGAGTTCCCTATTTGTCCTTGTTTTTCTAAGAAAAAAGGAGCCTAGTTCTAGATCATGTTTTACTTGCACCCATTTTTGCTGGAATTGCCAGCAAAGGCGCGTGTCCTTTGGGATGCTCGGGATGCGAGCGCTCCTGCCGTGGAGGCGGGTTCATGCAGCACTGATACCTCCTTGATTCCAAGGGATATGGAAGCTTGGGAGGCTCCTGGGTGGCTTGGCTACCATCAGCTCTTTAAAAAGAGGCTTTTCACTTTAAAAAGAGGATTTTTCACTGTGTTTGTGCCGGGCTCTGTGCGATGCGTCCGGCCCTCCAAGGGCCTCGGTGCAATCTGAGCTGGGCAGTCAAAAATGAGCCTGAAATTAGCCCAATTTGCACAGTGCGGAATGCAGGGCCGCATCGGAACAGGCCGCATCCTGCTTCTCCTGCAGCCCATCCCCTGGACATGGCTGGAGCTGCTGGGAGAAGCCGCTGTGTCTGGAGAGCTATGGAGAAACCCAGCCTGTATTACCCAACTTAAATACATCTCCACCATGCAAGCTCTTTAAAGCAAAAAAAATTAAAAAAGAGCGAGTACAGCACTGCGCGAGGCCTTATTTATGTGTTTGTCCTTAGGGAGGAGCCGGCTAAAAGAATCTGATTTTATTTTAATTCCGGTGAATGAGAAGCAATGGGCTGTTGAGTGGATGGGGAGAGCAGGAGCTTTTGTTCTTGGGCGGGAGCACAGACGCCTTTGTATGCAAGCGGGCCATGGATTTTATCCGGAGTTTGGATCATGTAAAATCCCGGGGCACTCGGGGTAAAGCAGCGCCCGGGATCGTCCGGAAAAGCCAAGCGCTCCCGTCAACTTTATCCGCAGTTCCGAACGCTTCATTCCTCCAGCAATCAGGCCTCAACGGGATGCATCCCAAATTAGCGGCTGCTTCCACGGGGAAAAAGGAAATTACTGGATTAGAAGGAATAAACAACTCAACCATGTTAGGAAAGGGTGATCTTTTCATGGCTGCGCTATCTCGGAGCGAGGAGCCCGCGCGCTAACAAAGCCCGGCTTTGCAAGGCGGGACCAGGGACTGTCTGGGGCTTCTTTAAACTGCAAGAAAGGATCAGAAACACAAATCAGAATCTTCTTCTTGCCCCTCTAATTGAGGAATTCTTTTAGGCTCGGTTTAGTAAAAAAAAAAGTATGTAGAAAAGGATTTTCATAATTAATGAGTTTTTTTTCTTTTTAGTGCTTTAATTCCAGAAATCTATATAACCTTTTTTTTCATTTTCTGGCATAACAAAATTTTCTATGAAAGGTGACCTCTTTTTTTCCACTCCAAGAGAAAAGTTGTCCTTTGACCTTGGAGTTTACCTTTAGAAAACCTTCCCTTTGGATGCCCTTGTAAGCGCGCCTAAAGTCCTGGCCTTGTTCAAAATCGCGCATTTCCACAATATTATCCTTCCAGCTACAACTCACCTGGGAATGCAAAGCAAAGCAACTAATCATTTATGGTCAGAAGGAGAAATATTTGCTGTGGTTGCTAGGGCAGAAAGTGGAAAGTCTAGCGTGAATCAGCCCCGTTCTTAGGCGGAACATTCTTAGTCGGGCCCTAGGACGGGAAGCCCAGCACTGGGTTTGCAGGGTTTGGGTTGCTCTGGAAGTTACCGTTTTTGGAACTTTCTCCAATCCGGCTATTTCAGAAAAAGATGATCCCCACTATTGCCTGTGTTGATCTACTAGCCCCTTTCCGAGAAAATCTTTGCAGACTGTATTTTTTTGTTCGAACTCATTAATAATTTGGAATTGCCGAGTTCAGTGTTGCCCCAAATCACAGCTGTGCTACAGTGAATTTATTGTAGAATAAATTTATCTTTCAGGCTCCAATTAATAAATTGCAATTTCTCTACCTAGGAGTAGCTGCTGGTGGATCCCACTGGCTCCAGTGGCTCTCATGTCCATAGAGGAGCAGGGATGGGGTGAGGATGGTGGGAGGCTCCATTCTCCTGTGTTATAAGTCCCAACTCCTCCTCCTCCTCCTCACTTGGCAGCCTGTGGATGCTCATCCGCCTGGTCCCAGGGAATGGTCCCCATGGACCTTGGCCATCACCAGTGAGGGGTGGCTCCTTGGGGTCCTCCTGTCTCTGGTGGCCTCCTGGGCGCTTGGCCATTGTGGTGGAGCTCTGATACCTTCTAGGAACTGGGTGGCTTGGCCACCACACGTGGCTTGTGCCGGATTGCTCTGAAGCCACATTAGATACTGGAACTCTCATGCTCAACTTTGCTCAGGTTTCCGTTCCGTTTTCATCTGCAGCTTGGAAAATAGAAAGAAATCCAGGGCAAGCCTTGAGATTTGCCAGCGCGCAGACAACTCCTGCACTGGGAGGCTCCCGGGATGGAGCGGGGCTTCAGCATATGGGCGTTTTAATTAATAATAAAAGCTGCAGTCTGGGTTGCGTGGTGGGATGCGCAGCGCGCAGCGACCGGCCTCCTCTTCCCAGGCTGGGGGTGCCAATCCCACCCGTTTCTCTTTCCATCTCCAGGCCGTGCCCCATCCAATGCCTCCATTGCTAGTAAATAGTGAGAGCTGAGCAGGAAAAGTGCTGCTGGTTGACACTGCCGTGAAGCACCTCATTATTCTATAGATAAAACCGAGCAGCCTAGAGAGACGCATTGCAAAAAATGTCAATTTGGAGCGTTTTGCCCATGGTCTGCTCTAGTGCAGTGATGGGCACGCACGAGCACTGCTCGGAAGGGACGAGATCACTTAAAAACCCAAGAGTTTGGGGTCGGCCTCTGCTTTCCTCCCCCCCAGCTCCTGCCCTGCCATTTCTGACAGTCACCTGAAGTGGCAGAAACACATTTGGGGAGAGGTGTCGCTCGCCGCGAGACGGAGCCGTCCTCGTCACACGGAGCATCTCCGAGGGGGAAAACCCCCATTTTTGCAATTCAAGCCCGTGCCACCGACAGGTGCCCGGCTGGCGGGTCTTTGTTCCCGCCTGCCGTGGTGAGGAACCGGCGGCGATGGAGCCAGCGCCTTTTGTTCCCCAATCCCGGCCCTTCCCCAGGCCTCCCGAAAACGCCGGGAAAAGCCGTTTTCGTCATTCTCGAGTCTCTCTGCATTTCTTTCTGCTTTACTGGTAGCAAAAAGCAGAAGCGCTTGGGCAAACGCATTGGCAAAAACAGTTTAAACTGTTTTAAGTAGGTTTAAAGTCATCCAAAGTGATTTCCTTGAAAAGAGTAATAAAACATCAGCCACTATCTTTTAGAAAGGAAGGGGAAATGAAATATTTTTCCTTCTGCAGACAGTGTTTTAAAAGTTCGCTAACGACCATTTCAGTACGTTGGGATTTCTGCTGGTGATTTTTTAATTGCAATTCCGTGGAACCCGAAAACCCGTGTGCATTTGAAGGGGATTCAGCGAGCAAGTGTATCTGAAAGGAGCTCTGCATTTGCTCCGAGGAAATCGCACACAGGCGCTGCATTACCAAGAGGCTCTGGCTGCAGCCGAGATGCCCGGGCGGGAGAATCGCCAGTGCCAAATCTATTTGGGGATGAAAGGGAAAATAACTCCGCATTTTGGGATGCTCAGGAACCCACATTTGCCTGCTGGACGCTGCCCAGGCCACATCACTGGCAAACACGTTTAATATTAGAAAATAATTATTGTCATATGGTTACAAGCCCGCGGAATATTTAAAAGCGACCGCTTTTTTCTCGGGAAGGCAGAGCAGGTCTCTGAGCAACGTCAGCTCAGGGGCTGCTTGAGAGAAATCCGAGTGGCCACTTTGAAAAATGTCTAAAAAGAAACCAAAAAAGGGATTCCCAAAATAGCTTCCCAATTCCACAGGCTGAATAAACGTCTGGTTTTGGTTAGTTGTCCACCAGTAACCTCCCTGAAATCAGCGGCACTCGCTTGGATTTGCAGTGAGTTCATGTCATTCAACTACCTGATTTTATTCGAGCACCTAAGCGATGATTTAGCTCAGTTTATTTTTACATCTCAGTTCCCAGGAATCGTCCCCAAATGGCATGGCTCGTTAGTGACCCATGGCAGACCAGGCTATTGGCAAATTTGTACCATCCCTCTCTTGCCTTTTACAAAACAGGTAATTCTGGAATTACAAGGAGTTCTGGAAATACCAGCTCTCGTTTCAGTGTTGTATTTGTAAATACTTCACAGATTCCATTATTCAGTTCTTTTATACTAGCTATAGTTGGTATCGGCACATTGGCATGGTTTTTCTTCTGGCTTCACTTGTCATTTAGGTCACACCAGAGCGGCCTCCGCCGCGGATCCAGAGCGGCCCTTTTCCCCTTTATCCCCTTTCCCAATACGCGGCGATGTCCACGGGCCGCAGAGATTCCTCCCAAATCCCGCTTTTCAGGAGCAAGTTGGCGGCGGCCGGCGCGCAGAAAGGGCCGCTATTCACATCGCGGGTTGCTTCATTAGTGCGACGTAGTAATTAAGGCAGAACAAGAAAGGGCCGTGGCAGATGCGGGCGCCGACCTGATGGTTATTGAGCGGCGGCTCCGGTCGGGAATCAGAGCCGCCGTCCATGGAGGCTGGAGCTGGGAGATGGGAGGACGTTGGGGTCGGGGATTGGGGCCTCTCCATGCAATGATGCTCCAGGACAAGCTGCAGAGCTTGGGCTTGGATCCGGCTCAGCAGGGACATGGGGGATTGTCCCCTTTGGACTTGCTCATTGCACCGTCCCAAGGGGACGAGCTCTTCTTGGGGTGGCTTTTCCGTTGAGAAGTCATCGTCAAGACTTTGGGGGAGGTTGGGCTGTTTTCTTCTGCTTTTGCTTGATTATTTCTTCTTTGGTCTTTAACACACAGCTGATAATATTTACACTTGTTGATAATAGGAACGTTTCGCGCTTTGCGAAGTTGCCTATTTTATAAAAGATGGTTCAACGAGGACCATCACTGAAGGTAGCCATGACCAGCAGAGCTCCCAGGAGAGCGTCCTGGTGGAGCGCCCGTTCAACAGGTCTGATTCCATAGAGTGGCCGGGCAAGGGTTGCACGGAAGCCGAGGGGCTACGACATTGGAGATTTAATAAAAATAAAGTAAATCCCAGTAAAGTCTATAGTCAAACTCCTTAATTGTGATGCATTTGCTGAGTTTCCCTCTCCCATCGCCGGCCCTGCTCCGATGCCATATGGTCTACCATGGAACATTTAACTTGTCAGATATAATGGATTGTCCTGGAAGCAGATTTTTGCTTTGAGCGCTCGGCTCCTTTCTTGCATTTCACTCGCAGCTCCGGGCTGCGGGATGAAGGATTGTGGTGGAGACGCGAGGAAGGGGCGCGCGGCTGATTCCCCCGAAGAGGGTGACCTAGATGCCACCGCATTCCCCCCACGTAAAGAGGCATTATCCCTGTCACTGACCCTAGCAGGCTGCATGTCAGAACCGTTTAAATTTGTCCGGACTTAACAGATTGTGCAAATGTTCCCGAATGGAGCGCTTAGCCATGGTAAAGGCTTGCCGGGGCGCCCGGCCACGAGCCCTCCTTGTGTGCCCTACATGCACCCGGGCACCTGGGCCACCTCCCCAGCCTCAAAACATATATCAGCTCTTAAGGGAGCCCCGCGGCCGCTCGCGTCTGCGCTGGGAAGGGGAGGATGGAAGGGATCGCGCCTATGGATGGGCCATAGCGGCTGATTCTTGTGCGTGTTTTGTGTCTTACATTGGAATAAACCAGTGGGCTTCCTTCATCCCTACTGGTGCATGAGGATTCCGGTGGTTTTGGAGGAATCCTCCTCATTCTACAGCCTCGGATGAGCTTCTTGTGCTCTGTGCAACCTCACCAGGTGAATGGTGGAAGGAGCAGGGCAGACGGGGCAAATTCACCCCACGTCGGCCCCTTGGGATTCCCTCTGGCTTAAATAAAATAGGAGATGCTGAGAGTTTGGCTGAAAGCTCCAGGTGGTGCTGCCCGGTTTTGCAGAATGATTCCAGAATCCCGGCTAAGAACCTGCTTGCGCTCGGGCCAGGCGGCTTTGCTCTTAGTCCTGCTCCCGGCGGAGTTTCACCCATAGGGAAGCGCACAGGGAATTCCCAATCCCCCGCGCAGCACAGCTGTGTCGAGCAGGGATTTTGCATTGAGGTTATTGCACTTGCATGCACAGGGAAAGCTTCGAAGCGAAATCCTAGTCTGGCAGAGGTGAAAAATCCCTCTTGCAAAGACATTTTATTTTCCATGTAGGAAAAAGTCCTCCTGGACTCTTTTTCCAGACAAATCTTCCCTTGTTTGCAACCTGATGGCACTGGGGCAATGTACTGATGCGATAAGTTTGCTCAGCCCAAATTGTGGGGATATTTTTTATCCTTTTTTTTCCCCCTGAAATGTTTAGGAAATGCCAGTTCCCAAGTGTAAAAATCTTATTAGGGAATGCATGCCCTCTGCTGGATAGCAGGGATCGGAGCCACCCGGGCATTTCCCAGCGCGCTGCGATATCCTTACCAGAACATTCCTGCTCTTGGAAGCGCCTGGCTTGTTTTCCCTGCTTAGCTCATCCACGCCATCCCATCCCCAGCAATTCTAAAGGTCCAAATTGCAGCGACGATCAACGCCAGGAATTTTTCTTGAATTTCCTGGGCTGAGCGATATTAACAACAAGCAAAATTTGGGTGGCAACGGAGGATGGGATATTGCCCCTCGGCACGGCGCGTTGTCCCTGCAACGGCCTTTGGTTTGTCTCCCAGCCTTGCCATTGTGCGGATTCTCGCGTATTTTCCCTGCTTTTGATGGCATTGTGTTGCTTCCAGGCGCCGATTCCCAGCCCCTGCCCATCTCTTGAGTCTTGTCCATCTGGGAATGGGGCCGGGGCCGCGTGGCGAGTGGGATTCATGGAGTTTTTGTCTCTTCCCAACATTTGTGGCATGCAGAGCCGTCCAGGTGCTCCGACGCCAGCGATGCTAATTATATCCCTTAGAGTCCAGCTCCGTGCGCACGGGAAAAGCAAACGAGCCTGAGGACGCTGATGAAGCCGGATGAAACACAGCATTTCTTGAATAAATGCTCCCTTTTCCCCATTTTTTGCAGCCAGGCGCATGGTCTGGTTTTCCTGATCCGAGATCAGTGGCAGAAACTCAGCCGTGCACGTTCATGCCGTGCCTGAGCGCGGCTGGGATCACGGCAATTCGTCTGAAAGAGTGCATATATAGATATATTTATATGTATATTTATATTTGTATTTGTATTTATATATGTCTGTGCATGCAGACTCATGTGCACACATGCACATCGCGGGTAAGGGAGTAGTTTGGCCTTAGGCACCTCCAGGATTTAACCTTGCCTAAGCGCTAGCCCGATGCAGTGGGTCCTTGGTGAAGAACTGCTTTAGCTCAGGCTTTCAGTGCTGTGATTTGTTCAAGTGGGGTCTGTAGCGCTATTTTAGAGTATGTCTCGTACATGTTTTCCTTTTTTTTTGCATTTTGGTGGTACTTTTTTCAAAGAAAATATATCTCCCTTTGCAATTAGATTTGCTGTGGCCTCGTAATGTCTCTTTAGGACCCATTGCTGTTTCCTGTGCATTGGTGTCAGAGCAAAATCCTGCTTGTGATGGCCCTAAAATCACCGGGATTGATGCTTTGGTTTATACTGGGCATGAGGGCTCTGCCTTACATGCCATGTTGCCCGTTTTGTGCCTGTTCCTGCATGAACTTTGCTCAAAACCCGCAGCGTTTTCCCTCGCTGCCGATTCTTCCCCAAGCAGCGTCACGGAACAGCTCGTTAGCACCGTCCCTCCATCGGCACCCCATCGCATTCATCCCATGGGAAACCCCCTGGAATTAGTGGGGTGTTTTGTGCCCCGTCGCTGCATTTAGCTGCATATTTGGCCACAGCGGGCCAGCTGGGCACGCAGGAGAGCCCGCAGGCAGAGCATCCTCGTGCGCTGCCCGGCTCCACGGAAAGAAGGAAATGCAAGGAGAGGAGTCCAGGGACCGGCCTCGTGCTACGAGTGCCGCTGCCAGGGCATGGGGTAAGCATGGATGGGCAGCTACAACGTTGAGCCTCTTCTCCGGCATCTCCGGCTCTTTTCCTAAATCTGCTCCGAGCTTCGCTTTTCCCAAGGTGATTCACTTCCCGAAAAGTGAATCCTACTCCACTTTGTCCCCTCAAAGAGGGCAGTCGGGCTCCCTTCTGTGTGCGCTTGGGACACAGGGTGTGGGACAGAACGGGGGAAAATAGTGGGGAAAAGTGTTAGAGATGCGATAATAAAACAAGCAATGCGTCTAAGGCAAATTGCAGACCTGAGCACAAGCACATTCTGGGTTGCTCGAATTGCAATCCCTGATGCAATTCCTTCCTCTTTTTATTTTTTCCTTTTCCTTTTTTCATGCTGACCAAGAACTAAACCCCAACTGCCGGGCGGTGGGGGCCTCGATCGGGATATTCGGATTTTGAGCTCATCTCTAAAAAATACCCACGTCCATCCCGATGCAAACCCCGAATCTGCCCCATTTCCAGCGCCGCTGCAGCCCGGGCCGGGGCGAGATGCCCCATCTCCCGGGCAGGGCCAGCCAGCGCCTTGCATTCACGCTCAGCGCCTTGCTTAAATTTTCTACTTAATTTGATTAATTTTTCAAAGTGCACCATGGAGAGGCGAGCGGCGTCCTGCCCGGCTGATTGGCAACCCCGCGCCGCTCCGCTTTGCTT
>JAUBOD010000525.1:918490-930776 GCA_032353885.1 Nothura maculosa
GATGCTCTGCGGCCGGGATGCTGCTCCGGGAGCGGCCGCGCGCTCCAGGGCGGCTCGACGCATCCCGCCCGCTCCCAGGCGTTGCAATGGGCGGCTCGTTCCCAGCGTGGCTCTTCCCGGTGCCGGCGCTCCCGGCTCGCGCGCCGCCGCCGGAGCGGGCTCCCTGCCAGCTCCGCGATCCGCTGCCTGCCGCAAAATGGAGGCAGGAAGGTATCCATTTTCATCGGGAGATGACAGTGCCGCGCTCTTCCTGACCATCTGGAGAGCGCCGCTTCCAAGCGCCGCGGCGGAATTCCGGGGAGCACCGCGACGCAGCCGAGAGGGGATAAATTAAACGGGGCCACTGCTCTCCCCGTGGCTCTGAACGTGCACGGGGCGAGCTCTGGCCCCCGTGCATTGGTAATAAATGTGGGTAAAAGGAGCGTTTGGGCAGCATTTCTTGCCCACCCAAACGCAGCAACCTCGCCGTGCACGCGCTGCCCTCCTGGTCCTGCGGCTCCCGCTTCCTAACCAGCATCTTGGGAAGGAGCTGGGAATTTGGGAATTCAGCCCCGCAGGACACGTTTAGAATTTTCACTGTTGCTGATGATGCCATTTTCTAAATCTTTTCTCTCCTTTTTTTCCCTTGCTGGGAAGCGATGACTTGGACGTCCTTGCACTGCTTTCGGTTTTGTTCTTAGATGTGTGAAGTCTGCCTACTTCCATTTGAGACAACCAGTATTGTCTCAAGTTCTGGTTTATTTTTGGCTCCCTAAAGCGCAGGGAGGAACATATGTGCGCCTACTTATTCATTTTATTTACAGAAATACACCCTTTGACAAACACCTTGCAAATACCCTTGTTTAAAGCTGGAAAATGTCACGCTGGAGTTTCTTTTGAAGCTTGAAATTTATTTTCTAGTCACACATGTACTGGGGGTTTTGTATTCCGAGAGAAGAATTATGTAGTGTTGTGAACTGATTTATACCGAGCAAGGTAAAAACTCAATATTTCTTTCCTGCTTCCTGCTAAAGGCATACTAAATTAGCCTTTTTTCCTTAGGTTTATGCCCCGTCAGCAAGCACTGCCGACTACAATAGGGATTCACCAGGTTATCCATCCTCAAAACCAGCAGCCAGCACTTTTCCTAGCTCCTTCTTCATGCAAGGTAAGATGCTGCTTTCAGAAAAAGAAATCTCTTTTGCATACATTTTCTGTGTTTGTATTTTGGTTTATGTGCAGCCGAGACAGACAGGAATATCATCCTGCGGTCTGCAGCATTACCATTAAAATGAAGACCTGTAAGTTTGCGTTTGATCATTATGTCTCTGAACATCTTGTTTTGATCCTGCAGTGAAACAGGATAATGAATAGCTTGCCAGGTCCTTATCGTTTGAGTTACTGGGAGCAGTTTTTCCAGCATGTGTGTGCACATATATTATGCATATACGAAATGCACCTAAATTCATGCATGTATTTTGTGCAGTGTCGTTTTTATGCTAACAAAAAGATTCTAGCTTATATAAAGCATGCAAAGCTGTACGTCTGTATGTTGCCTATAGAATTACTGCAACCTTGTAGAAATTAATTCATTAAAAATGTAAGCACATCCTTGCTCATATTTGAGAGGGAGTTAGTAGTTGTTACGTGTTCACTGCTACTGTGTTGCATTTCTTGCAAGGATTGCATGCAAGTAAGATGAAATCCCATATAACTTGGTAAATAAAATTCCAAGGATTTGGAAGCATCCACCTAGACTGGACCTGCTCCTCTTCTGCCACATTTAGAGCACAATAATGAGCTTTTAAACACTTATGCATACACGGAGCTTTGGGCAGACGAGTGATTCCGGAGGCTGGAGTATCCGCAGGACGAGGATTAGGTTCTGCTCCACGTGTCTCGGGTTCCCGATGGGTGCTGGCTCCGAGCTTGGGCGCTGCCATGTTCCCGCATGGACAGCTCGGCTGGGCCCTTCCTATCCCGATATCCAGCTGGGAAATGGTCTCCTTGCATTTGGGGCAGGGGCCGTTCCTGCTGTGGGTTCCTGGGCACCAAGAGGAGATGAGAAGAGGACAACAGTGGCAGCAGTGCCCCAGACTGTGCCTGCCTTGCTACGGAGCTCTAGGTGCAGAGCTACACCTAGTCTAGACCTAGATCTACGCCTAGACTTCTGCAGCAACGACCCTGCAAGCCGGGGCAGCAGCGCAGAATAAAACGATGCTCCTGGCTTAAAGCACGAATACGAGCGCTTAAAGAGCAAAACATTACAAAACCCCTCAGTCTTGCAAAGATTTCTATGAAACTTCACCTTTCTAGTGCTGTCAAGCATTCCTTCTTTGCAGTGCCATGCATTCCGTGTTTCTAGGTGTTCTCCTGTGGCAGGTCCGTGCCGATGACATGGATCTCCTCAGGTGACTGTGCACACAGCTAGGGAAGCGGCGCTGCTGCCAGGAGCCCTGGAGGAGATGAATGAGGCCGCCTTGGAGCTCAGACATCAGAACTTTTTATTAGAGCAGCTCTTGCAGCTCCAAAAAAGCTGACAACTTTTCCAGCCCACATGCCTTTCCTTGAGGTCTGCTGATCATTACGGAAAAGTTTCCCTTTTTTAAGAAAAACATTAAAATTGTGGCATTCTTCCAGTAGAAAGTATTTTTCACAGGATTATTATAACTCCATCTCAAAGTAGGTAGTGAAATGCAAAATGCCCATGAGCTCCTTCACGTGGGGAATACTGTTTCTTAGATTTTAGTGCGAATTGCCCCTTGCAAGTGAATTTGGTGATCGGTAGGATGCTCTGCACATGGGCTGCAGAAGCAGTGAAATCCCTAAGAGAAGACTCTGTGCAGCTGGTGGTACTTTTGTTTTTCTTAAAATTAAAAGAAACCAGGCAGCCAAACCATCCAAACAAGCAAACAAACCAAAAACTTGAAGAACTCCCTGGATCTGGAAAAAAAAAATCCAAGTTCAGGACATCTCAGATGATAACCAACTTAAAGCAGCGTGTGAAGCTCTGTTTTCCCAGACCAGTCCTCCTTGAGCTTCATCTCTGCTTTAGGAGGATGCTCCAGCGTGTCCAGGGGCATTTACGGTTGGACTAGATGATCCTGAAGGTCTTTTCCGAGCAGGTGCGGGTGGCCCTGGATGCAGCGGCAGCAGCAGGGCCCACCCGAGTGGCATCCCGAGGCGTCAGGAGGTGGTTTCTCTCTGTGTTGCAGATGGCCATCACAGCAGCGACCCGTGGAGCTCCTCCAGCGGGATGAACCAGCCCGGCTACGGAGGGATGCTGGGCAACTCGTCGCACATCCCTCAGTCCAGCAGCTACTGCAGTCTGCACCCCCACGACCGCCTGGTACGACGGGCAGTGGGGTGCGGGGGCGGGAGGGAGGCTCCGCGTGCCCCCTGCATCCCTGGGAGGCATCGCCGTGTCCCTGGGGCCCAGCAAGGAGATGCTCTTGGGCATCCTTGTGTGCACTTGGACATCCTTGCTGGTGCTTGGGCATCCTTGTGTGCTTGGGCATCCTTGTGTGTGCTTGGGCATCCTTGTGTGCTCTTGATGATCCTCATGTGCGCTTGGGCATCCTTGTGTGTGCTTGGGCATCCTCGTATGCTTGGGCATCCTTGTGTGCGCTTGGGCATCCTTGCTGGTGCTTGGGCATCCTCATGTGCTTGGGCATCCTTGTATGCTCTTGGGCATCCTTGTATGTTCTTGGGCATCCTTGTGTGCACTTGGGCATCCTTGTGTGTTCTTGGGCACCCATGTGGGCTCTTGGGCATCCTTGCTGGTGCTCAGGCATCCTTGTGTGTTCTTGAAGATCCTTGTGTGCGCTTGGGCATCCCTGCTGGTGCTCGAGCACCCTTGTGTGCAATCAGTGGGGTGTCGTCTTTAGGAACAGAACAAAATTGGCATTAAGCTTGTCTTGAGCAGAGCTGAAGGCTCAGTTGGCCACGGAGCAGTGAAGCTGAACTGCATCCATTCAGTCTTCTGGGGGAGGCTTCTTTGTTTGGGTTTGCTTTTTCTTTTGGTAAAGGAGGAGGCAAAGAACAGACTGCTAAAACGGAAGGCGTTTTGCTCAAAATGCATGCAGGTTTAAAAGTAATATTTTCCCATTTCGCACATCTCCTTCTGGAAGACCACTGAAGAGGAGAGGAAGGAGTAGTGCTGGTTTTAAGGGAGGAAGCTCTTGCTTTAAAGTTAGCAGAAGCTTCCTTTGAGGAATTAGCAAAAAAAATAAATTCGGTTTTGCAAATTGAGAATTAATTTGCAAAACAAATTTTTTAAAATCTCGAATGTAATGAGGTTAGCACAGTGCTATGTAACGCTAATAGGAAGTCAAAAGCAAAAGAAATTGCCTCAAAAACTGCTTAATCATGTCCTTATAAAAAGGCATAATTAGGGCACTAAGCGAATTTAACACTGCTCTGAAGTGACAAGCATATATTACAAAATTGAGCATACCTTTAAAACCCAGTTTAATCTAATTTGTTATCTATGCGGATACCCATTCATCAGAATTAGGTGGCGTGAATTCAGGGGAGGACTAAGGCTCCGAGGGCCTTGAGCGAGCACGGCTGGAACTTGCAGTCCTTCCAGGTGTGCCTCCATCCCGGCCTTCCCGGCACACGGAGGTGTCCCAGGTTTTCTCCCTGGGATGGATGGTGCAGGGCTGAGCTCTGGTGCTGATTATTTGGACTTTCGCCCTTGCCCAAGCAGAGCCTTCGCATGCAAGGAGCAATTCTCCCATCCCTGCGCTTTTTCTCTAAAATATTTGGCATGAGCGTTGAGCTTCCTTCCCCAGGGAAGGAGGGAATCACGAGGCGCCGCTTGGTTTGGGTCATGGAGCGAGGCTCATGGGCTGGAAACGCCGGGATGGCCGAAGCCCTTCTGCTTCCCACGCCCCCTCCCCAGCACATCCCACTCGTGCAATTCCAGCCGCTTGGATTCAGGGCGGGAGGCCCGGGGTGCTTTAGAAATGAGTCAAAGCCTCAAATCTCCAGTCGGGGTTGGCAGCAGTGTTTGCATGGGTAGGAAAAGCAGAGCTTGGCTTACGCTTGCATTTTTTTGATAGAACTTGCAAATATCCTGTAAGTTTTAAGTAAAAAAATAAATCCTGCAAAATTAAATAACACAAATGAAGGAAAAGACACTTTTTAGGCACTTTTTAATGTGAAGTGCCCTAGGAGCCAGGGGATACAAGGCAATGCTGCAGTAGCCTCTCAAAGCCTTGCTCTGGGGTCGGTGCCCTTTGGTTACTGGTATCCAGCAGCCTCTATTTCCAAGGAGCTCTTCCAAGGAGTCTCCAAAGGCCGAGGTCTCCCGCACGGCCTCCTCTTCCTGGAAGCAGTGCTGCGATGGGGATAAAAGCGGGGCATGTTCTAGCACTTGTGAGCACACAGGGTCTTCTGCTGGTGAAGAAAGGGCTGTTTAGCAGTGACAAAGTGCCCTAATGGGAGCCGGGTTCGTGGTGATGTGTGGTGGGGATGAAGGGTTGTGTCCCGGGGAGGAAGGTCTGCATGGATGCAGCTCCTGGGGTTATCCCGGCGTTTGTGTGGTGCTCGATCCATCACCTTGTCCTGATAGACACCTCAGCGGGGGACAGGGATGGGTGCAGGAGGGGATGTGGGGCCAACCTCTCCTTGCTGCACCTTTAAACGCCAATGCAATAAGGGCTCCTACTCCTTCCTTTGGAAGAGCCTTCCTCCACCAGCAGCCATCCTTGTCCCAGTGTTTCTCTTGTTCCTGTTATTTCTGCAGTTTCAGCATCCGTTAGGAGCTTCCCCTGTAGATGTTTAGAAAGTTCAGTGCAGTCTGTATGTGTGCAACGTGCCCAGGTGTCCAGTGTCCCATGCAGCTCTGCCCGGTGACACCGAGCTGCTCTCTGTGTGGGGTGATCACTGCGGGGTTGGAAACAGTCTCGGTGTTTGAAACGTTGCCAACCTTTCCTTTCTCCATCCTTTCCTTTCTCCATCCTTTCCTTTTCCGCCCTTTCCGCCGCTGCGGCCGCAGAGCTACCCATCGCACTCGTCAGCAGACATCAACTCCAGTCTTCCGCCGATGTCCACCTTCCACCGCAGTGGCACCAACCATTACAGCGCGTCCTCTTGCACACCCCCGGCCAACGGCACCGACAGCATCATGGGTGAGTGTTCCGCGGCATTCCCGGCGTTCCCGGCATTCCCGAGGCTCCGTAGCCTCCTCCCGGCACCCCAGCACTGGAGTCAAGGCGCAGAGCAGTGAGGGGTAGGGAAGGCTGCTGCTTGCCTCAGTAGATCTGGAAAGACGGGAAAATTTTCCCTGGAAATAAATACTTTGGGCATGACCTTTGCCTGCCTTGCCTTATGCGCTTGGTGCTTCTTTGAGGCTTCCTATGAAAATGCAATATTCAGCGCGGGGAAGTGCTCCCTTTCAAAGTGTGCATGGGATGCATTACGCTCACCAAGTGCTTGATCCGGCCGGTTTTGAAGTCTAATTTTATTGTCTTGAGGCGTTTAATCCCCGGCAGGGCCTTGTGAAGTGATACCTCCCTGCCCTGCCCCGACGCCCCTTCCCTCGGGTTTGCGCTTGGTTCTCACGTTGCGGGGACGGGGACCCGGCCACGGCACCACGTCCTCCTTCTCCTGCCGTTACCGATACTGCCCTAACACTCTCGCCGAATTAATAGCACCCATCTGTGGGCTTTCCTAAATATTTGGCAAATTCCGATTCATACTTAAATACAGGAAATAAAGAAATAGTGCTTTGCCTGTATCTCAAAGAACACATAAAGCTAATTAAATAATTGGTAAATAGGGAACACATCATTTGACACATGTTTCAGATTACACACATGATTCTGTATTGAATGACTGCGAGCAGGACTAATGCAGTAAGAATGGAGGGTGGGTTCAAGCATTAACACATGGGCATCATATTTTTCAAGGTCTCTGAACAAAGAAGAAACTAAATACAGTCTCTTCTTAATTTATCACTGTCTGAGAAAAACGTATCCCGTTGCAGTGTAGTATTTCTGTGCTCAATCTTGCCATTCCATTGAGAATTCTTCCTTTGCAGTGTATTACTTTTCCTGTGTGCGTGACACAAAAATCACTCACTCTCTTTCTCAAAAGGAGCCTAATAGAGTTAAATTTAATTCATCCTCTTTTTTGCCTTTTGAACACTTACGTAGAAGCCTTCCAGATAACCAGATAACATTTAGGGATGCAAAATTTTGCAGGGCGCTGGGGGCAGGTAGCGGTTCAATCTGGACTCCTGACTGAGCCACCACTCAAAATGTCTAAATTTCCCCTGAAAAAAAAAAAAAACAAAAAACTATTTTTTCCTTCTGGCCCCATCTGCTGAAAGTCCCACTATGTGAATCAAAATTGCAAGAGGCGCGATGCAAGCACGCAGGTTTTTTGCACAGCTGCAAATGCTGGGATCAGCAGGGATAGCGTTGAAGACTGCAGGAGCATTTCTCGGATCCGGGAGCACGGGGAGCACCTTGGTCCAGGTGCTGCTGATGCCCCAGGTGTGTCCCATTAGGATGCTGGAGCAGCTGGTGCTCCAGGGTGATTCCTGCAGCGTTAATCCCGCTTGCTGCTTCCCAAGGACACGCTTTGGTGTGGTGTGGTGCAGGGCACCCCGTGGCTTTCCCAGGGGAAACCTGTTCTTCTACCCAGCGGTGCCAGTTCCTCGGAGTTTGGGAGGATTGCCAGCTAGGAATTCCAAGATGGTGCAAGTTTTTCCACTCTCTTTTACATAGAAACTCCCTTCCGGACTGCTGTTGTAGAAAGGTCTTTTGCAGCAGAACAGCAGGAGTTTGTGCTAGGATTTAAGCACTAAAAAGTCTGCCTGGAATCTCTAATAGATGGCTCCAACCTATCAGTTACACCAGATACTTTGCTAGATATAATTATACTGGTTCAGACTGGGATTCCTGGAAGTTTCTTCAATAGTCTTAAGATTTACAGTCAGAATTGCAGCAGCGTGATGTGAAAAGGGCATCACTCAGTCCGCTTGCCTTCCAATGCGTGAGGAAGTGCCTGAGATGAAGCCTAACAGTAAGCGTGCCCTTCAGCAGGGTTAGCATCGATCCATCGCAAGGCTGCAGTCTTTCGTGATGCCTCCAGCACACGAATAGGTCGGTGAGTGGGAGAGCAGCTTGAAATTAGAAGTCACAGCTCCTGGGAGGCATTTTCAAGTCCTGGTTAGCAGCGGAGGAGTCTCGTTTCCGAGTAGGCTCTCCGTTGTGTCCCAACAAAACTTGCTGATGCCTTGGAGCAGTGGAGACTGCTCCTCTGGGAGCCTGGCCATCATTGGATCACCTGTGTGTAGTTGTCTCCTGCCCTTTGCTCATCATTAGTTTATTAATCAAAACCTTTCTGGAAGTCTGGATTTGACTACTTCAACTCAATTAAGCGCAGTCCGGAAATGTTTGGGATAAACTGTCCCCTTCCAAATTTGAGCGGGTTTCATAGCGTTCCTTGCGCTAAGTTGTTCAGAATGTTTTGCAGAACTTAAAACCAGCTGTCCTGCTTCAGAGCGAAAGCTCCTCTTCCCCACGCTCCCGTCCCCAGCAGCCTGGAAGGATTTCCTTGCAAGGAATATAAAACCAGAGCAAAAATATGCAGTATTTTCCCAGCCATTTCCCACTCAGGAGCTGCCTGAGCTGGGTGGAATTAGGAGCATTGAAGAGCCCCAGACTCCCTTCTTCTCAACTCTGATCCACTCTGTCCTTGAACGTGCCCAAGCTTGCAGCCTCCCTGACATCTCTTGCAGGGTGATGAGCCCATGCACCATGGAATCACTGAGCCATTGTGGTTGGAAAAGACCCTCAGGATCATCGAGTCCAACCATAAAGATCATCGAGTCCAACCAAGCACAGTTAGCAGGGGTCTGTGCCAGACCCAGTTTACCTGGTGTGCCCAACCAGCAACCCAACTCAACCCAACCCGTCACTTGGCTTCAAGGACTTGGCCTTCTTCCTCCTTAGGACCTGCTACCTGCTCATATCTGGGAGCTCCTTGCCTGCCCAATACAGTTAACTCAGCATGGATGCCAAGGAACCTCCATCCACCTCTTGTTGAAACTTATTCCTTAGGTCTTACAAGGTCCTCGCAGGATCTTGTGCTAGCAAGAGCAGCAAAGAGCTTCCACTCCACATTAACCATGATTTTGGAACCTACATTGCATTGTCCCTTCTCCAGGCTGGAGAACCCTTTGAGGGGTTCTCAAAGGTCCCTTCTTTGAGCCCACCTCCAGCTTCTCTGTCATCTTGTCACATATCTATTCTATAGACCTTGATGCTCTTTTTTCGGATGGACCTAGCAGATTTTTGCACTGTGTTGAAATATGCACATGCAGTAAGCTCCTACAGTGCCACAGTTCCGTGTGGTCTGTGTTCTTTGTGCTGTAATCCTTAGCTCTTGAGGTTTTCAGAGTGTGTTTGAGGGCTTCTGCTGCTTAGCAGAAAGCTGCTGTTTTCCAGGAATTATCCACCACAGCTCCCAGAGTGCTTACGAGTCCCCCCATGTGTATTCATAGTGTGAGGCTCTATTTTCTCTGTATTCATCCCCCTCTATTTGTCAGCACTGCTCCGTGCATGGCCTTTACACATGGTCATGCTACAAGAGCTGCCCTCCATGGACAACTTTATGTTTTATTATCCTTGATATATTTTTATACTCGACAAACAGCATGACCACAGGATATGTCACCTTTTTTTTGAGCCCTACCTGTGTAGACTGAGCAGGATAGACCTGTGCGTGGGGATTTGCTGACAATATCCCTGCATTGTAAAGCCAACCGATGCTTCTCACCCTTTTCCATCTCTTAATCACTTTTTAATCTGTAGAAATATCTTCCTTCCCTGTTATCTGGAGGCAATCCAGTGTATGTGAGAGCCTCTGCAGGCCAATTTTGCTGGACACGTCCTGGGAATGCAAGCAGGATTTGCTGGATCCCTTGTTTCTCCCCATGCCTCTGGAAGACGTAAGATTTGCAAGACTTGATTTCCCTGCAGAAAGCAGATTGGATGGCTCTCTGAATTGGGAGTTCTTGGGTTTAATGTTGGTGTCGTGTTTTCGGCGTTGTTCGCTCCAGCCCTGCATTGGACTCCGCAGTGGGTTTCATGGTGCAACTGGAAGTTAGGCAATGTTGTGCTTGGATTTCTTGAGAACTCTTTGAAGTGTCATTTAGCTCCCTTTCTTTTTTTTTTGCATTTTTTCTTTCCATTTGCATATTTTAAAGCCTTTACATTGGCACTTCAGCTGGAGCCAATTTTTCTGCTTATTTCCTTGTAAACTCCCACTTGTCCCATGGACAAGGCTGATGAAAACGATCTGCTCAGCATCTCTGCTGTGACCTTTCCTCCTTGGATTGTCGTATTGCATCTTGCTCATCTGCAGGTCCTTCCAGCTCCATATCTTGGTGCCTTCTTCTCATGGATTGGGAAAACTTTAACTATTAGCTTCTAAAAACTGCTCTTTTCAGATGTTTTTTGTTCCTACATGTAAATTGCACTGAATGGGCACCTAAGCCCATCCATCTTACTCGGCCAGCACATCTTTTGGATATCTTTCAGGAGCCTAAAATAAGTGATTCGGAAGCCTAAAATGAAGCAGATTTTGGCTGGGAAGAGAAGGAAGCATTTATTTATTTGTTTTTCATTTCTGCATGCTGGTGATGCTTTGCAGAACGAAGCCTGTCCGTTCGACCTGCAGCATATTGCTAGCTGCATTTAAACAGCGTTTCCCTGAAGTCAGGAGGGAAAGGATGGACCAACAACTGTTGGATAAAAATAGAAGCTCTTGATAATATCCCGCAGTCATTCCCTGTGTAAAACAGCGTGATACGGTGCCTTCTTCTGCAGCGATAGCATGGATTAGTCTGATATTTGAGGTCCATTCTCTATTAAGATGGTCCCTAGAAAATAAATTATTTTGTCCTGGTGCTTCCGAAATCTTCGGGATCGTTGCCCACAGTCCTCGCTGTGTCTCCTCTTGATGTGTTTTTCTCTTCCTCCTGCAATTTCTGCTCCTAGGCCCCTCCTGTTTTCGCTCCTAGCTCTTGCTTTGCACATACGTGCACGTATAAAGCCCCCGGCGGTGCAAGAAGTGAAAGCAGACAGCAAGTTTCTCCATTGGACTGGACAACATGAGGAAAAATGTATTTTTCCCTTTTTTTTTTAAGCAAGCAGCATGCATAACCACGAATTTTGGGAGAGGAGTGTGCACAGAACCTCCTGTGCATCGGGCCGCTCCGGACCCGTGTTATCCCGCTGCTCATCCCGTGCTCCGTGCACCTCTGCTCCCGCGCAAGCAGCCCAGCCCCATCCCCAGCTCTACGTGCTTCCCAGGCCTCCCTTCCTCGTTTGCCTTCAAAGTCTCCCGTGCAAAGTTTAATATTCGGGATAGCCGAAGAATCCCTTTGTTCTTAGCGCCGCTCTCCTCCCGCGCGCCAGGCAAATGCACATCTTATTTTTAAAGTTGCTTGGAAAAAGGGAAAAAAAACATACTTTACATTGAGATTCTCAGATTTACATTTAGATTTTAGGTCTGCATTTGGAACTAGTAACTCAGTTTCTGGACGTCTGCCTCATATTACTCAAATTGCAAACCTTTAGCTTGGGGTTTGCAGTATTAAGTGATGAAGTGGCATCCCCAATGATGCCCCCATTTCCCTTTCTTTACCTTTGCATTTCCCAGGTGCTCATCTGTAATAACTTCGGGTTTTCCACAGTGGCTCAGCAAAGCAAATCCTAAACGTAAAATATCTTGGGGACCTAATTTCAAACTGAGCCAACAAATGAACAAAGAACATCATTGGCATATCAGCTTATTTCCAAGTGTGTGATAGTAATAGTGAAAGTATAACTGAAAAAAAAGGAAAAATGGGAGCAAGCGAGGAGCTGAGCAAGCCCTGCTTACAAATTAAGTTGAAAACCTTGGGATTATAGCAATTTGAAGAGGTTGTTATAAAGCATTCCAGTACAGGAGAAATGCTGAAAGGCCAGAACGTTATGTAGTCAAGTTAAATGTAAAGTTTTTCCTTTTCTTAATTGGAACATTTTCTTAATTGGAATGAGAAAATTTTCTTAATTGGAATGAGAAATTTTTCTTAATTAGAAAATTTTCTCCAATGGAAAATAAATCTTCCTTTTCTTAAATACATTACCATACATGTTGTAAATGGGAAGTGGAAGGAGAACCGAGACCTGTGCCCTTCTCCCAACCCGTCTCTGCCAGAGCCACTGCTAGAAGCACGTGAGCAGGATGGAGGCCATTCCCAAGTTAGGAAAATGGGGAATTTGAAAGGCAGCGTGAGCCATTT
>JAUBOD010000525.1:935122-954996 GCA_032353885.1 Nothura maculosa
AATTTTCTTTTTTTCGCCCATGTATATTTTGGAAGTTCTCCATATGTCTGCTCTATTGTCTATCTGGAATAGGGCATTTACATGTCTACAAAACTGTCCAAAAAAGTTTGAAAGACCTTTCTGTTTGCACCGTTCTAATGGTAACTCCCATTTTACTATTAGCAGGCACAGCTGTTTGGTCTAGAAATGGAGGTCAAGCGTCATCATCTCCCAATTATGAAGGTCCCTTACACTCTTTGGTATGTTTTGACTAGCGACCTCCTCTGCCTCAGTGTTTTACTTGCTGTTCTTTCCGTTTCTCATCCGTTCTTCTCACACAGGTTTTCATTTTGCTAGTGGCCGCTCTGCCCTGGATCCCGGTGCGCGGGATGGGGTGAGCGGGGCAGCCGGATGGCTTGGGGATGGACAAGTTGGTTGAGCAGCGAGAGGAGCGAGAAGCTCTGGGTTTGGCTTATGTGGAGGCACCACGGGATGTTCTAGGTCCCGTGCATTGTCCTGGGCGAGCAAGGAGTTGGTGCTAACGCAATGCTGAGGATTCGGGTGATATTAATGCAGTTTGTTGGCTTTCCTTAATGGAAAGATGCTCTAAGCATTGAAGGTGGCCAGAAGCACATTAGGCCCAGCTTGCTGGGACGTTGTTTTGAGGAATCCAGTATTCTGTCATGGTCTTCTCTGCTCGTTGTTTGTCCAGGAATGTCAAGGAATGAGTTCCAAACACCCAGCATTTTGTCAGGTGTGAAATAAAGAGGAGGAGGCTCGGGTGACCTTGTCACTCTGCAGCTGCCTGTAAGGAGGTGGTAGTGAGTCAGGGGTCAATCTCTTCTCCAGAATAACTAGCAATAGGACAGGAGGAAATGGCTTCAAGTTGCACCAGGGGAGGTTCAGAGTGGATACTAGGAAGAACTTCTACATGGAAGGACTAGTCAAGCATTGGAACAGGCTGCCCAGAGACGTGGTGGAGTCCCCATCCCTGGCAGTGCTGAAGCAGCGTGTAGATGAGGCACTTAGGGACATGGCTTAACAGGGATGGTGGGGGTGGGATTGCAGTTGGACTCAAAGACATTGAAGGTCTTTTCCAACCATAATGATTCTACAAAGAGCACTGAGGTCACCAAGGTCCTTCAATTGGAGAGGGGAGCAAGGAGGTGGTGTCGGAGCTCAGGCGAAGCTCCGGGGACTCCCGCTAGGTTCTGCCCTAGGAAGGACATTACATGGAGCAGGTTTTCCACCCCACAGAGGATTTCTGGGAGGGACTGTGCTGGTTTTTGCCACCCGCCTGGTGGAAGGGCTTTTCTGGTTGTGAGGTGCCTTTTGGAGAGCAGTGGTTTTGCTAAGAGATGTGGTGAAGAGCTCCCTAGATTGCAACTAGCTGTTTGTCATGACCACACCAAAATAACCTATTTTGGTTATTTTAACTTAAAATTTATTTTAGTCTACTTTAATCTCCCCAGATCCCCTGTTTTATAGCTGTTTCTTTCGCCCCTTCTCTCAGGCAGGTTTAGGGCGAGATGGGCCACGTCCCTGGGGTGGCACAGGGACACAGGGACCCGTCCTGCCCCGCATGGAGCTCCTGGGGCTCCCATGGGAAGGGCAGTGGTGGAGGGGCCTGCGGGCAGGACTGCTCTGTGCACGGGCCCTGCAGGGCCCAGGGGGGCATTAAGGAGGTGCATTTACTACTGCTTTTACCGGAGGGGTCCGGAGGATGTCCGTCCGTAGGGACAAGCAGCAGCAGGGTGTGATGCAGCTTGCAAGCTGGTGCTGCCTCTTCTCCTCTTTGTGCCTTAGCTAGGGGGAGGAAAACCCCAACCCCTCAGCCAGGGCCTGCTTAAAATCCAGCGGTGTGTTTGTTTCTTTGCTTCTTCTCCTTTTTTCTTTTCAATTTCTTTTTTTTCTTTTGCCTTTATATTACTATTTCCTTTTCGTTATTTTATTTTTTTTGCAAGTAGCGCTAAAACTTTTCAAAGAGGGCAACGGATGTACTGTGACGCTCACGTTCATGAGGAATCATTGAACCTGTTTTGCCCATGAAAATCACCGCGGCCCTTGTGTTAGCCGTGCTGCCCCCGGGGCAGGCAGGACCCCCCCCATTCCCGGCAGGGCAGGAGCGGGGAGGGCGGGCGGGCCGGGCGGCGCGGCGCCCGCTCACGCTGCTCCCGCTCCCGCAGCAAAGCCGCATCGAGGACCGCCTGGAGCGGCTGGACGACGCCATCCACGTGCTGCGGAACCACGCCGTGGGGCCCTCCACCGCCATGCCCGGCGCCCACGGAGACATGCACGGACTAATAGGGCCGGCGCACAACGGCGCCATGGGCGGCCTCGCCTCCGGCTACGGCACCGGCCTGCTCTCCGCCAACCGGCACTCGCTCATGGTAAGCTGGGCGCGCGCGGCCGCACGGCGCCTCTCGGCCCTTGCGTCCATAGGGGGTGAGCGCGCGTGGGAGGCAGCCCCTGGAGTGGGGAGCTATAGGTGCCGGAGTGCGTTTTCGGCAGCGCTTGCCAAGTGTGTCCATAGGGTGCAAGCATTGTGCAAGGCAGCTCTTGCAATGTCCATCTATAAGGTGCAGTGCGTGTAAGGCAGCTCTTGCAGTGTGTGTCTGTGGGATGTGAACATGTGTGCAAGGCAGCTCCTGCAGGGTGCATCCATAGGATGTGAACATATGTGCAAGGCAGCCTTTGCAGGGTGCATCCACAGGGTGTGTACATAGGTACAATGCAGCCCTTGCAGGGTGCATCCATAGGATGTGAACATATGTGCAAGGCAGCCCTTGCAGGGTGCATCCATAGGATGTGAACATATGTGCAAGGCAGCCCTTGCAATGTCCCTCTATAAGGTGCAGTGCATGCAAGGCAGCTCTTGCTGTGTGTGTCTGTGGGATGTGAATATGTGTGCAAGGCAGCCCTTGCAGTGCACATCCATAAGGGCTGTACATATGTGCAGGGTAGCCCTTGCAGGGTGCATCCATAGGATGTGAACGTATGTGCAAGGCAGCTCTTGCAATGTGCTTCCATAATGTGCAAGCACGCACGCTTGCAAGTTCTTGCAGCGTGCATCCGGGAGGCGTGTGCATATGTGCAAGGCAGCCTTTGCAGGCTGCATCCACAGGGTGTGTACATAGGTACAATGCAGCCCTTGCCAGGTGCATCCATAGGGTGTGTGCACATGTACAATGCAGCCCATGCCATGTGCATCCATAGGGTGCCAGAGTGCATTTTCAGCAGCAGGACGTTTTGCTCAGGGCTCATGTGGGCCTCTTTGCAATAGAAGACCCAACTGCAGCCTGCAGCGGGTGCAGCAAGGTGCACGTTTCAGTTGTACCCTTAAATCTGGGTGGAGAAGGAGGTGCAGAGCTGGCGATGGTGCTCACGGCAGCTCGACCCTCTGGGGCTGCAGTGACCGTCCCAGCGGTGCTGGGTGGCAGAGAGGCTCACGTGCCACCCAGCACCTTGCTGGCACCGCTGCGGCCGCCGTTTGCTCGGGTGGTTTCTGTTGCAGCAGAACTTGCGCTTTGCAAAGGAAATACTCTGCAGTTGCTTGCGGAGGAAAAGCATGTCTGTGCAATCTGCTCATCCTTTAGACGTGTTGGCAAAATGATAGGTAAAGGAGAAGCGGCTATGGAAACGTCTGAATATATAGAAATTTTGGAGGCCCTCGGAAGAAGTTAATGGAAATATAATGGTGCTCCTGGAGATGAGACGTGGCAGTTCTGGATTAGGAAGTGAAGATGCGCTAGGGAGTGAAGAGTGGGATTGAATGTGCGGCTCCCCGTGAGGCTGAAGGGCCATGGTTTTGATACCGCAAAATTGAATTCAAGGAATAATGTCGCTTACTCATGGGCGGAATGGAAAAAGGGAGCGATGAGTTATCTGGCAGCATTTTCAGAGGGTTCCAGCTATTTGGGCTAATTAAGAGTGGAGGAAAACATGTGGGAAAGGCGCAGGCCGGGACAGATCCGTGGCCAGTGCGTTGCCATGTGGCGCGGCGGGAGGAGCGGGCTCCATCCCGCTCATCCCACGGGCCCCGCGCGGCAGCGGGAGCACAAGGAGGAATCGCAATTAACGTGTGGGCCTCCAGACAAGGGAGCAGGGAAACATGCGGGAAATTGCTCGGCAGCGTGCAGGAACCATTAAAAAAAGACAAAAAAAAAAGCCCTTTGAATTGAAAAAGCACGTGAGAAAGGATGCTGGAACTGATGGCATGCCAAAGAATTCCACAGATATATATGGAGATCTATAATATGCACATCTCTATATTTGCATTTGTCCTTACCTGGAAGTCTCTGTTCTATTTTGGTTTTCCTATCACCAAAAAGCTCCGTAAAATTAGAAGGAATTTGGCGGCAAAGCACCAGGGATGATTGCAAGGAGCATGGAAAGATTTCCCTGTGAAGAGAGGTTGAACAGATTGTGGTGATTTTGTTCCGCGGGATGAATAGGAGGAGACATGAAAGAGGTGTGGGGATGAAAGAGCGCGCGGGGAAGGTAAATCGCGCCCTCCTATTCAGCCCTCCTGGTAATTAAAGAACAGGGGGACATTCAGGGAACCTGACCGAAAGAAGTACTTTTCAGTCGGCACACAATGACCTGTGAAGTTCATTGCTCCACGATGTAATCAAGGCCAAATGCTCCGGCGCATTCCCAACGGGATTAGGCATCATATGGAAAATGCAAACATTTAGCGTCTTTTTTTTTTAAACCCTTGACAGGATTCCTCTTTTTTTCACAAGGGGAAAGGAGAGAAAGAAAAAGACTTTGATGGCAGAGCGCGAGGCAGCTCTTGGGGGAAGGAAGACGCTTCTTGTGGTGGCCAATTACTCCGTAATTGCTGCCCCCGCGGGGATGCCCAGCGCTGGGCGCCCTCGGGAGGAGATAATGAGGCTCCCAGCAGCACCGGGCCTCGGGCATGGCTCTTCCCAGGGTTTTCCCGGGATCTTCCTGGCCTCCCACCGCCCGACTTGCAGCAAGCTCCTGCCGAGGGTCCTCACCCAACATGTCCCTCGTGCAGACAGGGCCACCGCCGGTGCCGTGGGCTGAATATCCCCCCGGAGCTGGGAAACCCTGCAATAGCTTCTGTTGCTGTGGGTTGTTAAAATGCAATAGTAGCTGTTGGGATCAAGCACCTGCGAGGCTAGAATAAGGTGGATTTTTTCCTTTACCTTGCAACAAGCTCTGCTCCGCATTAAATTAAATATTAACAAAAGTGGCTCTGTCCTGGGCCAAATATGACCAAGAGCCACTTGTGCTTGTGCCGTTTGGAGGCTCCAAACCATGACAAGAGTGTGGGTGAAAGGGCAGGGGTGCAGCGGCTCTCCCAGCATCTCGCCCCCTTTCCCATCCCATCCCGGGAAAGGGGCCGGAGCAGCCGCTGCTCCGCGCTCCCTGGCGCTTGCTGCAAACTCACAAAAGGAAACTCTAGCTCACAGTTCTCTTGGCCTCAGGTAATATGTTAAATACACTTGGGATCCATATAATCTAAGATTTTAGTTTGTACAAAGCTATTCTTTTTTTTTTCCTGCAGTGTTTAAACAATACTGCTTTTAATGAAGAAATCTGGCTTTATTAAAAGCCAGATCTGCGACTCACAACCATTCCTGCGTATCTGCTCTCAATCAAGGGAAGAGAGTTTAATTTTTGTAGCTCTGCTCACTTTGCATATGTTAAACTGATGCAACATGCACCCAGGGCATCACTTCAGAGACGGCTCGTTCCATAAATATGCGCTGCTCGCACAAATACCAGATGTAGGTGCAGTTTGGTCTCAACCCAAAACCCTGCAACGAGGGAGAATTAAAGCTCTCGTTTCGTGCATTTCAGGAGCGTGTTTGTGTCTTGAGGAGCAACATGAAGTTTTTGCAGGGGTGCACACATTGGAGTTGGGGTTGACCATTCTAATCACCCTCACTTCTTGCTTCTCCCTGGAGTTGGCAAATCCAGGATAGCGGCGGGCAGAGGGAATTAGAAGGGGGAATTGCACGGAGAGGACAGGCTTTGCTCTGGCAGCTTCCCGAGCTGCATTACTCACTGTCTGAAACTGCAGCTTGGGCAAAGGAGCCGGGCTGGAGCATTTCTTTTTGGAAAACTGGGGTGGATTTTGAAGCAAAAACACCAGAACAAAGGAAATAGTTTTTGAGTGGAGTCAGTCTCGAGTTAGCCTTTGACCATTTGATACATTCCTCGCTGAAAAGGAAGTGGAAGGGGGGAAAAAAAATTCAGGGGGGAAAAAAAAAATCAAGGAGGATCCTGGTAATGTTTTCCACATTTGAATTTTAATACATGAAACAGGCTCTAAAGCTGCGGCCAGCTGCAGTAAATAAAGTAGCAGTGGGAGGTACGGGCGGAAGCGCGCGCAGACGGATAGGGAAGCCTCGTGCCCGCCACGCACCTTCACCCCCAAAAACATCTCCAGGGCTTCACGGTGGCCCTTGGGGCTTGTCCCAATCCCTGTTTCCACCTTCCAATGGAATCAACCCCGTGTGCTGAGCAGCTCCCGGGGTGCCATGGGCGCATGCTGGGGTTGACCTGCTGCCCGCAGCCGCTCGGTGTCCTTGGCATCCTCATGGAGACCAGGAGCTGGAGATCTGGGAGACGCAGCCACCAAAGGCCCATGAGGAACCACAGGTCGTCCCCTTCCCCTCCCCGGCCCCCAGGGCAGGAGCTCAGCTCACATTTCCAGCGCTCCCTGGGAATTTCCTGGCTTTCCGTAGTTCCTGTTGTTGCAGAGCTCGCGGAGATTGCAGGGATTTTATTGGAACGGCGCAAATTCGATTGCAGAGAGCAGCGATGGAGGGTGGCTCGTGCACGGCTCCCCTCCAAGGCCGTTTCTTTTTGCAGCTGTGCGTGGAGGGATGCATGGAAACCAGTAAGACACCCAAACCGCCTTCGTTTTCAGATACTTGCCTTATTTTTGTCAAATACAAAGATATTTGCCACGGGCTGGCCGGCACACTCCGCACCAGGGCCCACAGGAAGGGAGCACGTTCACATGGAGGGGTTTTTTTTACATCCACATTAAATTAACTTATGGAATTTTCCACCCCTAGGAATTAAAGTAGCAGCTCATGAAGTAATTCGGTTATGTCATCTGTACATAAACAAAAAGAGTCAAGCAACTTGGCACCATTTAAAAGACCAAAATTGGCTTTTGCTGTTTTTTTCCTTATTATCTTTTTTTCTCGTCTTAGTTTTTATCACAGCCGTAGCTTTTGCATCTGCTGTTTGTTTTGTTTGAGCAGGGCTGGTAGTTAACAGGTATCACAGACATTGGGAGCAGGAGGGAAGAATAAAAAGCGAGGAAGGACAGAACGACCTTCCTGCGGTGAAACCTGCCCTGAGGAGCAGCGTCTCATGGAGCCCGTCCAGTGCCTAGTGGGCTGACATGGCTCGTGCCGCACGATTCCGGCCTCCGTCCTATTCCTGAGCTGTTTCCGAGGTGTAAAAGTGCATTTTGGGCGGGAGGGGAAGCTCCGGCCGCTGTCTACGTAGTGTTTCGTTTGCAAGGCGCGGGGCAAGGACGGGCGCCGCGCTCCCTCGGGAGCCCTGAAACCGGGACCAGTTAATATCCCTAATCCGGCACTTTAGAGCCCTTTGTGTCGCTGGATTTAGGCGAGACTTAAGTGAATAATCGGCGCTGCTGGATAGAAAGCACGCGGGTTATTTCGCAGGCTCCGGCAGCCCCCTTCTCATCGTGAGAGCCGGCCCGTTCCCCTTGAAATACTGCTGGATTGCCCCAAAAAGGGCCGTTTTGGGGAGCGGAGTCCCAAAAGGAGCCCGGGACCTTTTTCTTAAGGTATTTCTGAAGATATTTGCAGAGCTGCTTAGTGCTCAGTGCTGCTTTTTTTTCTGTAAAAGGAAAAAAAAGAAGAACTTGCTTTTTTTCCTGATTTAATGCCACTCTTAATGTCTTTTTTTATTATTATTAAATCCTTTCTTTTGCTTTTGATCTTATTTATAGCTAAGCCACCGGTCATATGGAAACTATTATTGTATAGCATGGAGATGAAAGCCTTCAGTGCAGTTAAATAAGAGTGCATAATTTGGATGGATAATACACACATACAGTGAGAGCCCATTTGTTCCCAAGTGCCCCGCGCCGTTCCCTTTTTAATATCGCCGTGGAGGTTTATAAGGGCTTTGCACAAATCTGCTTTCTGTCAGACTTATAAATTCTGACAATATTGGACACATGTTAACATGCGTCACCTTACAACTTCCCTGCCTCGTGTTTTTATTTATCTAATTGGATAACACGAGGTCACGGGTTTTCAAAGCCTTGGCTCCTCGCTGCATTCGCTCGTTGTGTTGGTGAGGATGGAGGAACCTCTTGCTATCATACCCATGGCCATCAGGGAGCCTCCGACGGGAGCACTGGGGATTTTCGGCAATGAGGACACGCTCATGTATGTGACCATTTCCTACCACTTCACTTTGGGGTCAAGCAGGGGCTTTCCTGCTCCGGAGGAGCAGAGATCCCCTCCTCATTGCCATGGAAAGGTAGGGAATGATGATTTAAGGCTCAGGATGGAAGGCCGTGCTTTGGGGCTGTCGAGTGTAATTGATGCTGCATGAGTTGAGCACAGTCCAGACACACCAGCACGGCTCTGTGTCTCATCACGGGGCATGAACTCAGCTTTTCTCCCCGTTTTTGCCGAAAAAGCCAGGATCTTCCTCATCTACACGTGCTCACTTGTCCTCCTGCCCCGTACGTGGCTTCTGCCCCAATGCAGCTTCTTTTTTGTTTGAAAGAAGGGTTTTGTTCCTCAAGTGGTGACTTAGACCTGTGCCAGGAGCAGCTGGGGAAGCAGCCCCCTTGCAGAAAAATGCTTAATTTTTTGGTATGAAGGAGGTGAAAAGAGTTTGTTGCAGGTCGGGCCCCATCATCCACTCCCAGAAGCCACAACTTCCCCGTGCTTTGTATTGGCAATAGCTGACGGGCGGCTTGGGTGGCTGGAGGCATTTACCTCTGCAGAGAATATTAACAAAAATGGAATAACTGCCAAAACAAACGCTCTGCGCTTTGACGAGGATGAAATAAGCTTCTTAAAAGATGACCAAACAACTAGTTTTTAAAAGAAAAAAAAAAAAAGAACCTTTCACTTCTTAGCTCTTTAACAAGAACTAAAGTGTGCCTGTTTTATTTTTATTTATTTTTGAGTAGAAATAGTCAAATTTGCCTTGCATCAACATTGTTTGCTACTATAAATGTGCTGCAATGGCAATGGAGAAACACTGGAGACCTTCACATGTCCCCATGGAAAGGGGGTCTCCCCAGAGTTTGTGTTACCTGGAAAATGCAGCTATTCTTCACTGTAGGCAAAATATTGCTGGAAATCCTGGCACCTTTTGTGCATCTGTATTGATTACAGGTATCTACATCTGTTACAGGAATAGATGAGTGCTTGTGAATTAATTTTAAGGTGATTTTTCAAACAGCCTCCCATTGCTGATGAATCTGTAGGCCATGCAGGTAATCTGCAGGGCATGCGGATTAGCATGACCGAGAAAGCCACTGGATGTGCTGCATGGATAGGGATTACAGGGCAAAGTTAGGAAAAGCCTAACCTCCTTCCAGCTCTCTGGAGTTTTAAAAACTAATATGAACACAGATGCAAACCCTGGCCAGGTTTTTGTGCTGCCCACCAAGCGAGTACATAGACGCCTATTGAGAAACCTACACTAGAGTCCCATACACTGAATTTTTAAGGGTTTTTTAGCCTTTAATAGTCAGAATCACCCAAGATTAGACCTTCTCCTTGCTTTTCCCTTGGGCTGAATGATCTGCACGTTGCATATGAACATGTGCACACCTCCATGGTGTGCAGGACGCTGGCCTCGTGAGGAGGTGAGGACGGGGATGTGCTCCTCGACCTCCAGCCCATCTCTGCCCCAAGGTGGGCTCGGGGCTTGTTTGCTGCTGTTGTTTCTCCCCGCCGACCTGCTGAGCGTTGCAGCAGGGGCTGTTTGAAGAGATGGAAATAAATCAAATATTAATAGAACTTCAAAGGGAGCTTGATTCTCCAAGATAAGTATTATTTATAGATCTGCACTCCTGGGCTGGGGAGAACGATTCCTATCTCGGCTCTACCTCTGGGCGAAGCTGTTGTTTATACAACAGAGAAAACAAGGCGAGGGAGGAGGGAAAATGCAGTGTTTTTGCATCCTGCTGCCTCGGTGAGGAGCACGATGGCCCCTTGTCCTCTCCTTGCACATGAGCACCAGGAGGTTGAGGTGCTGCTCGTGGGTGGATTTGCTGCAATTTTGCAATTCTTCCCTTGCTGCCATAACTTTGCAGGGTATTGGCATAAGTGCTTGGAATAACCAGGTTTCCTTGCTTGGAATAACCAGGTTTCCTTCTTCTTGAGAAGACTGGACCCAGTGGTAGCTCCTTGTCTCCTTCTTGGTTCTCACATGGGCTTTTTCAGCCAACCTTGGTCCTTGGTAACGGGTGGTAGATTTCTGTACCTCAGAAAATATATTAAGCATAGAAGTTCATGATAGTGTGATTCTGCTGCTTGCAAATGCCTGTCATTGCAGGGATAAATGATCCAGAGGAACGAGCTGTGGAGCCGGCTGCCTGGTGTGGGTTTTCTGGGGGGTCTGGAAAGGATCCGCGGCCGGGAGCGAATCCCTGTCTGCTGCAGGATGCAGAGGGCTGCGGACGAAGCAAGTCCCCCTGCCCAAAGTGGGATCATATCCAAGCAGAAACCTCCCTCCTGCTCAACGAGAGGGAAAAATCAGCTTGCTCGGAGTAAACTCGGCATCAGGAGCATCTCTTTCCATAGGATAGGGGTGGCTGCAGGACACATTTGCTGACTGAAATGAGCTCTCAGGGTTTGCCGTTTTGTAGGGAGAGAAAAAGATAGTCACAAATCTGAGCAAACAGTTGTCACTTGTAGAAGAGAAAACACAGACCGGGAGCTTTTATCCTGGGTTATCTCCCAGATCTCTAGAGAAACTACAGGAAGAGAAGTGCGAGGAAGGCTTTTATTATTGGAGCTGATTTTTCAACTGTAATTAAAACTTCATGTCCGTAGTATCATGCCTTTTTTTTTTTGGCATGTGGGTTCAACATTTCACTTGAAAATCACTCGTGTTCAGTGGCTTCTCCTGGACAGGAGACCCCATAGGGCCATCCATTGAGAAGTGTCCCTTGAAGCTCCCAAAGGCCAGGGATGAGAGAGGCTCTTCCCATGGCGCTTCCAGGGTTTCCATCTGTCCTTCCATGCCGTGCTGCAAGGAGCCCCTCGTGGGTCCTCCTTGAGGACGGGTGGTTGTGACCCAGCTCCAAGTGATACCACATATTGGTTTGGCTTCCTCCTCCTCCAAAGTTGATGTTTTTTGCACGGTACTTTCATAGTGTCGCACTAAAACTGAGATTGGCTTCCAGAGGTCCTCTGGATGAACCCCCTGCTCCAAGCTGGGCAGCTTTGAAGCCAGACCCAACCGCAGGGTTAGCTCAGGGCCCAGGGCCATCTCCACGAGTGTTTTTCTCCTTTTGTAGGTGATGCTAAACGGCACTTCCTCCCAGGAGAATGTCGTCATGGTTTTCATTCCGTTTTAGCACTTTGTGATTTAAGGCAGCAGAGCTGCAGAGCTCTAAACATATCTCCTAGCAGCTATTCTTCCTTGCAACCAAATAATGTCAGCTCCAGTCTTTTCTTAGCATGTCATATTTTTAAAATTAAAGTGTCTCAGCAAGAAGAGAGTTTTTGTCTCCCCGACTTTACACTTGCTTTTGGTTATTTGCATTTCGTCTAGTAGCAAAAGATTTTCTCAAGTTCCCCTTGGCAGGCTTCCCTTTTATCTCTCTTCCTGTGGTCTCGACTTGCTGCTAACAATTAAACTGCATTATCTTGTAAGGCTGATGAGGAACATTCCTCAATCTTCTCTATGTGCACAAGAGCTTAGGAGACTTTGGGGGGAGTTGTGCGTGATAGACGGTGCACAGCGAGCATGGGAGTCCATGCATGGAGATGCTCCCGGCAGCTCGTGCCTCCCATCTTGCCCATTCTGGGCATTTTTCTTGCAAATCTTGGTGCCATTCCTGACAGTTTGGCTCTTCTTTGTGTCTTCTACTCGGCGGGTGCTAATTTGGAGGGGGCTGCGGCGAGGCGGATGCCACCGGCAGCCGCCGTCAGGGGCTTCGCCAGCGATGCGGGCGAGGAGGATGCAGGAGCCGGATGCCAAATTGAAATTCCTGCCGGATTTCCGAGAGCGGTGGGGGAACGGAGAGGCCCGCAATTAAAGCATATGGGCATGACGATAATTGTCAGCTCCGCTGGCGGACGTGATGGAAGACAGATGGGCGCGGAGCCCGGGAGACGCCGGTGACGTCCCTACCTGCGGGCAGCGGCGCGGGCCGCCTGCGCCCTCTAGCGCGGAGCGGCGCCCGCCCACCCGCCGGAGCCCGGAGCCCCTCACCGTGGCCTTGTGCCTCCTGGCACCTCTCACCGTGGCCTCGCGCCCGGTGTAGCCCCCTCACTATGTCCTCCCTGGTGCCCCTCACCATGGCCTTGTGCCTCCTGGCGCCTCTCACCGTGGCCTCGCGCCCGGTGTAGCCCCTCATTGTGGGCTCCCGGTGCCCCTCACTGTGGCCTCCAGGAGCCCCTCACCGTGGCCTTGTGCCTCCTACCGCCTCTCACCGTGGCCTTGCGCCTGGCGGAGCCCCTCACCGTGGCCTCCCCGAACCCCTCACCACAGCCTCCCGGTGCTCCTCACCGTGGCCTCCCAGTGCCCCTCACCACGGCCTCCGGGAGCCCCTCTCTGCAGCCTCGTGCCCTGGGGAGTCCCTCACCATGGCCTCATGCCCGACGGTGCCCATTACCATGGCCTCCCGGAGCCCCTCACCATGGCCTCAGGCCTCCTAGAGCCCCTCGCCGCGGCCTCGCGGAGCCCCTCACCGCGGCCTCGCGCTCTCTCCCGCAGGTGGGCGCGCACCGCGAGGACGGCGTCAGCCTGCGCGGCAGCCACTCGCTCGTGCCCAACCAGGTGCCCGTGCCCCAGCTGCCCGTGCAGTCGGCCACCTCGCCCGAGCTCAACCCGCCGCAGGATCCCTACCGGGGTGAGTGCTGCATGCCATGCCATGCCATGCCATGCCATTCCATGCCATTCCATGCCATTCCATGCCATTCAGTTTCGTTTTTATGTTTTATTTTATTTTATTTTATTATTTTACTATTTTATTTTATGTTTTATTTTATTTTATGTTTTATTTTATTATTTTACTATTTTATTTTATTTTATGTATTATTTTATTTTGTTATTTTACTATTTTATTTATTTTATGTGTTATTTTATTGTTTTACTATTTTATTTTATGTATTATTTTATAATTTTACCCTTTTATTTTATTTTGTCGTATTTTATTTTGTCGTATTTTATTTCATGGCCACGACCCCTTTTGCAGCCCCCACGACCCCTCTCACTTGCAGCAATGACATTTGGCTGCAGGCGCTCAGGGCCGCCCTCCCTCCCTAAACCCTTGCACACAGACAGAGCCAGGGACGAGGCCCACATCCACGTGGGCTCCTTGCTGGTGACACGTGGGTCAATAAGGATGGTCCTCGGGGCAGTTTAGCTGCTCCCTGGAGCCATCATCTCTTCCAGAAGGTCTTGGGGAGGCCCTCAAATCTCAAAGGCAGCAGGGAAAGCTGCCCACATCCTCTCCACATCCCTATGTGAGGCCATGGAGCCAAGGGCACCACCTCCTATGTCCATGTCTTTCCCCTTTGCTCCAGGCATGCCCACCGGCCTGCAAGGACAGAGCGTCTCGTCCGGCAGCTCCGAAATCAAGTCCGACGACGAGGGAGACGAGAACCTCCAGGACACAAAGTCTTCTGAGGACAAGAAACTAGAGGATGACAAGAAGGATATCAAATCAATTACTAGGTCAAGATCTAGGTAACAGTATATAATAGTGTCGCTTCATTTAATTCCTTTACTGGATTTCGATGAAGTGAACAGAGCGGGAAGAAACTCCGAGGTTTCTTCCTGGCAGGTGAAACCACATGAATGTGGAGCATAACGCTGACCTGGCAGTACCGAGTGTGTTTCGGATCCCTGTACTCCAGGAGCTCCTCAAATTCGGACAATTCGCCAATTCGGACACTGAGCAAGTTCTCCTCAATCTACAACAGAAATTGCGTTGCTCTAAAATGGGTGTGCCGGGCGGGTGTTGCTCTTTGCCTGTGCACACAGTGAATTCCTGCCTTTTCGAACCGTGCTCGAGGGTTGGCCACATCTACACCTGAACTAACGAACCATTTTCCTTTGCCTTTGCTATGAATCCATTATAGCCACTCCTCGGTTTCCGTAAACCCGTGGGTTTCCAGTCATAGTTGGCCCCTTTGCACCTGCTGGAAGGAGATGGACCTTCTCTTTGGTCCATGTCCTAGCAATGGCAGTGGGGATGGTGGTGAAATGCTTGTATGTATTTGCACTGCCGGGGAACAGATTTTCCTCTGCATATTTTTCCCAAGTGCTTGGAAAGTGTTAGTGAAGTTGGGTTTTGTCATGCAGGGAGTCATGTCCTTGGTGGCCCTGAGCCAAATTCTCATAGCCAAATTTCGCCTTAGGAGCCGAGGAAGGCTCGGTATCATCCTCACTTGAGTCCCAAACTACCTCCATCCTGCAAATGCTAAGAATACCGATAAGCTGGCCCAATGCTGCCTTGTTTTTAACAAACAAATGGAAATTTCCTTCTGCCCTTTCTCTTCCACCTATATAAAGTCTCTGTATATCATTCTCTATATAAAAAAGATATATATCTATATTGTTCTTGATATAAGAATAGATAGGAGATAAGAACCCCACTGGTTGTGCCATGCAGGGCTTTTCCCCAAAGGAAGGGCTGAGCCATCAGATTTCCCGGATTGGCACCACCATTAATTACAGCCACGTTCCTTATGGCTGAAGGCAGCTACGTGGCACTGAGATCCTCTCTCCAAACGTGTCTCGCAATAACCCTGTGTACGAGGGAGGCTTTCAGGTCCCTGCATGATGCGGTGAGAAGAAAGCGCCTTTGCGCTGATGCAAGCAGATCGTAGGGCCAGTTAACTTAACAAACACGGTGCCACTTATGCATATTTATATGTGCTTTGAAGCTTTTGTAGGCTAACATTTTTGCTTTTAACATGTTTGCAGCTTTAAAAGGTTACTCTTTTATATTTATATTGATATTTAGCTGTATGCTTACATTGATTTTGTTAGGGCTGCTGAAAATTTACTACAGTATTTGCATAACTAATTCAAATTACATAGTGCCAGTAACTCACTAGTTAACATGTTTTCAGTTTAAAATCATGACTTTGGATGTATGGAAAGTGATTTTGCTGCAGATAAAATGCACAAGTCAATGGCAGGGCTCTCTACAGCCCTGAAGTCCTTCAGTGGCCGTTTGCCCATGGCCATTGCACTGCTTATGTGCAGTGTTGGTGGTTCCCTCTCCGAGGCCAAGGCTGGAGATGTTTGCTCTGGAGCTGGTGTCACAGTGCTGAAGGTGGCACGGCCAGAGGTATGGCTGTCCTGTGCCCTGGAGCTCCCTCGTATTGTAGTATTTCCATTTTGACCTTGCTAGGACGGGCTTAGGAGGCTTTCCTTATCCAGAACACCATCTATAATAGCTATAGCATTTCAGCTATAGGTCTCCCGGCCACAATTTTTCTGTTTGATGCAGAAGCTTGTTGAATATTCGAGGTGCTGGGGATGCTCTTTCCTCCGCTTCCACATGGACACTGTCCTGTGCAGTTTTGGGGTGCAGTCTATTAAAACCCTTTGCAGTGCTTGTTTTCCCACCCCATTGGAAAATGCTGTCCCCTTGTGCCCCGCAGCAATAACGACGACGAAGACCTGACGCCCGAGCAGAAGGCCGAGCGGGAGAAGGAGAGGAGGATGGCCAACAACGCCCGCGAGCGCCTGCGCGTGCGCGACATCAACGAGGCTTTCAAGGAGCTGGGCCGCATGGTGCAGCTCCACCTCAAGAGCGACAAGCCCCAGACCAAGCTCCTCATCTTGCACCAGGCTGTGGCCGTCATCCTCAGCTTAGAGCAGCAAGTCAGAGGTCAGTGTGACAGACGGGGCCTTGAGCCCCTCCGGGTTTGCTTTCCATCCTGCAAAACACACTTTTCTGGGAACTTGAGAACACCTGGATAGTGGCCTCAAAAGCCAAGGATGGAGACAAGCCTTGGCTTCCCCATTGGAAGGTGGCTAGCACCTTGCCTGCCTGGGTGAGGGCACCTGAGGGAGATGAGGTCTCCTGGCTGTTGGAGATGAGGTTTTCCAGCTCTTCCCATAGAGCCAGGGAGGGAGAGGCATGGTGCTAGCATGATGTCCAGGCTGCTCCTGGATGTGCAAGCAGCATTGGAGCTCTGGATGGGCCTGAGCAGGGTCCAAAAACACTGCTTCCTGCCTTGGGGACCAGTTCCAGTCCTCTAAATACCTGCAGGAGACTGCAACATGTAACCAGTTCATCCACTGTTTTAAGCATGCATGCAATGAGCAGGTTGGTTTGGGGTAAAAAAATGTGAATGTTTGAGATTGCCTTTTGCTCCGATTCAACAGAAAGAAACCTGAACCCTAAAGCCGCATGTCTGAAAAGAAGGGAAGAAGAGAAAGTATCCTCAGATCCTCCTCCGCTTTCCCTGGCGGGTCCCCACCCTGGCATGGGAGATGCATCCAATCACATGGGACAGATGTAAAAAGGCAAGTGGATTTCCTGCAGTGCCAGCCCTCCGTGCAGGACAGTGAGCTGGGCCAAAGCTACTGCGTAGGACCTCCTCCTCCTCCTCCTCCTCCTCCTCCTTCTCCCCGTCCTCCTTCTCTTCTTGTTCTCCTTCTCCTCCTCCTTCTCATTCTTCTTCTCTTTCTCCTTCTCCTACTTTTCCTTCTCTTCTTCTCTTTCTCTTCCTCCTCATTCTTCTTCTCTTTCTCCTCCTACTTTTCCTTCTTCTTCTCTTCTTCTCCTCCTTCTACTCCTCCTCTTTCTTCTCCTTCTCTTCTCCTCCTCTTCTCCTTCTCCTCCTTCTCCTTCTCCTCTTCTCCTTCCATTCCTCTCTTTCTACTCCTCCTCTTTCTTCTCCTTCCATTCCTCCCCTCCTCCTTCTCTGCTTTTCCATCCTCCTCTCTCTCTTTCTTCCTTTCCTCCTCCTCCTCGTCACGGTTCCTCAGAGCCAGGGCTGGGACCAAGCATGAGCCAAGTAGGGGGAACAGGCCCACCTCTAACCAAACAATTACCGAGCCATGGTACAAGCACGCTTCATGTCCAAGGCCATGTCCAAATCCCTCATTTAAGAGGCTGTATTTGTGCGTGTTCAACTATCCTTGACTGATTTCACTTTTTTTTCACTTCTTCCACAGGTCCAAGTTGCCACATTTCTTCATTTAAACAAGAGACCACTTCCTTAACAGCTGTATTATCTTAAACCCACATAAACACTTCTCCTTAACCCCTTTTTTTGTAATATAAGACAAGTCTGAGTAGTTAAGAATCACAGACGCAAGAGATTTCAGCATTCCCGATTATTAAAAACGAGAAAAAAACACAAAAAGCAACAAAAAAACAAACACAAAAAGTGCAACTTGAGGGACGACTCTCTTTAACATATCATTCAGAATGTCTAAAGCAGTATGTTCCGAGCTGTAGATGCACAGCCTAGAGACTGAATGGCAATCTTCTCCACACTGTGGGACAATGCATTTGTGCCTAAACTTCTTTTGGAAAAAAAAATATAATTAATTTGTAAGTCTGAAAAAAATATTTAATTTAAAATTGTAAACTTGCAATAATGAAAAAGTGTACTTCTGAAGAAAAAAAAATGAGCGTTTTTGTTGGTGTGCTAGACAGCTAGTGTTTATACTTACTGGATATTAAAGGGAAGCTTTGCTGCCCAGATATTTACAAAACCAGCAAACGTCCTAATGAAAACTGAAGCGATGACATTAGCCATTCCTTAGGGTAGGAGGAACAGATGGATCTTATAGACCTATGACAAATATATATATATAAATATATATAAATATATATTAAAAATTTAGTGAATATGGTAAGCTTTTGTTCATTTGTTTCAGACTTTTTTGCTCCTGTAAAAAAATAGTACTGATTAACTTTTTTAAAGAAGAAGATTTTACTGTAAATAAGGATTTTTTTGTCTTATTTCCGTCCCTCTCCCCTGTTTTTTTGTTATCGCAACCTGTAGTGCCAACTCTGTCTCCGGAGGGGCAGTGCAGGCCCAAGCGCCGACCCTGACGTTGCTTCTCATTCACGAAATCAGTAGCGAGTTGTTCTTTCGGGGGGACACAGGACTTCAAAAAAAATTTAAAAAAAGGAAAAAAAAAACAGAACAAAAAAAATAGAACAAAAAAAAGAGGGAAAAATGTAAAAAAAAATACTACTACTACTAGTCATGTCATGTTGTAGATAGCAGGGGCGCCGTTCCCGGCTTGGCGAGGGGAGCGTGCCGGGCCGGGGCCGCCGCTCCCGCCGCCCCTTTTCCGGGCTTTTTTTCCGAGGTACAAGGTTAGAATGCTACAATTACCACTGTGCCTTCCAATGCTTATCTCACCGGGAACACAGCAGGACGCATCCCGCGGCGGCACCGCCCGGCGCAGCCGCCGGCAACGGGCGCATTGGCGGGGGGACACGGGGGTCTGGGGGGGGGGCAGCGGGTTTTGGGGGGAGAAAAGCACCAAGCGGGAAAATTGCAAGTAGGGGGATGAGGACAGATTGGAGCGACTCTTTTCCTTTGTTTTATTTCATTTCTTGTTTTTTTTTTTAAGTGGATTATTTAAGTGTAGACCACTCGCTGCCTCCTCCTTTCTTTGTAAAAAAAAAAGATAAAAAGATAAAAAAAAATCAAGCCGATTGCGGCCATCCTGCAGCATTACAACAAGCCTTATGAGTCCTAAAGCATTAAGTTGCACTTTGGCGAGGAGCGGGGCGGCAGCAGCGTGTTTCTCTGGCCAGTACGAGCGCCGCTTCCAGTCGCAGAGCTCCTGCTGCTCATCCCATCCCTAGCTTGGAAGTCTGGGCACCACTGAACCAACCATAGTGCTCCCCGCTCCCGCTCCACTTTGGTGTGCAGTGCAGATACCCGCTCGTGCTCCCAGCCCAGTGTTTGTCGGCATCCTTTTGTCTCCCGTGCCCGTTTCTCTTTTTGCGGCCACACCAACCTGGCATGTGTTTGAAGCGAAATCTCCCTGTTCGAGTAGATTTCCCACCTATCAACACTGAATAAATGCCATAAATCCATCAAAGACGGTCTAAATGTTCCATCTGTTCTCCTGTTTTGCCAGTTATAGAGTAATGAAGAAAAAAAAAATACATTTGTAAATTTTATGCAACAAATGGCAAACGTATCATTATTTTGGAATTGTGTATGTAAAAGTTATATTTTTACATGTAGACTCTTGTTATTATGTGTTTTAATACATTGTATCGGTTCTTTTTGTTTATAAAAATCTGTGTGGTTGAAAAAAAATGAAAAAAAAGTCTCATTTAAATGAAATAGTGAGATAACAAAATCTGAATTTTATGTTTGTTCCTGAAAATGTAAAGAGTGAGCCCAAAGGCGGCGGCGCGGCCCCTGTGCTGTGTCCCCACGGGCACCTCGGAGCTGCGGAGAGCTGCACATTCCCTTCTTGGAGCAGAATGAGATGATATCCCGGCCGTGGAGGCGGATGGAGCAGGATCCCGGCGGGATGGAGCCATTCCCGGCGGGATCGCGGCGCGTTGCTGCGCTGCTCCGCGCCTGGAATCGGGTGCAATAAAGGAGAATCCCGCAGTGCCCATGCTCCGGTGCCGGGCTGCGGCACGAGGGGGTCTGTGCGCCAGGGCTGGCGATGCTGAACAAGCCATACCCTTTTTCCCGGAGATTTGCCCCGAAATG
>JAUBOD010000525.1:978067-989624 GCA_032353885.1 Nothura maculosa
GACACGAGCGCTACAGGTATTTTGTATGCACTAGTTGGGCTTTTTTCCCCTCTTTTTGTACTCCTGGGAGAGTTAATTGCAAACAATTTAATTAAGATCTCTCTCTCATTAATGTTCTAGTAGTTTAGCAAGTTTGGGCTGGCTCAGCAGGTTGCGGGGGTTTTATTCGATCCGTTATCCTCCCGTTAACTCATCCCGTCTCCTCCCCGGCTTCGCTCATCCTGCTCAGCCCCGGGAGCGAGACAGCAGCAACTATCCTTAAAGAACACATTCCCAGACATGTCCTTGTCCCTGCTGGGACTGCTGGAAGCTCCTGCCCTGTTTAGACTGATCAGGAAGGTTAAAAACGGACGAGAAAGGCAGGAGTTTGCAGAGCAAATGGAAATACTCTATGCCTTGGTACCACAGCCCTATGTGGCGGCAGAGGGGGAAGAAAACCCAAGCTCTAAATCCCTGCAAAGCAGAAAAACACATTACAAGTGGCTGGAAAAGGACAGGAAATGTATTTTTAGCTCATGGAGAAATCTGGTTCTGCTTTGCTCCGAGTTAGCTCTGGAAATCTGGTTTGGGTTTGGCGAGCGCCTGGCGCCGGGCGAGCAGCCCTTGTGCAAGGCCCTGGTGCCGCGGCCGCGCTGGAACATCCCGTCCCTGCCGAGCGGTGACAGGGACCTCCTTCCTCCGCACTCCATGGAGGTGGATTCCCATCGCTCCCTATCCGCGCTCTGCCCGGCTTGCTTGGCCACAGCGAGGTCCATCAGACAGCTGAATATCTGTTTCTTAAGTTGCTTTTAGAGCTGTTGTACTTTGATCCCCCTATATCCAAGGCCACAGTATCCAAGGCAAGGGAGGAATCTCCTTGCAAGCTCCTTTGGCCACATTGGGACACGTAGCAGAGCTCGGTCTTGCTCTTCACCAGGTTACATGGGGAGAAGGGCAAGGGAACAGGACATGGTGAGTCCAGCAAAAAAAAATAGAATTGCATTAATAAGAGACATGGATAAAGCCTTGCATTTCCTAAGCAGTGTGTGTTCATGGGAATCCTGATATTTCAGTGTTTCCCAGGCATGGGTGACCCAAAATGCCACATCCCGCTGTTTGCCGGGAGCAGGAACGCAGGAACGCGTCGCCCCCAAGGCGCCGGTGCTGCTCACACGGCTCCGTGCCGGTGCCAGGGAGCGGAGCGGCGGCTTCCCGGGATGCGGGCGGCTGCAGGGGGGCTGCACGGCGCAGGGAGCGCAGCGGGGCTCGCCAGGGAGCCGCATTCCCGGAGCGCTCTGCATTCCCCCAGCGCTCCGCTCTGCGCGCTTCCACGCTTTCCGGGGCACCGGGGGAAATGGGGAAGTGTTTTGTTGGTTCAATGGGATAGAACAGCTTTGATAAAGGTTATCCAAAATGAAGCATTTTGTTAGAATTTCCCTGGCATTTCAGGCAGAATTAGAACTCCCCTGGGGACCATTTTGCTTTTGTGGAATTTTTGCTTCTGCTGCTCGGAGAATCACTCCTATGGGCAATTCCTGGTCATCTCAAATGGAGATTAATTTAGAGTTACAGAAAAAGTTCCACTTCTCTATGCAGCAAAGGAGGAGGAATCCTCCTTGAATGCCAGGCCAGGAAGAAGGATGCTCCGGCCGTGGTCCTGGATGCTCCGGCCGTGATGATGGAGCCAGCATGTCCCCTTGGAGCAGCTCCTGCTGTGACCTTGACTCAGCCGCCCAAGCATCTGATCGGGTAGATACGGATTTCACCGAGAGATGAATCTGTTCCACCGGGATACGAATTTATTTCCAGCTGAAATGAATTCAAATCACCGCACAACATAATGATGTCAATGCTGCTATATAATCTGCAAGAAGAGCAATATACTGTGAAAGGGCGGCGAGGGAGTTGCTAAATACAATAACCATACAGAGGGAAAAATAGATGTTTAGGGAGTCACCTGCAGCCCTGATTGAAAAATCAGAGTTACATTAAAATTTTTCCTATTTAATTATCTCACAGATAATATCACTTAGATTGAGTTTCATATCTGAGCAAATTAGTTGTGCCACTATTATTAAAACCTACTTAGGAAACTCAATCAGTGAGAACTACCACTTTGAGGCTCAACACGTGCTAGGAACATGACAGGAGAGGGGTTTCTCTTTTGTTAATGAGCTGAAGTGAATTTATGATATAGATATATGTAGCATGAGTGAATCCCAATTAACACTGCTTTAGAAATTGCTCTTCCATGCAGCAGCAAAGTTGGGCTTGCGAAAGTTAATGCTGCTTCTCATGGTTGGGCTCCAGACTGTTGGATCTGATGCTCCTCTACATCCCACATCCAGCAGTGCAAAAGAGCCTTAAAGAAAAGATAAATATCTCTTATTATTTACACATAGTGCAAGGGCTCTCCTCTTTAAGAGCTGTTGCTCAAGTGATATGTAGTGATATGGAAGAATTTTATAGTAAATCAGAAATTTGTTCTCCTGAATTTAATGGGTTGTTGTATAAATGTTTATGCACTATGCACATACCCATGTGCATACACAAATGCACTTCTTTTATACGTGTACGAACTAAAAGGCTTAGTATGGAGGCATCCTGGTGTTGAATGAAGGAGCACTCATATCTTCATTTCCTGGACCATTTCTGGTCTGGTCCAGAGCAAGAAAGCCAAACACCCTCCTAATGAAAAGCCAGTATCACAGAGCTCTTACAGCAGATTTAGAGGGTTTCTCCATTTGAACCTCCACAGAGTTATTACCTGAAAACTTTTCATTTTTGAAGAAGCTCTTGCAGTGGCAGGACCACCACATCTCAGATAGCTAAAGCTGGATGGATGTACTGAAAGGGGGCTCCTCCTTTCCCCCCACATCTAAACAGGTTCATGAACCATCTCCTGGAAGAAGAGAGACCAGACCACTTCACAGCCCTTCCTTCCCTCCTTTCCTCTCACCTTCAAAGCTACATCAAGTCCTTGCTGCATTTTCATTTTGGTGCCAAAGACTAAAAGACAACAAGATTTTAATGCTGGTGCAGCTGCAGACTGCACTACGTATTCATTTAATTCTTTATTTTTGAATTGCTTAGCTTCTGCTCCAAACAGACTTATTTTTTTCCAGATTAGTGCTGTTTCCTGTCCTTCATCATTTGTAGAAGTAATCAGTGTGCGAGTTTTTGCTGATTTTCCGTTTCAGTGAATATCATGAAAATGATCTAACCGCCAGCCCCATCCACTCCAGACACCCCTGGCTCTCTGGGATGTCTGGAGAAGCTGAAGGGGGGCTCACATGTTTGCAGGAGAGCAGACTCAGGGCTCCTCGTGGATCTGCATCCAAGGATCCCATGGGAGACTGTCCTGAAGAGAAGAGGGCTCCAGTAGAGCTGCTGATATTCCAGGATCACTCCTTCAAGCTCAGGATGGGCTATGCCCATGAGCGGGAATCAAGCAAGAGTGTCAGGAAGCTTTCATGGATGAAACAGTCCAACTCTGCTTACTGTCTTCATTAATGACCTAAACGAGGGGACAGTGCATCCTCAGACCATACGAAACTGGGTACTTGGAGTGGTTGGAGGGCAGAACTGATGGTTGTTTTGCCCTTCAAAGGGATGGGCAGAGAGGGCAGAGATCAGGAGATGAACCTCATTAAGATCAGCAAGGATACATGCATGGTCCTGCATGGTGGGAGGAACAATCCCCTTCTCCAGGACAGGATGAGGCTGATGTGCTGGAGAGTAGCTTTGCAGAGCAGGACCTGGGCATCCTGGTAGACACCAAGGTGTCCAAGAGGCTCCAATGCAGCCTTGCGGTCAAGAAGCCCAATGGTACCAAAATTCTAGCAGATATTGCCCATTTAGGGCCTGGGCTGGTACTGCAGGATGAGATATCGATTAGACTGAAATTGTTCTCTGGATCTCACAGCTGCTGAAGTTTATGGGGAGAAGGAAGAGCAATAACGTGAGTTTTGATGAAACTCACCTTCTGCATCACTTCCCCAGCTGGAGATATCAGGACAGGTCCTATCAGTAACAGCCAAATCCTCCCTCCTGTGGGTATCTGAACCCCAGTGTAAGGACAGGGATGCCCTGAGAACCCCTCAGTGCAGCCTGGGCACACGAGCAGGGCACGCATGGAGACAGCAGGAGGGCCATGCAGGGCAGGGCAGTGTGGCACAGAAACGGGCAGCGAAAACACCACACACCAGCCAGCTACGGGGAACGGGGACCGAAATGCCCACAAAATATGTGAGGAAGTAATTTAGCAAAGCAGCTGGCAGTGGGAACATTCCTCTCTTCCCAGGCTTTTTTCAGATATAAAAATCTCCTTTTTCACCCCTCTCGTAAGGAGGGAAGCGTCGCAGGCGTCTCTATCATGCGGGCAAAGAACAAAACGCAATTAGAATTACAGCTGCATCATCCATCACGAGTCCTTGACAAATCTTTCACCTTAAGGCTTCCCAGCTTTCATTTTCATCTGTAAATGTCTCATTCACAAGGTGAATCATAACATCAAGCTTGATAACTGAAGGCTTTATAGAACCTTCCCTTAATTGCAAAATACTCAGACATTTCCCAGCTTTATATATCTCACCCCCTCATATCTGCTTTGCGGGCATCTTCAAAAAATGAAGTATCTCAATGCACCCCACTCCCACTCTTCAGCACTATCTCTTCTGTGAGAGGTCCCAAGCTTGCTCTTTGCCTTGTCCCTGTGCATGCAGCGTGTGGACAGAGGGAAGGAGTCATCGGCATGCTGGTGATGGATTTACAGCTGGAATTGATGATCTTGAAGGTCTTTTCCACCCATAATGATCCTGTGAGTCTCTGATTCCATGACTCTGAGTAGCTATGCTTGGTTTAAGGCTGGAGGCTGCCAAGAGGAAGGTCCACGTTGAGCCTCGTGGTCACCACCAGCATGTTCTCAGGGGGGCTTTTGGGCTGTACTTGTTTACTGGCAGGTGAAGCAATGCCCAGGTTTTAATCACATCTCTCCCAAGAACTTGGTCTTAGTGACCAAGTCTTCCCATGTCTACACATGGCCTGTGCAATCCCAGCGGGTTGGTTCACACTCTGCTTTTCCTGGTGAAAAGGGGCTGTTTTCTAAACATGGGCAAGACAACGTCCCCTCTGATCCATGAAACGACCACTGAGCATGGAAAAGGGACCATGCAGATTTAAAGCAAACTCCATTTGAGATTTGATGGGGATTTCCTAGGATTTTAGCCATGAAGATCTGATGGGTTGGGCCAAAGACTTTGCCAGGTTATGGGTTCACCTTCTCTGCCAACTAGCAATAGGACAAGAGGAAATGGCCTCCAGTTGTGCCAGGAGAGGTTCAGACCAGATATTAGGGACAAATTCCACACAGAGGGAGTGGTGCAGCATTGGAACAGGCAGCCCAGGCAAGTGAGGGAGTCACCTGGCAGTGTTCAGGAAATGTGCAATGAGGCACTTGGGGACGTGATTTAGCAGGCAAGGTGCTGAAGGGCTTATGGCTCAACCTCGAAGGTCTTTTCCAACCATAATGATTCTATGGTTCTATTGAATATATATTTGCAAATATATATATTGAATATATATTTGCTCTTGCCCATGCCAAATCCATTGCATGGGCTGCTGGAGAGCTATCCATGCTAGAAAATACATTAGACCCTGCTTTGAGGGTCAACCACTGAGAAATCATCAGGACAATGCCCTATGGTGGCACTTCTGAGGGACTGGGCACTAAATTCCTGTCTGGCCATAGATGGGGCTGCAGCAGAGGGGCAATCCTGACGGAGCGATCAGCCCCGGAGCTTCTTAGTGGAAACTGGAACTGATCTCAAGCCCCTTCCATGTCTCTCCTCTCCAGTAGAATCCTCGTCACTGCAGGAAACACTTGGCTGCTGTTGATCATGGACGTGATTGGATTTTTTAAATCAAAATGAAAGTGCAAACAAAAAAAAAATTCTTAGATCTAAAATATACGCGTAGGCTTCCATGTTATTCTATATTTGTATTATGAAGATAGGCATATTAACTTTTTAGCTGACATAAGAAAACGCCATTTCAAAGCGTTGAAAATTTAGACAAAACTCCCACATTTTTATGTCGCCCATTCTGTGCAAAACAAGTGATATTTACAGGAACACTTCTCTGTGTAATTACACAATTATTAAAAACATAGTAGTGAAGTAGGAGCTTTTATCAAGTCATTCAAATTAGAGCTGTTTCATTCTAATCACTATCTACTTGAATATGTATCGCTTGGATGAAACTGTAGAAAGCTCATTAAATATATTTTTCTTTAAAATTTAATTACTGGGAACTTCTTCAGAGAATAATGATTGTGGATCATAATTAGGATCTTTGTTTCTGTTTGTATTTAGACTGAAAGGTATAAAGACGAGGAGAAAAAGAGAGAAATTGCAGATCCAACATTTGGAAAAGGAGCTGTCAGAAGGGGAATAGAATATTAACAAGCCAGAGCCAGCATTACAAAGCAGAAAGATGGTGCTATAATTTGATAGACTTATTAAACCCATCGTTTCTGGTGTTAAGAAAGCTGTGTTGTAGTCTTCTGCAAATGTGAGATACTAATTGGACTCTGTTTCCATACAATGCATTTATGTGCATTAACTTAGTTTAAGCAATGATAATACATTTGTAGCTTGAATTTGACAATTAGAGTTTGTCCTCTGTGTGATGTTTTGAGATCCCAGAACTGGGGAAAAATATGTAAATATTTTCCACCACGTGCTAATTGAAATATATACGCATGTCAGAATAAATCAGTGTATTTTTTCCCCAGGCCTGTGACAATAGGTGGAAGTTACCCACAGAGCAGAAGTGGAAACTGGAGGTGGATGGAAGGTGTATCGCTGTGCTGGCAGAGACACAGCTTAACTATTCTTACAGGGATCATTTCACAGCAGCTTAAGATAAGAATTAGAGGGGAAAAAAATCCTTAAAATAATTAGTAAGGGAAAGGGGCCTGAGTCTGAGACTCTAATGTGAATATCCATTTCACTCACAATTATGCAGACTGAAAGCAGCAGAACTGCTCTCCAAAGACTGCAAAGTTAGACGGCAATCTTAAAAATTAGGTGCAAGCGATATCAATTACCTGCTGCTTCCTTGTTTGTAAAGGATTCATTTTCACTGATGATTTTAAGTCACTTTTAAAAAAATGGGTTTGTTTACCAAAAGTACATGTTGGGCAATGCCCCAGATAGCAAAAGAGAGATGAGGAGAGCCGGGGAAAGGAGGAGGAAGGCTCATTTTCGCTCCCCAGAGCAGAAGCATCATCATTGCTGAGCAGAGGAGGGAATCCGGCCGGGAAGGAGGGCCCAGCAGAGGCAGCGTTGGGATAGGCGCTGCCAGCAGGGAATGCCAGCGAGGCGGGCGGCTTCCTGGCTAATGCTGATTTTCTTTTAATGAGAGCGGCTGTAAATCCTTGCAATATAGCAATAAACCAGAAGACTAATAAGGCTAATACCAACCCACCCTGCTGTGGGGACCCAGGACAACTATGGTGCCACCAAACAAGCCTTCTCCATCCCTATTTTGGGTGATGCTCCATCAGCATCCCTACGTAGGGAATCTTAGGGACATCTGCCCCAGTTGCTCTGTGGGCAACAGCCAATTGCGAACAAGGAACTGGCCAGGATGGGAAAATATTTTAGATTATAAAGGACTTGTCGCTGACTTTCAGGTGGAGATATCATTTATTTTCCATTCTCCATGGTTCAGAGGGTTTCTTCTTCTGACTGAGGACGGGATAGAGTCTTTCTAGATGAAGTACGTGGGGAGCAAGGTTTTGGTTGTAAGATTTAATTGGTAAGTTCTTATCTGTGCTTGTGTCTTTGAACAGGCCACTTAGGGAATGGAGATGGTGCAGGTTGGTCCCCAAGAAACCACAGCGGGGATGACCTCCTCTCTCTGAGCACTTGCTGTTTTCTCTTGTATCTGACCCAAAGTTTATGCATCTTTTCATCATCATCATCACCACCATGAGCACAAAGTTGCCTTTCAAAGGTCTGCACTTACTGCTCAGTGCTGCAGGCCATGGTCACTGCTTCTCATTTCAACCCTTTCCTCCCCTTGAAGCCCTCTCATTGCTGATAGACATAAGGGCAACTCATGGGATTGAACATGGGATAACATTTTTTAGTGTTATAGGGGAAAAGTATACTTTGTTTTTGAGGTGATTTGTTGAGGAACCCCCCCAAAGATGCTAGCTGTACATTTTCTCTTAGAGATGAATCATAGGCAATTAACAGGAACAATTCTAATTAACTGACATAATTAAAAAACTAATAATGTTTAACATTATTGTTTTATACAATGACATTAGCTTTAACAGCCTAGCAACACATCAAGGCTTCATTTGCATAGTCACTGAGTATATTATTTATTCTTGGTTTCTTTGGTAACCAAATTGACAATAAGAACTGCGATGTGAATTCCTAAATTGTTTTGCCATATAGCTTCATAATTTATGCCATTGGCAGTAATTGTAATGTCTGTATAATTTCCTTTTAATTATCAACTAATGAAATTTACATTCATTTGGGTAAAAAACAAATATTCACATTCAACTTCCAATCACCTGTCCAAATTTCCAATCAATTTGCCGATGTTTGCTGTGCCTTATGTTTATTTATATTTTTGACTATCAGAATGTGGGAGAAGTGATGATGAAAACTCTTGGAGTGTTAATGGTTGGAGGAACAGTGATTACTGCATGTGCCACCACTCAACTCTCCTGACGTCCATATTTTAGGAGTTGTCTCTTTCCAAAAGGAAGGGAAGAGCTATGGACTTTCTCACATTAAACTCCATGGATTTTAAGTGGAATTAATTCTGTAAACTTTAATTGCAGAATAATCTCTGCCTGTTCCCTTATCTCTTGATTTATTACAGGCATTTATTTCTAGTTTGAAAATTTCTCATCAGTTTCCCAGGGAATTAATTTAGTTTTTCAAAAAGAAAAAAAAAAGGAGGGTTGGGGGAAGGAAATTGCTTCTAAATTCAAAATGAGATGCTAATTACAATAATTATTTCTTGAAATTATATAGAACTTTATACATATGAGTATAGTCATTTTGTTAAAAAAAGTTATTTGCACATAATCGTAATTGAACTCAACTTCTGAACACCACAACATTTTGTCTTCTTATTTTGAGTAATGGTACTTGGGAAGGTGCAGTAGGCCCACAACACTCTCCTTGTGCCTTGACCTCACACAGGCACAGGCAGGCACTGAAGTTCTACCCAGAGCTGAAGTGTCCACCCCATAGGACAGTCACACCAGGCCTGTGTAGGAGCCACCTGCATGGGGATCCTCACAGGGATTGGTGTGGAGATGTTCCCTAGGAGCCTCACTGGACCCCCATGGAACCCTTGCTGGATCTTCATGAGGATACCGGCAGATCCTGGCAGAAAACTCACCATGGATCCTCACAGAGACCTTCACCAGGACGCTCATGGGGACCCTTGCTGGGACTCTCTTGGTGACCCTTAATGGGACCCTAGCATGAACCCTTATTGGGATCCTTACTGGGACCCTTGTGCTGGCCCTCATGAGGACTCTCATGTGAAATCTTGCAAGGACCCTCATGGCAACCCTTGCTGAGACTCTTGTGGGGATTCCCACTGGAACCTGTATGGAGACCGTCATGGGAATCCTTGTGGGGATCCTCACTGGGACCCTCATGGGGACACTCAACAGGCGCCCAACACGACAGTCAGTGGCTGCACTTTGCTTGTGGGTCCAGGCAAGGATCTGCTCTCTCACCACTCACTCTCACTATGGCAGTTTCCATAAGAATTTCCCCCAAAAATTCCATGAAAGCCCAGGCAGATGCACTGGTGGCAGCACCTCCACGAATGGACTCCATAGAAAGTGAGCAATAAAGTCCATTATAGTCAATTACCTTTAACTGATTTCAATACAGATTTGATGCGAATCCACATGAGACAAATTAAAACAATTAATGGACAATCTGGGCCAGTCCTTGAAGGGAAGTGCTTATTGTTTGTGTCTGGATTTTTCTTCTCCATCAAATATGCCTCCTGCACATAGAACCTATTAACTCCTGTTGATTAGGGATTAAAAAAAAAGAAAAGAAAGCTTAAGAATAATAACTGCTAATGTGAGATGTTTCTTCAAGGAGAATGGTATTATTTGGAGGACTTGATTGCAAACAAAGTTCAACTTGCCTGCTTGGAAATGAAACATCTGAATGCTCAGGGGATCTCTGCTCAAAAAAGGGGGTGTCTGTCTTGGGTTTAGTGTTCAGCAACTGGAAAATATCACCATCGAAGACAGAAAACATGAACCCTGAGCACCGGCTGGAGGCTGCTTAGGTGCGTTGGGCCTGGATGGGTGGGAAGCTCCACCAGACTGCCAAGATGGGACACATACAGCACAGGCAGGTGCTTCTGGACTGAAACCAGCATCTTGTCTTGCTAAGAATAACAGTACTATCACAGTTTTAGTAAACTCAAGTGGTTTACCTTGGTAAAGGGAAAGAAAATTAGGAAGAATAGGAAATTCATATGTGAAAGGCTACCAGCTTCAAGAATGGCAATGGGAAGAAAAGCATGGAACAATCGCCCATCGATTTTCAAAAGACGATGGCCAGATTTGGCAGATTTCCCTGTCAGTGAAGCTGCTGGACACCATATTCACAGCAAGGTGGAAGGAGGGACTTTTACAGAACGTTTTCTGCAGGATGCCTTAGAGAAAAAAAAAAGAATAAATTTATAAGAGAAGAGATTATTTATATTAATGGAGGTTGGCATCAGAGCAGTTTCCGAAGTGGTTTGGAGTTACCTCTAGCTTAGAAGATCCCTCAGTCTTGACCTAGCTGGACCTGAGGTATTCAAGGATGAGAACTACACTGTGCTTGCCTGGTGTACGATGCTCCTTCTCCGAGCATCCACCAAGGGCTGCTGCAGATAAAAGAATGCTGGACTTGACGGATGATTGATCTGATCCAGATGGAGGTGGCCCATTTTTCAGGCATATTTTTTTAAGGTGGAATGTGACATTCAGACAGTTTGAATAGTCAAAAGCAGAAGACACAGCTCACAAAGGTGGAAAGTGGACTCTGAGAGCCTGCAATAAAAGCGGTTATTGATATCCATACCAGCATGGGCTATCCTCCTCTCCTATCATCACATGTCATTGCTTGTATGAGCACTGTGTAGGTGGACGTCCTGAACTATGGAGCTCCTGTTGTGCTGCAAGAACATAGAAGTAAGGAGGACTTTGTGAAAGCATTGCCCACAACACTCGCCTTCGCAGAGGATAAGTCTCCAGAGCACCACCGGCAACACAGGTGTGGATGAGCAGATATTCCTCCTGGACACAAGAGTAATAGTTATTTATGTGAGATGGCATTGAGGGACGTGTTGTCAGCACACATCTCCATCCAGAACAACTCTTCGAGCATGTTTTGAGGAGATTAGCACTTGGCCTTCCTCACAGCAAGCAGATCAAGGTTCCTCCACTCCTCCCATGGGCTGATTGGATTTGCAATAACCTGTGAGAACATACATCACCCATCAGGATGATGTGTCCAGACTG
>JAUBOD010000525.1:1046918-1060499 GCA_032353885.1 Nothura maculosa
CCAGTTCCATTTATGCGGTAGCGAGCCCACTGGAAAACTCCTCCTGGAAAAGGGTATTCTGCTGACCCTAAATAAAGGAGAGAGAGACAAATGAGCATTTTCAACAAGATGACCAACCAAATCATCTGTGTGTGCTGAACTTCATGGCTCAAATCTTGTCAGCCTCTGGATCCCAAAAGGAAGCTCATTGAGCTTATTATTTCTTGGTGTACTAGACACTCTGCACAGTAGAAATGATTAAACTGGTTAATTGTATATTTGCACAGGCAGATTACCATAATAAAACCTCCTATAATTTTTTTTCCTGAATTTTCCTGAAATTACTTCTCTCTTGCAGGAATTCTTACACAACACTTTTCCCTGTCACAGACGGGATTACTATCAATCACCAAACACTTAAAGAACATACTAAGTTTCAGTATATCAACTCATGCTAACCTTTATGGCACTAATAGTGTGTCACAAATGTGCAAAGCACCACCAATGCCCACAAGCTGCAAACACGGCACACTGGCCTCTTGAAGCACTGCCTTGGTGCAGCTGGATCTTCAAGGAGAATACAGCTAATAAATCTACCTATGGGCCATGCATGTCTTGCCGAAAATATATAGGTCCTGGCCAGAGAAAGAGGCCAATAGAACTGGCCAAATTTTAGATGTCTGCTGACAAAAAGGACTATCTCAAAGAACATGTTGACCCAAGCACCAAGATTTCTGTCACACATCTATTTCTTCTAATCCATCAGCTATGTATGGAGTTCTGGACCCATACTGTGTATTTTTTTTTAACTGATGTTTAGAATCAAATCCTATCCTCTATGTTTAATAGGTGCTCTCTGCTAATCAGCAGATCTGGTCTATACAGAGGGTCATTTAATAAAAATGTTGATAAAACATGAATTTCATTGAGTATCAAAACATCAATGTCAAGTGAATATCATTCCATGCTGTTTATAAAGGGACAGCATTGTTGGGTATATGTTAGGATATTCAATTAGTAACATAAAACAGTTTACAAAAAAACAGTTTAAGTGAGGTAAGGACTAGAGACACCATCAAGAAAACTAGCACCAGTTTTTGATTAATACCAATTCCTATTCTTTTCCTTTGACCTCCTTAAATACTTATCACTCTTCAATATCGCTTTTAATTGCAGGCACTGGTGAACCTGCTACAGACCTTCTGCTCTGTGAACACAGAGGTTCTCAGTGCAGAGCTGTTAGTTGGTACCTTTGAGGTCATAGAAGTACTGCCACACCAGGTGGTCTGGGGACTGCACGTAGGTGGCATTCTGCACCAGTTCCTGCAGGTTTGCAGGGAGGTTGACTGCCTGGTCTTCTGTCTGCTTCTTGAACGTCCTGATGAAGTTAACTCCGCCCTGGGGCTACAGGACACAGGGTACATGTTAAGTGGACATTTATACCAAGCAAAATGGAGAACTAACATTGTACTTCAGTAAGAATCCCACTTGATATGTGGTGGTTGACAGACTTTGCCCCTCAGATCTCTTCAAGTGCTCAGTCCTGTGAATAGTTCAGTTTGCTCCTTTGCCCTGCTCTTACTTCTCATTTATAGCAGAGGTTTGGAACAGATTTGACTTGGTCCATCTCCCATCAGATCTTTTCACAGACAGGAAGATCCATCACAACCCACCAGTTTAAACTGAGATTCCTCAGATGAGCAGAAGCTCTGGAGCCATATTCATGGTCAAGGGACCTTGGCAACAGATCAGTGCAAACGAGATGAATTGTAACAAGAATATGGCCATATTTATGGTTTCCTGTAAGACCTCTTGATAGCACAAAATTTACCAAAATTTATTGGGAAGTTCCTGGGTTTCTCCGTGTTATTTTACCCTGTGTCATTGCAATTGTGGAGAATCATCTATGAATTTGAGAGAAGTGTGTAAAGGGAAGGAGAAAACGATTCCTGGAGAAAACTCTCATTTATTCCTCTGTCTTTGTAAAGGAGGCACAAGGAGGCACAGTGTTACACAAGGGACATATGTACACCCTTCAGTAGTGTTGGGACAAAAGACATCTGCTAAATAGGGGAATCTTCCTAAAAAGATACAGAGAACTTGGACTGGACATGTCAAGAAGTCATGTCAGGAATGTCAAGAAGTCTAGATAGCGGCTAGCAATGCTGTTGCACAGACCTGTAATGCTCTTGCTGCTATATCTTCTGGAGTAGAGAAAAACACGTCATCCACATCCAAGGTCTTAAGTTCTTCATGTGTTGAGAAAAACAGCAAGAACAGACAGTCTTCTTCTCCCACGTTCTTTATCCAGTGCACAGTGTTTCGGGGGAAGAAGATCACCTGGCCGGCTGTGACGTTGTAGGTGATGACCACGTTGTCATCTGCACCGACGACCCCAATCCAGGCAGTACCCTGGAACACAGTGACAGCCCTGCAAGTTTCCTCAGAGACTTTATTCACTGTGACCTGTGTTCTAGCAAATCAATAACTCCAGAAATGAGTATTATTCATAATAATAATAATTCAAGGCAAAGCAATATCAGTGTTTTTCCTCTAACAAGCCCTCGTGAAACTGAATCCAGAATAGTATTTTAAGTGACAACATTGTAGAAGATTTCAAGAATATATGACAAATATGGCTCATTTTTAAGCCATTTCTTATTCAAGAGACCATCAATAGGAATAAAGGAGTCATCTATAATTAGAAATCACTGGAGAGAGGGGCAGGTGTCTGTAAAATGCCTCACACTAGGGATGTGTTCCCATCAAGTTGGTGCTGTTTAGTTATGCTTTAGTGAAAACAGGAAAACTTATTCTTGGAAATGCAATTAATGATCTAGATATATTAATATTTGTGTGTTCAAAGAAAGATTTTTTTTCAGATTAACATACTATTTTCAAAATTTTCCTCACTGTGAGTCTGAATTCATCAATTTTACTTTTTTAAAAATTTGGTACTATGGTGAGATAGGGCAAACATTTTCAAAGAGATTTTTTAGGGGAGGGAAAACAGGAAGGAGTATTTGGTCTAGGAAAGAGAAGACTATATGGGAACAAGATAGTCTTCCACATATAAACTATATTATAAGAAACAAAGATGATTGGAGAGTCTCCACAGCTACATCAATTATAACTCTTTTAATACTGGATATAATGTTATGTATATTTTGATGCTTTAAAAGCAAATGCAATTGAGAAAACTGAAATAAGCAGGTAATACCTTGACCAGGTAACCATGTTCATTGGCATTAAAATGCCAGTGGGGAACTCGAAGCCCTTTGCTCTTGATCCGTAAGGTTCCAAAGGTCATTTTAGAGCGAAAGTTATTGATACTTTTCCCAAATTCCATTTCCTCCACACTTTCATATTCATTCGCATTGTTCCTGAATCTCGCCCACTGAATATCACCACCTGGGAAATGATGGACCTGTAAAGTTAGTGACAGAAAAGAAATTTATTAATTGGGAATAGTGGTGATTAAACAATCTAAAACTATTTAAGAAGATACATATTCTAAGCAGTACTGACCAGACCTGCCGCTTTTCTCAGTAAGGCTTCTATCTGCATGAATTATAGTCTCATTTCACAATTACTTTCTCACGTTGGGATGTATTAATATTGTTCCTACAAATGAGAGCCTTAATGGCATAAGAGCCCTGATGATATTAAAGAGAGCATTATCTACTCCTCTTTTTATATCATTCTGGAATCTAGTTTAGGAAATCAGTTGTACTCAAAACATTTAGCAAATTTCCTGATAAGACATTTTCCTGAATTAGGACTGTAGAAACAATTGCAAATTTCTTGTACCTGAAGCTTCTCCTTTCCCAATATTTGTAGCATCTCTAGAATATGTTTTATACTTGAAAAAATCACCTTGCACTCCGGAATGATCTATGAAAAGCGTTGTTCTCCTCTTAAAAACACTGTTGCTTCAAGAGTATTATGTGCTTAAATCCAGTATCTCAAAGTATTAGGAAGCCTATCAGTTTAAGTGTCCTACTATCTAATTTACTCCTTTCTCTTTTTTGCTGAGAAGCTGTGATAAAAAATATTCAGAAATTATTTTCTATGTAAAGATATATTTGTAAGACACTCCATGTCTTTAGAGCCTGTTCAAAGGACACATTTCTGTGAGTATAAAAAAAATCTAAACAGGAACAGTGTCACTGCTGGAATTCAACTCATTTGAGCTCCAAAAATCCCACCATGGACTTCATTTTTTTCTTGCAAAATAAGAATTTGTTTCCATTCAGCCATAAGAAGTAAAATTCAATCGTGCTGCTCAGTTTATGTTTAGCTTTGGGCTTTTTGTTTATGTTTTTCAGATTTCCCTACCCTATAATTTCCACAAGATTCCCAGAGGAATTCCCAAGGTTCCATATCACCTTGAACATCTGCTATGATAAAGAATGAACAGTGGTCTGGAGATTTGCATCCCTTTTCATTGATTATAAAAGAAGTTGGGACAACAGGTTTAGACTGGACATCTAGGGCCTAAAAAACTGAAACTAGGTCAGAGGAAATAATTATATTTCTATATATGATGTTGGACTATTGTAGCACAAAAAGGACAATTTACCTTTGATTTGCTGAGCTCATTCAGGAACCGGAATTTGGTATCCACTTCTTTTTCAGCTGCTTTGGGGGGGGTCGTGTCGTGGTTTCTAGCAATTGTCTCTTTTACAAAGGCAATGCTTTCTGTATAGACCAAGGCCAGGATCAGCACTCCTATGGCGGTGGTGATGACACAGGCCAACAGACAGACCAGGAAGAGTTTCATTAGGGAGCAGGAGCTCTTTCTTTCCTGAAAAAAAGAAAAAAAAATCAGTAAAATCTGTAGCAAACAAGAGAAACTGATAGTTCCCTTGTACTGAATGCAGCAAGCCTTTCCTCTGCATTTCCTCTGAGGCTCTTCAGGCTTCTGGAGAAGGACGAAGGGCAGAAGTATCTTGGTGTACATAAGCACTGAAGTCCTTCATAGATGGTCAAAAACCTAAAAATGCTCTTAAATGCTCTTATAACATCATCTACCTTGCCATTGCTGGCAGTATCCTGGCATTACAAAGCAACATCTTGTTGAGGATTCTCAATTTTCCCTTCCTTTGTCATTTTTCCTACCAACTGTGGCTTCAGATGAATAAAGACTCTGTTCTATGGCCCTAATTTTCAAATTCTAGAGATTCTGGGTGCACAGTTTGATGCACCCCTAAAAGCCTCGTTTTTAGGTGATGAGTACTTGAAACTCAAGCTAAGTACATTCTTAAACTGTGCAGGCAGAAAAGAAAAAAAAGGAAAATTACTTACCAATTTCAACCAAATGGTCTCCTTTCATGAATCTATTGACAAAATCTCTTCTATAAATAAACTACCCTTGCCAGTAGAAAAGTGCTCAAAATAACCCCCCATTCTACTCCATCATTATCCTTTTCACAATTTAAATTACTACTATTTTAAACCTTGTGTTCAATTAAATATCAAAACAGTCGTACTCAGACACAGTCTCATCAGCTCTGAAGAACAACGCTTCTGACTCAAATGCATACAAAATCCCCACTTTTCAGGCTTGAAAGACCTTGAATTTACAGCATTTTCACTGTGGTAGCACCAATCCAACAATTATTTTTTTAAATAGAGAGACTATTGTACTTATTACCTACGAATAACTAATATAAACATTCAAGCCTAGTGCAATGTGTGGAACAATGTGTGTTTTCGGGGAAACCCTACAAGAGGTGCATTTAGAGCCTGGAATCATCACTGTGCTGCCTACATAAAGTTAATTCCAACCCCAAGAAGCAAAAATTTCAATGGGAAAATTACAGAGAATTGCTTTTCTCAAGGGCAAAAAAAAAAAGATTTATTAAATTACACAAATACTTAACTAAGTAGAGACATGAAGCATTACCATGAGATCAGCACTTAGGTAGTGCTGCTGTGGGGAATCCTCCGAGGATAACTGCTCTGCTCAGAAGTTGTAGGAATTTTGCTATCAACTAAAATGGGCCTGGAGAATCATTCCTCATAGCCCAGATGTCAGCAAGCACACACAAGGGCACATAGCATTTTAGTCTACATCAGGACCTTAGCAAGAGCAGCCCTTTAGAGCTTTCATTTTCCTCTAGGACCTTCTTAAAGGCATCTGGTTATTCCATATTTATTAATAAAGGGTTTAATCTTCAAACTGATTCTCGATTAATAATATTTTGATAGCAACATAACAGAAAATAAGTTGTACCTCTTTCTTTGGCCATTCTGGTGTTTTGGTGGAACTTGGTATGCTCTCTCCATGCATTTCAAATGCCTGGTTATCCATTTAGCGAGGCTGAAACAGATGAGTCCACAGAAGACAAGTCAAGCCGTGATCCATAAGAACCTTCATTTCCCTATGTTCTCAGTAATGGCACAGACAGCCCAGGGAAATGACTCATCACCTACGTACAATAACAGTAATGGTGCTCAGGATGACAAAAATGTGTTGCAATAAAAACTCTCTTCTTTGCTGATTTACAAGAACAAGGCCTGGCAATTTCCACATTCAGTTTAAAGTTATTCATGAACCTTAAGACACATGAGATAGACATGAGATAGAAGAGGAACCGTCAATGCTTTTGAAAAAGGCACCGAGGAACCCTCCACGGTCCCTCGTCTCTTCCCCTATGCTAGTAGTACATGGAAATTATTTCTTGGGGATGTTTTGCAATGTATTTCACCCGCCACAAAAAAACGTTGAGATTCCACAATGCATTTGGCAATTTATTTCACCACTTCAGAATTATTGTTGTTAAGAAGGTTTTCACAGAGCTAAGTCACTCTTTAAACTCTGTTACGCTCTGAACCTTCTCACACTTGGTTAACTGTTCTCCAAGGATGGCTTTTCAACCATCATCACACTTGCCTTGTGTATTTTAATTTAGACTATGATTCCTTGGTTTTGGGTGCACAAGTGTCAAAAGATTGGCTAAAATCAAGACAAATTACATTTCCTCTCCCCTCTCCTCATCTGTAGCTTTCCTTTTGTTTTATTTCCTGGTTATCTTCCAGTTTGGATTATACCTTTCTGAATATTTAGGAAATGTAGTTGACTTTTAGTTGAAAAAGAGGTGTGTTGATTAGATTTTTGTAGCCTAACCCAACTAGATAAGCTCTGAAACCCCACGGGTGGCCGGGCTGGCTTGCGGGAAGCCTCACGTCAGGTTTCCTCGCTTTATCTGAGCCCTACCTCGCTCCCTCCTCAAGCTGGTGGCAGTTGTTGGATTGCTGACGCTGTAAGTAAAAGGAAAGCCTCTAGTGACATCATTTATTGCTGTCCGGAGAGCAGCAGTGCAGATTGTCCTGCCTTCTTGTGTGCGACTCGAAGGGACCTCTAACTGCCGTGAGCAATAAGGAACTTGGGAGGTTTTGTGCTGTCTTCCTATTTGTCTCTCATTTTTGTACTCTGGACATTCCAGAAATAACGGAAATTCCGCAGTGATTCATATTTAAGGGAAATTCCTCATACTTCCTTTATATTTCCTTCTTGGAGAAATTTCAAAGGTACAAGCCATATTATATTACTTTTCCTTGTTCCATATCAGTATAGCCTGTAAATATACGTATTTTAAGAGCTGCCAACTCCTGAGCATCATTTTTTTCCTTATATTGTTTCTCACTGGATTTTGAAAATAAAATCTTTTAATTTCCTGAAGATTTTTCCCCCATATTCTTCCACATTTCCATTCTAAAAATCATTAAATCCCCATAAGAAAATAATGGTATTTATCTCCATCTTCTGCAGCAAAATCTGTCCTCATCACAGTCTAAAAATATTCTGGATACCCTATGGTCTATTTCCCAACACTCTTTTCCCAACAAGATCTGGTTAAATAATATTTCATCCAGCTAAATGATTGCTGGTTGTTCACAAAAAGAAGTTGTGTCCATCTAATGTTCTTGGTTTGGTGGTCGTTGATGGTAGGTTCTCAACCCAGGAGCACTCAGGCTTTTTTCTCCCGTTATGATGATCAAGACACTTCCCACGGGTCAGCTCCCTCCATAGTCTAGACTTACATAAACATCCATGGAGAAATCTTTCCGTCTGCTGATCTTGAAGAATTACCACTACTTTTTTTCTGTATTAATTATTAATTAAGTTTTTCTCATTTTCTTGTGAAATTTGCCATTCCCCCTTCCTCAGTGGGAGACCTTCCAACAGAAATGTTGGTCATTACCGTGTGGGTAAGACAGAGTAATGGAAAACTACGGTGAGAAATCAACACAGAAGCCTCGATCAGTGAGAAAGCAAATATCCATCACGATCCTCAGTGGTTTCACTGTTATATGAACCTGAGACCCCACTGGTACCTTTGGGATGGCAAAGCTTCTCTAACACTGCTGGAGTTGCACATTTACATAGGAAAAGAAATCAGAGGTTAATAGCGAGTGACCATATTGTCTATATCAGCCCTTTTTGCCCCAGTGTGACCGCTCGGGTGATCTGCAGTGACCACTGCAGGTGGATGGTTGCAGCACAGATCACTGCACAGCCCTTCCATTTCAAACCAGCAACAAAGTGGATTTTCCCACCAAGCATTTGGAGGGCAAAAATCCCTAAAACAGTCAGAATTCCCCATCTAGTCTCCTCCCACCATGTCCAAGCCACTTTCTTACCGCAGGTAGGATCCTCAGGGCTCTGATGGCAAGATGCTTTTCCTCACCAAAGCTCCACATTCCGAGGGCAGATGTAGTGATGTATATATACACCTAATGCAGGAAGTGGCCTCCTCAAAAAGATTTCCTGTATATGCAAATCAGCACAATCACAAACACTCCTGTACATCCTCAACACACACTTCTTGTAACTTACAGAGGATCAATGACTTTCCTTTGAACCATCCCAGCTATTTTATCCAGCATTTCCTCCAAATCGTGGACTTTATCATTCTGCTTATCTTTTTTTGTCCCTCACTGTCACTAGAGGAGATCACAGCTCAATAAAATCCCTGTCCTCTGACACAGTCTCACGATAGGAACATCAGTGGCATCACCGTGAAAACGGCTACCACCTCTGTTCAGCACTGCCTTTATGTATTTACTATTTGCTTTCCTTTCTCCTTAGTGACAGCTTTTTCATTCTAACATTTAAGTAAAGCAAATTCTAGCTAGAATTGCACAAAGCACTTAGTGTTCACATTCAGAATGTGACTTTTCGATTTTGATATGCACGGGATCAAATTGCTCTTTAAAATCCCATTTAATAAGCATAAAAATCTTGATAGCATGTTAAAACAACTTTTGAAAAGAGACAACTTGTTTCCATTTCCTGAGTAATGCTGTTGGTGATATTTTCTATTCTATTCTTTTTATATTTGTTTTTAACTAACCAGTGTCACTTATTGGTTCTTAGTTACACGTATTTAAGGTGCTTTTCCCTTGCACCCCACGCTGCCCCACACTGTGGGTCCTCTCCATCACTAGGGCCTTTCCTACCTTGCCTACAGCTAACAAACACTAACATTCAACAGCGGCAGCCTCGCAGCAGGGCTTTGATGCTGTTATTTAGACCTGTCCGGCATGAAAACTGAGGAAAACTTTGGCTGAAACTCCTCATCAGGGACTGAAAGTCGTGCAACTAGATAGAAGTGGATAATGATGATAATAATAAAGCATCTAGAGGCACAGGGGAGAGCAGTAATGACTCCTGGGCTCAGAAAATGCCCAGAGAATGAAGAACTGCCCAGCTGGTCAGGTGGGAAGCTGTTCAAGGGAGAATTGATGAAAACCATTAAAGCATTAGTTTTCTAAAGAGTGAACTGGAGCTTTGCTTTAGCAATAAGGGAAAAGTGGGGCATTTTGTGCGTCTTGCCCTAAATACCCCCGCCAGCAGGACACAGGGAGCCTGGGGGTGTTCCAGCACCCAAACCCTGCTAGGTTTAGAGCAGCCCTCTCCTGTGCCCAGCACCTCATGGGCCCTGTCCCTGTGCATTGATTAATTAATTAATAATTTTCACTGCGGACGGCGGCTGCCGGGCAGGCAGCACGGGCAGAAGAGCAGACTCCTGGAGATGGGTGCCAGGAGCTCACCAACGGGGCAGCCTTCCTTCCGCAGCCAAGTTCCTTCCCTAAAGTCTCCCCTCTGCTTCAACAGACAACAGTTACATGGCTGCAGTTACAGGGCAACATCAGCTGGTTTCTACATTCCTGCCCCAGCAACGCAAACAACTTCTGCAAACGGGTTTTCTAGGAAAGTTTTTTTTAGGTTTCTATGCTCTGATTTCATACGGATCTGTAAGCATTGAAGAGTGATGAAATGTCCATGTTTGGAGCACATGCGTTTATAGATCCCAAGACAGTCACAAAGCAGTACATTATCACCACCAGCATCCACGAAGTCGTAGCAGGAGATGGGAGCAGTGCTAATGGCTAATCCTCCTTCCCCTTTTTACTTTGGGTTTGTTTTTTGTTTCTCAATGGATCTTTTCTCCTATGGATCTATAAATATTCAGACGAAAAGAAAAAGCGTTTACTGCTAGACGTAAACCAGAGATGAGGCACAAAAGCTTCTTTCCAAATCTTCTGTCAATATATTTCAAGTCACAATTCTCCTACCAGCAGCTTTTGCCTTTCTCTCTGAATTTGCTATCACCAAGAAGGGCTGAGTCCTCCTCCTGTCTCCTTTGCACAAGCCCCAGTGCTCATGGTGGCATTGCTGAGCTGATCCTGTTCTCAGCTATAAACACTTTTCTGCCTATTTAGGCCCACTGAAAGGCTTGGTGAGCTTCAAAGCCAAGACCAAGGCCAAGGAAAACTGAAGGGAGAAGAGGACTTGCATCAACAGCAGCAGCCTGCAGGTGGCCTGGATCAGCTGTGACTTGTTCTTTGCTCCAAGATGATGCTCCGGAACGAGTCACCTTCTCCCAGGCCTCACTGGGATGAGGAAAGGGGAAAAGACTTCAGACATTCTGGATACAAGATATTTGCAAGGTGTGCAGCTGGCAGAACAGAGAACACGATTACAACTCAAAGCCTTCTCAGAAAAAGCAGCACTAAATATATTGTATACTGCTTGCTAAACCTTACTGTTCAACTAGTCACACGATTCTCAGCTCCCCATTTCTGATAATCTGTGCAGTTAAGTAAGGACTAGAACTGGCCAAGCCTTGAATAGGTACAGTTTTTATTTTTACAAAGCCATGGAGATTCCTCCATGAAAACATTCATATTATTTTAGTAAAATATTCTTTAAAAAGAGCTCTCTCAACACATGTTGTTAGATCCTACTGGAAACATGAGTAATTCAGTTTTCAAGTGCTGCACACACTATAATGAAAACGTGCTGAATACTGAGTAATTCTTGCTGAGAACCTGAGCTGGTGCAGCTTCCAGAAAAGATTCAGACCAAAGAACAGGCCACCAGATTATTTGTAACACAGTATGTAAAGGTTCCCAGATATTAGTTTCACAGATTACTCATTTTTTTCGTCTTGTTTATCTTCCTTGTGATCATCAGTCTGCTCCTGCTTGTTACTGGTATCTTCAACAAGGCTTTTAAGACGAGACAAATGGTGCAAGGCCCTGGATTAGGAAAAACAAGACTTTAATAACAGTGTACTTACAAGCACTTACACTTTAAACAGTCTGCTTTCTTATTAACAGTTTAACCGTTTGAATAGTGTTAGATATAGTTCTCATCTCCAAGTCTAACCCTTGCATTCATCCTATCTTAAAGACTATAAAATACACTGACATTAAAACAAAAAAGGCTTTTTCAAAGTGGAAGTTCAAATATGTGTTCTCAAATGCAGGTCACACCAATAAGCAGTTTCTATTGAATTATTAAAGCAATAGGTTATTTCACAGAGCACACAATGCTGCCAAATATGTCTGAACACAGCTTTGCAATACTAAAAGTTACTGGTTTTTAGTTTAAAAAAGCATCTTTTAACATTGCAGTATAGCACTAGACAGCAACAGTGAGATTTGTTGAAGTAAACATGCTATATAATCAAAAGCTATTTCCCGTTCTGTCTTTTCCTAAACTTATTATTTCTTCATTCACTTAAAATTGTTTACTAGGACTCTGCTGATTGCATACATGGACTATGTATCCTATCAGTTATTACCCTCCAAACAATAAAAGGAGTAAGAAAATATTTTGACCCACATTATAAACTTCTTGAAGTTTGTATTTTAAAGTCCACCTATATGTAGCAATACTAAAATTATTCTGGTGTCCAGATTTTATTTCAATATACAAGACACAAGGTTTCAGAGCAAATCTCTGCAATGATGCGTTAGATATTTCTCTATAGTATTCGTGTTTTTAATTATTCCTTACTGGTTTATTCTAACAAAGTTTTTGGATCACATGACAAGTCTCCCAGCTAATTTATCATTCTTTTTATGCATATCTTTAGGAAAGTGAGTGACAAGTCTGAAAACCAACAGTCACTTACTTCTGAAGAGAATTAGTAACAGGGATCATCTCACTGCTGCACAGTTCTGATTCAACATCTAGTTTTTCGGAAAGCTTGAGAAAAAGAACAAAAAAATGTTAATTGATGAAAAGAGAGAGCTTTGCTGTAACTGTAAGCATGGGATTTTTATAGCACTTTTCACTGGATTATGAACAACTCTATTGTACAATTATAAGGTAATTCACTTGGGAGGAAACTAAGATCTGTGCTCCCACCTGCTCTGAGGAGGGGCTGCTCTGTGGACACACCAGGTTGCTCAGGGCTTCGTCCCAACACCTTCGAAGATGGAGAGCGCTCAGGGACTCGGAGCAACCAACTCCAGTGCTCGAGGTCCTCACAGGGAAGAGTTTTCTCCTCACATCTAGTCAGAATCTTTTGTTTCAGTTTTTATCCGTTCTCTCTCATCCATCTCTCATGTCCCGCAGTGAAGTGGCTCTGCCTTCTTGATGCCCTCCTCCTCGGCATTCCCAAACCTGCTCTTTTCCAGGCTGAACAAGCCAGGCCCCTCAGCTCCAGCTGCAGCCCATGGACCACCTCAGTGTCCTTCAGCACTTTACTGATGTGTCCTCCCTGAAGTGAGGTCTCAAATGTGGACACTCTCTCATGTCTGGCTTGTAGCTCCTGGGTCCACCAAGACTTTTCAGCAGAGCTGCCCACAGCACAGGCAGTCCCCAGCTTGCAAGACCTGCTCTTCCTGCCCACATTCAAGACTTCATGTTACTCTTGTTCAATTCCATGAGGTTTCTTTTGGCCTCTTCCTCCAGCCCACTTGGTCCATATATACAGATCATTTCATTCACTACCTAGTATAAGCTTTACCAGGAACATTTGATTTAAGAACACATGGTAAGCAACTTTACAAAAAACCCATGAAGTGACAATAAAGTCCCTGAAATCATTTTGAAATTCAAGGACCACAAAATAGAGAATCAGTGATTCTGAAGCAGGACGAGGGCAGAGCAATTTGGAATGCCTGATCTTTCTAAATACAAAGGCAGGGCCTGGCAGGGATGTGAGGAGCAGAGGGTGCCCTGCAGGGGCGCAGGGCGCTGCCCGCGATGCCGCCACCTCCTGGGCTGCAGCCGCTGCCGCCTGCAAGAGGCCGCGGGCAGGACGGGCACGCAGAGAAGCGCAGCAAGGCCAAGCT
>JAUBOD010000525.1:1060599-1085389 GCA_032353885.1 Nothura maculosa
AAAAAAGAACAGAAATAAAAAGTGTTTGTATCATTAAAATGAAAGAATGAGTAATATCAAGTTCACCAAGAAGGTGTTTGGTATGAATGGGATAAAAATGAATAATCAAAAGAAAGTAAATTGAATCTCTGATCCAATTCCAAGACAACAGTAGGAATAATAAGAAATATATAACATAACGTTCCTCTTGAACGTGACTCGCAGCCTACATGGCACCAGCAAGGAATTAGCAGCACACATTAATAACAATGTATTAATAACAAAAGCCCTTCTCCCTTTACTTGAGGCAGAAAAAAATATTACTTAAACAAAAATAGGGAGTGTAGAAGTAAAACCATTATTAAGCAAAGCATTTTATAGTTGGACGTGTTTATATTCCTAACCATGAACAAGGGTTGTACTATAGGGTTTAACAATTTAAAGAATTCAACACGCTGAAATACAACTCAATTAGTGCAGTTTGACTTTCTGGTTTACATATTTCAGCAAGAATGACAGTAATTCCACAGATATTCTCCATTTTAACATTTATGTTAAAGTGCCCATTGTTTTGGGCACTATCATCAACAAAATACCCAGTTTCACTGACCTTATTTTTGTTTCTTATACAGTCTTCTAGGAATTCATGAACGATCGTTGCCTTGGAGAACTGCAGAATATCCTCCTCGTCCTCACTGCATACAGGCCTGGGTGATTTGCTAAAGAAACATTAAGGATGCAATGGGGAATAACAACAGGTTTACAAGCTGAAAGAACCAGTTTAGCATATAGTCTCTATGATGGAAACAGATACACTGCCTCAGTGCAACCCCAGCACCTGTCAGCACTTTGGTGCTTTGAGTAGAACCACACAACTTTGATTTATTTTTCCAGTTTTGCCAGTATAAAAAAGCAACTGAACAAAGAAAGGTGATATAAGGATTTCTTTACACACAGCTGTAATTTAGTACACACTCATGTGTGTCTAATTCCTGCTAATTCCTGCATACTAATGCCATGAATCCAAAGAAAAACAGTTGCCTTATCCTTGTTGACCCTTAATCCTTCTATAGTCTTAAAATTATCCATTTTAATTAAAAACGAGGAGTTTCATGGAAACAGAAATTAATGAAGTCTGATTTCAATGGTGCTGTCCTAGGTGACTATTCTGGTGGCTAGCAGAGAGTTAGAGGATTATCCTCTCTCGCAGGTTAAGCTTGAGAACCCATTGTCAAACGAAAAAAATACTCTTGCGAGAATACTGTATTTTGAGACTTTTATTCACCTGCTAAATAGTGTTAAAATTAACCAGTGGTTCAAAATCTTTAGGGTAATGGGAAACTCAGAAATAGGCAATGCAAATATCATCCTGTCTTTCATTCTAAATATATAGAGTTATAGGAACATCCAGTACTGATTTCTAGCATTCTTTGGACCTATAAAATAACCTTTCACTTCCTCAACAGTGGAAACTTCCACTCTCAAGAGTGCTCCAAAACTTCCCAAGACCAAATGGCCTTTTTAAAGCACACATCCCACAACTACTAACCAGCAAACTTATGAACTATTAAATCTAACAAGATCCCTTAAATATTCTTCTTTAGAAGTAATAATTTTCTGTGTTAATGATAAAGGCTGTAAGAGCCACTATAAAAAGCCAGCAGACAGCAGTACTGATAGCACTCTTCTCAAGCTGGTGAAGAAGGGAAAGCAGTGCACAAATCTCCTGACCTAGAAATAGCACTTCACAGGAATCTAGTTATAAATCTTTCACATATATACCACACCACTGCTACTTATAGTCTATATAAAAGGCAATAAAAATATTATGTATTTTCATTTTTAAAAAAGGCTGTTTACTTACAAAGCAACTGGAATATTTTCCCATGATCTTTCTGCTTCCAGTATATCTATTGTGGATGGACTATCATCATTTCTCAGGGCATTTGACAAATCATCAGTTGAAGTCTCCAGAGATTTCTCTGCCTTCAAGACTAGTAGCTCAAGTGGGTCTTCTAAAAAACAAAGATACAGTATGTTCAACCTCCTTCAAGCTGGCATTATTTCCACACTAGGTTCAATTATACGTAACGCTCAAAGAAAATGACTACAGATGAGTTACAAAGCACTGGAAGTATCTGACAGCTACTGTAGCCCCAACACAGCTCCTTTGCTTATCTTTGTATGACAGTATGGCACATAAATCATCAGTATCGAGTGGGATCTGAAAGGTTTTTGACGGAAGGGGGTCTAAAGTACTCAAGTACTTCTTCCCTTAGCTTATTCAATACAAATATCACATGCAGCATTCAAGACTTGTAACAATGTTCTTCAAGTGCTTTCATGCTGCAGAAAATACAATTAAGACTATGGCACAAAACAATGTTAAATATTATATATTGATACTGCAAATTCCTTGCTTAATTTCCCTAGGATTTTATACAGTTTTTTTCTAATATGTGCTTTTACAAACACCTGGGAGACAAATCAGGCAAATATATACAGGTATATTACATATAAACTGACATGCAAAAGTCACACTTAACAATATGTTGTGAGAAGAACTCAGAAAGACAGAATCTTCTCATTCTTTTATATCTATTCTACTCATGGTTGATAAGAAAATCTGCATGAAAAAATAAGGATATAATCACATATTAAAACCATCTAATCATGCACACTCATAGATAAAGTGATTACTGATATGTGCTATTCAGGCGTTTTGTACCTTTCAATTCATAACGTAAATAATCAATATTATTTTAACTTCGATTTTGTATGAAACTTCTGGGAAAAGTGGAGAGATCAATAGTTATATATTGCACAACAAAGACAATATATTTTTAATTTATAACGGGAATTAGAGAGATGTTTAGATAATTAACATTTTGAGATGCTAATCTCTGGTATCAAAGTAAATCTAGGCAATTTTTAATGATACAAAGATTGCTACTGAACTGCAATGTCCCATTACAAAAAGTGGCTACGTAAGAGATTTTTGGATGAAGTTTTTATATAAATTGAAGGCACTGAATAAACTAACTATAAGGGTTACAAATTATCTCCTGCTCACTGTGCAAAACAGGAAAAAGACTGTATGATAAATGATATATTTTAGCAATGTGACAGATTAATTTACATTATGTTTAAGAATCACTCTCTTTCAAGCCTACACTTCATATAATTACTTCAGTGCTTGAAATCCTATTAAAATATTTGGAATTACTGTTATCTTACAGTAAGGTGCTAAACATGTTACTGCAATAAATATTCCTTGCTGTAAATAAACGTTTTAAGCCTTAATTTAGGTATTCTATGAAAACTTGAAGTATAGCAGCTGTTTGACTTGGTCAGCTTCTAGTAGATGCTTTTAATCATTTGTCAGAGAGGAGTACACAAGTCTACTGTCCAGTGCAGCCCAACTAACACAGATAATGCTCTGACTTAAAACAAGAACACCTCTTTAATTTATTTATACACATCCTCAGAAATTGAGAAACTCTTCTTGGGAACAGTTACCTCTGAAGGGCTGTTTTGTGTGTCTTGAAAAGCAGTTACCAAATTGGAAGTAGGAGTCTGGACTGTCAGAGCTGCAACTTTCTGCTACTTCGTTATCACCTGTTAGATCCAGACAACCACGGTGTTCAAAAAACCCATTAGAGCCCTCTTTATCCGTGGAGTGTCTCTGTTTTAGCATCTCCGAATGGTGTGAAGAGGAGGTTTCACGTTGAATATTAAAAGTTAGTCCATGGTTTCCATGAGCTGAGTCAGAAAAAAGCTTAGGACTGCTAAGCCAGATTGGGTAGTGAGAATTTGGAATACTAGTTATCCCTGACACACTTAAGTTGGACTTCCCACTGGTAAGCCATCTTGGGTAGTTCTTTCCAGGAAAAGCACTAGAGTTCTCTTCAAAAGAGAAAGTTCTTGGATTCTTTTTCAAAGAGACCAAATTGTACCTATGAGATGCACATGTGCTCTGCTTCTTTCTGCTCAAGTTTCTGTGTAGCTTCTGATTAGCAACAGATTTGTCATTGTCTTGGAGACAGAACTCCTTTACAGTATCAAAGGCTGAGGTTTGGTGAGGGTAGAAAGTTGACTTTTTAAGGGACTGTCTATTCCATGCACTATTTTGATGCCTTGATTTCAAAGGACTGCGCTGGACAAAGGGCCAAGATCCATCTGGCGGGAACGTTAACAGTTCATCAGTTGTGACGCTGATGGAGTCCAGGTCAGGCTCAGCCCTCCTTGGACACGCTGACGCTCCAGCAGCCACTCCTGCACACCCACTGAGCTCCTCCAGGGCTGAAAAATTCACACAGTTTACATCAATTGCTGAATTTAACATGTACAAAAATAACACGTTTGTAAGTTCGGAAAGGAAGTAACAATTCAAAGCCTGACTGCGTTATTTACTTGCAGGTACTGAATCAAAGTTCTTGCAAGACTGATTCCATTTCTAACTAGAATCATGAGAAAAATTCACCAGCTGAAACTTACTCCTCCTTTCACAGTATTCCAAAAATGAAGGTTCTGACATATTCTATTCTTACTGTATTTGTACTTGGTCTTAATCTTAAGTGCTCAGCATCTATCTCTTTACCTGATCCTGACAGAACACAAAAAACCCTTTTTTTAAAAAAAAGCAACAATGCAAGTATCTTCAAGCTATTCACTTCTCAAAAGCTCCCCCTACACTTGCGTATAATCACACTCACATTTGAAAAATATGAAATGTCTATCTGAAATTAGAAAAACAGCTTCCAGAGACGATAATCTTCTCCGAGGCACCATGCACAAAAAAGTGCTTTCCTAAACTGAAAAGCATTAGAGCATTAGAATCCGAAACCCTGGATTTTAGCACAAAGATAATTTGTACAACTGATTACTTTGCCTTTAATGCATATCAGTTTACTACTATAAGACAAATATTTTTTTTAATGTTAATTAAATATCTTTATCATTTTGATACATAGTATAATTCCTCTTGGATGGCAACTTAGACAACATCCTAATGATGAACACTGCAGAAAAAGCAAATTTCTAGAAAATGTAATTATGTAACAGTATAATTTATGTTGGACAATAACATGTGGATTCTACAGTCTCATGATAGCTCCTCACAGGAACTTCTGACAGCATCATTAGTGCTGAGTTATGGGGAGAACCACCTCATTGAACAAAACCCCCAACTTCCTACAGTCTATTTTTAACTACCCATTTGGAACTGTGCATTTTGCAAATACATCCGTACTATTTCTGTCTTAATAGTCATAGACCTTCCATACAGCACAGAGACTGCTTTTCACATATCTAAATACAGGAAATTTACTATAGAAAAAAATAGACAACTAAAAGCAATACTATGTAAGGCAATTAGCCAGCCAGGGGCATATACACTCATTTCATGATCAAGCAGAAACGTACATACTATCTAAGCCTAGACTTGGATGATTTTCAGAGAAGAATTATGGCATCAAATCCTGATTTTTACTGAATACATTCTGATTTACAAAAACAGACTTTCCTCAGCTGTTAGCTGGAAGTATTTTTTTTCTCACTTTCACTTCAATACCGTGAGAAAGCTGTACACAATAGACATCTGTAATACACAGAAATAAAGAATGAAGCAAATGAGACAACACTAGCAGTGAAGCCTCAGTGTAATAATATATGAAGAGATGAAGTCTTTTATAGAACAATTTCTCTATCATAATCAGAATGCTTAATTTTGCTTGGACTATCAATCAAATTTAACTAGAGGATGATTTATATTACCAAACCATTCTTTGGCTAGCTTTGCTCATGAGATGAGTCAGAGAAAAGTGTGAAGTTAGAGGATAATTACAAGCTAAAGAGGAGAAAAACAAGCAATGCAATCAAAACTGTCCCTGTCAATGCAGCCTTAGCAAGTGTCGTTCAGCTATGAAATATCTCCGTGCTTAAGGCACTGCATTTTAGATGTAATGGACAAAGCATCTGCAGCATAAACTAGCTCAGGCACAGTAATCTACTCTCGATCTTCTTATACAAGTTTCAATATTTAATTAAATATCCACTAATTCAAGCCAACTAATAACTGAAAGGCAAATTCAAATCATTAAATTTACTCCTAGGCCAGGTTAGTTTAGACTTCAGACTCAGAATAAAATTTGCTTCTTATTTATTGTTTTTATACTGAAAGTGCCTTTGAGTCTGAAGCGATTTAAGGGAACTCCTTCCACTGATGAGATTCTGATGTTACTTACTCTGGCAAGGGAACTGGGATTTTTGTCAAGACTCAAGTTTAAGTCATGATTTACATTGTTTTTGGCATATATTAAACTATAGAAAATACATTTTATATTTCATACTCTACAATTTATCATTGCATCCACGAGTGTGGTCATGGGCTTTGTGTCTTTCACAAATTTACTAAGCACTTACCAAAAAAAAAAAAAAATCACAAAGGATGACAAATACTGCTAGCCACAATCCAACACCATTGGCTGTGCCACATATTCCTGCAACCAGCTGTGCAGGAAATACTCCTTGACTAAAACTCAGCTGATATGAGGTTATTGCAACAACATCAGCAACAAAAAGATAATAAACAGCAAATACGAGGCCTGACTAAAAGACGTACTTGTAGAAGACGTAACATGTCTTTTTTTGATGCGGTGTTTTGAAAAACGAGCCGGCTTGGGCGTGCTTTGATTTATGCAGATTTTTCCAGTGGTTATATCAGAGGACGTCAGACTTAGATCAAAATCTTCAATATATGCCTCCAGAGCCTCAGATGCAGAGCTGTAAAGCTTGTCCTTATAGTGAATGATGCTGTCTGAGTATGAGTTATCACTGTCAATGCTGCAGCTTGCTAGAAGGGAAGACACGGTTGAGTCAGGAGAGATGGCCATGGGTTCTGTCAAAGGAGCTTGCCATAGTTGTTATCCAGATCTTTATTAGAAGCTCCACTCATCCTTCTAAGCAGCCTAAGTGGAAAAAGAAAGAAAACAAGACAAACATAAATGATCAGTTTAATTGAACTTCCTAAGCTGCAAATTATGAGATGTATTTTTACGCAAAATTTATTTTTCTGAGAATTACTATTACTGTATGTAAATTTGATACATACCCATGTCACTGCTGGAAAAGTCAAGAGGCAGAAAATAAAGTCTTTAGCAAGAAAAAGCACGGAGCCTCTTACACAGCGACACCCTAGTGGTGACAAAAAACGTAACAAGGGAGAAAGAAAACCCCAAAAAAATCCCCTTATCACTGCAAGAGGACCCTCACTACCCTGTTTTTTGCCAGAATGGCATTTCCCAGTAGGAATTGCTGACATTTTCTCACCACGTATAGTTTTGAAAAAAAAATCCAGACTATCATAACTTTTGATTTCAAAAACAGCACAAACACTAGTGCCTATGCATAAGGAAAATAAAAATAAAAGCAGACACTGCAGGAAGCTGCATAGAACAGAGCAGTAAGCCATGATTTTTGCAGATATTGCATATAACCAGAGTGGGAACACAGACCAGTGTATTTTATGGGATACACGTGTGGCATATACAGAACATGACCCACCAGGGCATTGAAAATTGCTCTATTTGTGCAACTGACAGAGAAGTGAAGGCAAGGCAGGCTTGTAAAGCCATAAACTAAACTGAAGACCATTAAGTGCAGGCTAGTTCCAGGTCAGGGTTTTCAAGGGCACCGAAAGAAACTTGGCAGCTCGTTTCCTCCTTGCAGGTAAAATCCACTGCCTGGAAATTGTCTAAAACAGTGCTGAAGAAACGACATCATATAACAAGGAAGAACAAAATACTAGCTTTATTGCAGCAGCATCTCACGCACACTGTGCAAACACAGTTGCGTATTTATATGATTCAGTTGTACAAAGAGCAAAGGAAAGGAAACAAAATAATAACACAATAAAATAAGGGACAGCAAACACCCACGCTGGAGCCAGGCCCCAGGGCGGCGGTTATTTACCACAGAGACCCGCCGCGGGGACACCCCACAGCCCCGCCGCCGCCATTTCCCGCACACCAGGGAGATAAGGGAACACCCGAAGCGGCAGGGCCGCTCCCGCCGCCCCGCCCGGGCTCGAGCCGTGGCTGTCGCCCCACTGCCCGCCCGTGAAGCGCCAAGCGCCACCACAACCACCACCCACACTTGCCGCGCAGCGGTTTGAAGGCAGCGCGCCGCTCCCCAAAATGGCGGCGCGCGGCCGCCGCCGCGCGGCCTTCTGGGAGTCGTAGTGCGAGCGGGGCTGGCTCCCAGCACCGCGCCAGGCGTCGGGACTACAACTCCCAGCGTGCCCCGCGCGGGCGCGGGAAGGGCGGGAGCGTCGCTGCCGCGCTGAGGCGGCCGTGAGGAAGCGCAGTGGCGGCGGCCTCTCGTGGGCGCCCGGCGGCGCTGCTGACCTTAGGCCGGCCGCCCGAGCCGCCCATGACAAGGGAGCTCCCCGGGCGGGTAGCGGCCGCGCCGGCAAGGAGAGGGCGGCGAGGTGAGGGGCGCTGCGCCGGCCCTGCCGGCAAACGGAGAATGAGGGTGTATGTGGGAAAACTGCATGAGTAGAGGTGGCTTTAGCGCTAGCTGTAATGGTAATGTTAAATACCGTGTTAAATACCCTTAGGTGTAAGGTGGGGTGAGCAGCGTGTCTTCCGAGACGGTTAAAGTCAGTCAGTTTTAAGATCCACTACAAATAGTTGCGTCTCAGAACACAATATGCATGAAACCCGGCTATTATTTTCTCTCATTAATTTTTTTTTATGGTATATGATGGATAAGAAGCAGCTGATTTGATAGGAATAGTAAAATTTCGTTGAGGTTCGTGGAAAAGATAAAGGGATAAGCCCTATATTTCTTTTTTTTGTCTTAACTCAAGCAAATTGTTTTTAAATTTACAGATAAATGGACTATAAGAAAATTACGGATGAAGTTGCAAAAAAACTTTTATCGTACAACCAGGACACTTCGGGATGGAGAGTGATAAAAGTTTCAGTAAGAAAACGTTATTACTATTTTTACTGCATCAATATTGTTAAAAAGTGCTTACAAATTATTCTTGCTTTAAAAAAACAGCTGAATACTTTTTATCAACTCGTAACTTAGAATTTTCCTTTTTTTTTGAGAAAAATGTTACAGTTGCTTCAAAACCTTCACAAGAGTATTCAGGAAACCTGTAAGTACTTACATTTTGTTTGTCATTGTAATGTATGTAAGCTTCGCTTTTAACAGTGCCACCCAGGAGGTGACTAGAAAAGCTAATCATATTCTATTCTTAAAATTGTTAAGTTAAATCTTGCTGGCTGTAGAAAAGCTGTTGTGTGTTGTTACGCTGTGTAATCACAGTGCTGGCGTAAAAAAGAGATGGATTTCCCAAATAATTTTCAAAAGTGCTGTGGAGATTAAATGTTGAATAACAGTTATTATTATGGAATAAGCAAATAGCGAATCACAATTTGTGCCTGAACTTGGCAGCTCTTCCTGGCAGGAAAATTCTCTTCAAACCATTGCATTTCCATTTCCCTTTCCACCTCATTATCCTTGTGAAATGACAGTTATCCGCACATGTAAACATGCTTTCTCACTCTCCCTTATCTGTCCTTTTTTTTTTTTTTTTGCGCTTATTTCCAGCATCAGAACCGGAGCACGTTGTACCCGCAGTGAGAGGCTCACACAGGCCCCGGGGCAGCAGCTTTATCTGTCCTTTTCTTGAGCTGTGAATTCTGTGCAGCTTTGCTTAAGGAGATGGATTTGGCCCGAAAGGTGGAGTTAGGTGAGGCAGACAAGGCTGGATGTCACCTCGTCACCAGCAGAGCTGGTGATGTGCCCTGGTGATGCTGCCCTCCCTCCATGCTTCTGCTCTGCAGTCCTGCTTCTCTTGTGCTGGGTACTCAGTGATCCCTTAGTGACCAGAGTGGAGGGAAAAATCACCTGGAAATGTGTGAAAGCAGAAGAAAAAGATGCACGGATGCCATGGCCTTAGCTTCTCTTCTTTTTTACTTGCCTAATGGTTATTTAGCTATGTAAAACATCAATCAAGACAGATACATGGTAGAGAAAATTTGCATCCAGTCTGTTTTTTTTTTATTATTATTTTAAATTATTATCATGAGTATATGTTCCTGAGCAGTGCTATTTTAAATCCAAAAATCTCTTTTTTGAGAGTTTCAGCAACAACAGTATTCACTTCAGAACTCGATGCTGGAACAGTGGCACTGCTGAAGAATTATAGTGTAGTACTATAATGTAAAATAGCCATCTCATTAGAAAATGTTAAGAATACTATCATTTTAATAGGAATTTGCATGGTTTAGCAGTGGCATTATCTGTACTACTTCAGATCTTACCCGATACAGGTGAATACAAGTGAACAAGAATCTGGATGCCTAACATTCTTTGCCAAACTTGTTTCCATAGAAGAAAAAGATTATAGTCCCAGTCAGTCACATAGTAATTTTTAGCTGTACCAAGTAGATTTCCTTTAGTAATGTTTTTGCAGTTAGAAGAATTGTCATGGTGAACTCTGCTCTGTTGTTCAGAAAGACCCAGATCTCTCTGTCTCTCTCTCTCTTCTCTCTCTCTCTCTCTTTTTTTTTTTTAATCTTTATAGGGCACACTGAGAAGGTGAATCAGCCCTTAGTGTGTTTGACATGGGGTGTTTATTAACCAGGTACTGCAGGTGCCAGCTTCCTTTTCAGTAATTGACAGTAGCACTAACCGTTTGCTGGCTAGCTGAGGTCAGTAGGTGATCTGGTAGTGACAGCGAACGCAGATCCTGCCTGCAGGGAGGCCAAGTGCCCTTCCTTTTATTCCAGCACTTGTATTTTTCAGAGGCCTTGCCTAGAGGAAACTCTTCTGCCTAACGTCTCATACTGAGTGTAGGAGAGAAGATATTACAGGATGGAGGCAAGAGCTGCTCACGAGATTGGTAAACATGATAAGTTCATGGCAGCTGTGGAAATAAAGGGTGTATCCGAATATTCATACACTGATTTTAACTGGCTCTGTCACAGCTTACATCCCCTGTTTTTCAGCAGACACAAACGTGTTTTCCATCATCATCTGTACCTGTTGTAGGTACTGGAGAATCAGGTTTCTGGAGTAGACACATACACCCATGCAGCACTCACTCTGCCAGGGCAGTGAATTGCTGCAAACTGGAGAAACATCCATACTTTTACAAGGCCCATTGTGCTTGGACTTGCATCCATTTTTTATTATTTATTATTTTATTTCTTTTCCCTTCTGTCCTCCTGACTTACATTCATACATCATCAGGGGCTGCACATCTGGTTGAAAGAAAACATTTGTGAGCCCGGGCTCTTCCCAAGCACTTCTGGTTCCTGCAGCATCCTTCCCTGCCGGGGTAATTGCTGCCCGTAGGTGCTCAGCCATGATTCACAGTTTCTCCAGAAACTAGGTGTGAGAACTGGCCGCATTCGTGAGCAGTTGCCACAACCCCAGGAGCTTCCTGCTTCCTTGTTGGGGGCCCTGTTTCCCACCCAAGCTTCTCTTTGAAATTCCTGGAGGATTATGGACAAAAATTTGAGAAATGACAGAATGTACTAGATTACACGTCTTCTCACTGTTGTCAATATCAAAATGGATTTTGAACGTTTTCATTTGGAAAAAAATTAATGGATGAATGGATAAATATTGTTATGCCTATTTGAACGAATGTTTCTATCTAGTAGCTGACAATAAAAACATCATTTAAAATGACTAGTGTCAAGAACATAATATTCTGACAAAAGTGTTACCCAACTGCTATATATTTACTGCTGTGTAGCTCTTTTTCTAATTCAGAAATGGGAATTAATAATTTGTTTTTCATAAAACCTAGATACCGAGGAGAAGGGATAATTAAGGAAGTCCCCAGCAAAATTATTCCTTTTATGTATCTTCCTGAATATCGAAACAAGTGGGACAAAGCCTTGCAATCTTACACGCTGCTAGAGAAGATTGACCAGGTAATACAATAATTTAATTGAATGATTTTTAAAAAATTCTTTCTGCCTTATTTTTTGTGATTAAAAAGACCTCTACTGGTACAGAAAAGCTTCAATCTCTATGAAATATATTCTAATTTGGTAAAAACTTTCAATTTCTAAATGTGCTAGCTGGTGTGAGGCAGGTATGAATTGTGCCTCTCCTTTTAGGAGTTAAGTATTTATTATAAAATAAATAACCTGAGCATGTCAGGAATTCAGTGGATGGAAAGCATCCGAAGTCTCCATCAAGTCTCCTATCAAGGATGAGACAAAATCAGAGCCAAACTGAGAGAAAGCACCTGTGAGAGTTAGTGTGGCTAACACAAAATGAAAAAAAAAACTTTTCTGGCTTGTTAGGCCAGAGTAGGCATTTGAGTAAGTTAAATATAGAATTATCTCTACTCTGAAAAATGCAGATAGCTTCAAGACTACTTTATTATGTTTGTGTGGAAAAAAATAGTAAGTTTTATGTGAACACAAGTACTGCAGACAGGAATTAGATTGTACTCTAGGAAATCTGCGGATCAAATCCTTCTTAATTTATGTTAGTATTATAAATGCTAGAGTTGGATACTGCTGTGCATTCTGCTAGATGCTGAGCTATTTCAGATATGCTGAAGTGTCAGGGAGAGCATGGAAATTGAATGGATACTGTACTAGTGCAGTGAAATATTGCATATTCAGAATTCCAGGTATTTTGGGCTTTTCCCAGGCCCTCTGAAAAACAGGAGCTTGAAACACCCATGAAAAGTACCAGCCTGTAGCTACCATTTGAAAGAGATGGCCCAGCAGGTGTTTGGGAAAAGTCTGAGAGCCTGTTACCCCAGGGTAAATAAGTCAGATGTGTCACAGCACTCTACATTGAGAAAGCAAAAATATTCCCCTTTTCTGCAAAGCTTTCGCTTCTCTCTGTCCTGGATCTGCCAGTTTGTCAGATCTGCATAGATATTCAGTTTGTAGAGTGCTGCCCTAGTAACTAAAACTTGGCTTCTTACCTGTTCAACAAATGGCATTTATTTATTTGTAGGATACCGGTATATATCACAGCGTAACACATAGTTATGGCATGGGACTGATCTCATCACGAGATTTTGTTGACTTGGTGCATGTTAAACCTTATCCTGGTGGTATCCTTACAACTAACTGTAAGTTTTACCTAACTACTGCATGTTTATGTATTTTTGCTGCAGTCTGGAAATTTTAATATGAATTTTTACTCAATTAGTTCACGGCTCAGTCACAGTATGGAGTACTTGCTCCATGTGTGGTCCTGCCCAATTAAATATTAACAAACCCATTTTAAAAACATTTTCATACTGCAGCTGCCGAAATTGATCCTCAGAAAAATACTGTGGTCTTGTTTATTCTGCTAATACAATAAGGTATTAACGTGTCTGCTAACAAACTGAGTGCTTTGTTCAGAACTAAACCACAGCTCAGCACTAGGTACATGCAAACACATCTCAATGATAATACTTTTGGGCATATCTGTCCAAACATCTGTAGAAGTTTCTACATATGTTGAATTATTTACACAAGTATTTCATGTTGTTTGGGCATTTTGCCTACAGAATACCATTACTAAACATCCTGTTGATCATGTTGCGAGCTTTTTTCTTGTATATAAAAAAAATCTTGAGTCACATTTTATATGTAAAATAACTAATTTGGTGCTACTTTATTATTATTACATGGCAATACAGCTGTGAGTGTGGAATATTCAGGATGCCCTCCTTCTCCTTCTTGTGTCCGTGGCTATAACAATCCTTGTGGGTATGTGTGTTCCCCCCTGCCAGAGTAAGTATTTGCATTCACCTGACTTTATCTTTGATTATTCTGTTACCATTTCTATGCAAAACTTAATAAGAGTCATACCAAAGTTTTTATGATTTTAATTGAGCTAGTTATAGTCCAGGGAAACTTCAGTGTTTCCTGGAGGTCAATTTTCTGGTTCAGACAATTCCTTTTGAAACTATTTAAGGAACCTCATGACATGAATAATAGCCAAGGTTCACATCGTAGCAACTTTATCCATAATTCATCCTTTCATATGAGTAATAAGCCTTGAGAGATGGACAATCGTAACTGGTATTTCAGTAAGTTTGGAAGCAAGAGCAATGAGTGCTAATTGAAGGCTTCTCTTCTTTTTATCCTAGGAACCCAGAGCATTCCAAGTTAGTCGTATTTATTCAGCCAGAATTAGGCGGAATGCTTCCCTACTCTGTGGTGGAGACAGCAATACCTACTACTCTCGTAAATTTAATCACTGAAACAAGAGCTGGACTAAAAGCCTTGAAAGACCATAATTAAATGTAAGTGAAAATTAATATGCACTTACGCCATGTGCATCTTTCATCTGGATTAACTTTTAATAGAGGATGTAGTTTAGTATTTTAATTGTGGTTTATGTGGAAATCTGTAAAGCTTATCTGTTCTATATGAAATTATGAATGCTATTTTTTTCTGCTTATGGGAGTCATGTCAATTTATACTGAAGTGCCATCAAAACTACAGGACGTAGCTTTCAATGTAATCCAGTGATGTTTTGTATTTTTTGCACTATATATATAGTTACATGTGAATATGGTGTGGTGTAAACTAGAGAAATGTTAAAATATAATTAAGAAAAATATTTTACCATAGCTTTAAACACATTTTGATAACTTTTTACCTTAAAAGTATGTACTTTTAACTGACATAAGCAAGTATCCTGCATACTAGAGATTTTAAATAATTTATTTCTATAGCTGTGTAACAGCAATTTGCAACTCTTTCAGTGTTTTGGAATTAAACATTCAAAGAGCTGCCTTATAAACTCAACTTTATGGCATCTCATTAAAAGCTGCTCTGTAAGTCAGTCGTGTCTTTTCATGAATCCTAAACACCAAACCCACAGGCACTTTTTATATGCTGCACACTGTCCAGGAGTAACCTGGTGACATATTTGATATGCATGAATATTTTATCATAAGTTTTATATATATTTCTTTCAGCCTTAGCCCTTTCTACTTCTTCTAGTTACCAGTTAATTGACAAATCTGACAAAGTTTACAAGTCACCAAAGCAAACGTGTAAGCTAAAAGAATCGTGTGTACCCAGATTTCAGCCATAGAGCTGCCTGCCCTCCCACACTACTAATAACTCCAAACAATCAGTGTCGAGGTGCTACATTATTAACAGTGAATATGCAGTGGCATTTTTTCGAAACCAAGCTAGTATTTTAGGACAAGGTAAGATTTACCAAATTGTGCTTACAAAATAAGGGGCAAATCTAAAAGTCTCAAAGGAAAGCAAGATGGGCTCATTACTCCTTACAACAAGGGAACACTAGCAGTCATTATGTCAGATTACCAAAATATATTTTTAATATTCACATCTTTACAATCTACGTTGTTTTCCATAAAGTGACCTGTCTTCAGTGCCCATTCTTGCAGTGCCCTTTTATTCTGAAAGTGTTTCATTGTGGTTTAAAATATCGTAGTAAATTGTTAGACTGTGACAGACATGATGCTGTATTCTTTCTTCCTCTGTTTGTTTTAGGCTTGTCAGGGTGTTTACCCATAAACATTTTGGATGGAAGTTCTTGATTCTTCCATTCAGCTAACAGTTCTGCTTGCACAGTTGCAGGGAGTTCAAAAAATGTCTCTGAGTCAACGTGCAGAGGAAATGCAATTCCCTCTGTGCTCTTGTAGCCTTCAGCCTCAGAGGTTGTTTCAAGGGCTTGCTCATCTCTACCTGAGTCAGAGGCAGGCGCAACAACTTGGCTGGCTCCAGCTTCCAGAGCCAGGAAGTCTCTCTCTCTGAAACTCACAGGGTCCTTCGGCTTTTCTTCCATGTCGGCATCCGGCAGTGTATTTCCAGGATGCTCGGAAGAACAGCCGGCACGGGAGCTGTGTGCCCAAAGGGTTTCAGAGTCGGGCGCCCCTGTGAACTGTATACTGCACCCCGGAGCGGTCATGTCGTTACTTACTCTTTTAGAACTTGGAGAAACGCTCTTTACCTCTTTTGGAAAACACAAAGATGCTTGACCGAAAGCATTCTCTGTAGGGATCCCTTTTCCTGTTCTTTCAGAAATTATTTCTTTCTTAATATCTTCTGGCAGTTCCCTAAAGACTTCCTGGTCAATGTCACCAGGAGACAAAGGAAATGGGAAGCTGGGAGTTTCAGCCTTTCTTTTACAGCTTTGCTTTTCTTCTGAAAAACCTGTAATATGCATTGCTGTATTTCCAGTTCTGTTGAAGTTCTCATTCCAAGAGCTTGCCTGTCCTTGTGAGATGTCATCCTGTTCCTGGCGTGTAACAGACACATTTAAAAAAACAAAACAAAAAACACGTAAGCACCTGCTGTAGGCATCACTGACTAAATAGCATTTTACTAACAGTGAATTCTTCAAATCATTCCTTAATAGACCATGATGTTTTCTTCTTATGAGCAGCATTTTTTTCTAATTTTTCCCAAACAATCTTAAAGGCAGATACACATAAGGATCCTCTTCTAATTTTGAAAGAGCAAGTATTTTTGTTACTTTCTACTGTTTCAAATATTTGTGGAAAGTTGGAATATGCCTTAACCATAGGACATGAAATTTATCAGCACGCAGAATTATGTCAAGACAAAACCAGTACATTTATCATATAAAGCTTGTGGAAACATGGCTAAATGTTTCCCAGACAATCCCTATACGGTCCAGTGTTCAGCGCTGTGAGGGACGTGTCTGGTTAATGGGCAGCAGGAATCACAAGCTCAGCAGAAGAGAAGCCAGGGCTATTGGCCAACAGAGGACTGAATCTCTGATTGATTTCTAGTCTGAACAGGGAGACTTAAGAACACACAGAAAGTGGGATCAGATCACTCTAAATGTATTTTTATAATAGCAACAAGATAGATTACAAACATCAGTGAACTATTATCTAAGGTAAAAATTAAAGTTTATATCGAAATCAATTCCATCAAAATCTGACCTGTATATAGCTACTAGATACGCATTAGCTGCAGGATTTTCATGTAAAATATGGGAAGATTCACTGTCTGAGTGGCCTGTTGTTTCACAAATGCTCAACAGATGGTGGATCTTACTGGAATGAACAGCCAAATTTGGGGATTAGTTTTGGAAGACATAGGTTGGGATTTTTCCCTCAGCAAATTCTGTCCTCTTCAGCGTAAAGGGTCAAGCTTTAGCTTGACTGTCCCCTTTAATCTGCTCTGATTAAAACAGATTTAATAATAACTAATGAAAGGAAATAAACATGTAACATTTGCTCAGAAGACTCCCAAGGAATCTTTCCTTTTATTATAAAAATGCAATTTGTGCTCCTAAAGCTTCCAAAGCCTTAAGACTTAAATCTCTATATACGCACAGAAATATCATCTCAGAGCTTACTTAACCAGAAAGAATTTTCTCAGTATCTTTCAACTTACCTGGATGTTTTTACCAGAGGCTGAAAGTGGGGACACATCTTTTAGATAAAAGCCAATTGATCCTTTCTTGCTGCTAGGAAGATCTTTGAGGTTGGAGAAGCAGACATTCAAAAGAGTGAGATGAAATGGGAGCTCTACATTTATCATCTTGCGGAAGAGCTTCATTAGGATATCAGCCAATGGGGGTATTATACTGCTGCCTTCTAATGCAAACAGTTGAAAAAAGAAATGTATGCCATCAAAAGCTTTCGGTAAACAACTGCAGGAGATTAGGATTTAGGTAGCAAAGTACAAAGGCAAAATATTAGGCACTCAACTTTACATTCTGACCTTTCATCATTTGGCATGTAAACAAAAATGGGGATCGATAGTAACCTCAGGAGTTAAAAATATAAATGCTATTCTTAACATCTTGAAAGTATTTAGTGTTTACAGTACAATATACGTCCCAGGAGGCAACACTTATTCAGCCCAGAAGATAAATTCCTCTAATATTAAACCCTAAAAAGCTGCTAAAGCTTTCCAAGATAGTCTGTTAAAATAACAGTTCAGGAGATTTCTCCCTAATCACTATGTCACCAATCATTAAGATTTTGCCCTGTCACATATGCCCTGAACTGAATGCAGAGTGCTTTCCTCCCCCCAAAATGCTGAATCTTCCCCCAGGAAGGTAGCTGAGCATTAGCACGCAGGCTAGAAGAAGAGTTACAGAACTCTTGCCAAGCGGGGTAGGGTTGAGAAATGATCTAGTGCTAACGAAAAAGGCCTTCATGGGGCTACGTGTTCATTACATCAGCATTGGCAATATCACTGCATTTTACTGGGATTTGCATGACTGTAGGAGACAACAATGATTTTAAGCCACTTGCAACATAGCAGGAATCTACAAACAATTTAGAAGTAAAAAGCTGCCTAGAATCTCAATGGATAATCTGGGACTGTGAGAGGTAATTTGGGAATTCATAAAGCAACTCACAAAACAGCAATTCTTTATGTCATTGTAACAGTGATTCAGATTTGTCTCCTCGCCCCCCTGTTCTGCATTAAGTGTCAAAGTAATTGCAATCGCTGCCTAGGTTAAAAGCTTAAGTTTGAGAAAGATGAAAAGCTGCATGTTATTCATTTTTAAGAGTACTTGAAAAAGAGACTCTTTATACAGTTTCCATTGCAGATTCCATTTATCTGGGAATATAATTCAAATCCATACCAAAGACAAGCAGGTAGTTAATGTAGTAAGCAGCGCCCCCCACCCACCTTCCGCTTTAATGCTCCTAATCCTGCAAGGCTGAGTTAAAACTTGACATAACACAGAAATCCACTGTAGGAAGAACTTCTATAGATTTTTAGTGTATCTCATCAAGATATATCCATTACAAGTAAGGGAAAAGCTTCCAACTATCAGGTCTAAAAAATGTTATGTTGAAAGTAAATAATGGAATGTTTCAGCCAAACAGATTTTCTTGGCAGTCCAGTTGGCAGGTACTACTCTGACAGTCATAAAGCACTGGAGTAGATTCATTAGCTCTTCTCAAAACATTGTCTCTACTTCTAGGTTTGTTCTAATGCTGTAATACCTGACCACAGCACCACTAAAACAATATGTAAAATACAATTTTCAGGCAGGTAAAAAGATAGCAGCATAAAGTGGGTATTTTCAGGAATTCAAGGCCTACCTTTTCCAAATTTCTGGATGAGATGAGGTGGAATAGGACACTGCCGGCTCTCCCGATTAAACCACTTATTAGTTAAAGAGAACTGGCGGATGGTCAGTCTGATTGTGTGTGGTTTTCTTCCATCTTTGTGTACTCTAGAGAATATTAGCAGGCACAAAGCAGTAAGCATTCTGCAAATATTTTTCAGGGGGACAAGGAAACTGTCACAACATCTAGTTAACGTTACAAGGCCATTTAATGTAAACATTAGGGATCTCTCTTGATCCCTAAACTGATCACTGTGGATTATATGGGCAACTTTTGGTCCCAGCTGTATGCTGTATAATCCAGTATCTGTAACTATTAAAATGAAATGTAAATACTTTCCAGACTAACAGAAAAGAAAAAGATCTGCTTAATGGGAGACAAGAGCAAGTAATAAGAATGAGAGACTGAAATTAGAGGAATTCACACACTGAAAAAGAAATATTTAGGACTTTTCCACAGAAAATAAGGGAGATGAAGGAACACGCACTAAAATATTGTGATACATCATCAGAACAATGGAAGAGAATCAGCAAATGGAAAAAGGTCCAACTGTGTGTCAAGGAAGCATGGGAATGGCACGGCTGGCAGCCAGCCGGGGGATGAGGATGCGAAACGCAGTTTGAAGAGGAAATTAAGGCAACACAGGGGGAAATCCATGACTTGAGACAAGACCAAAGCAAAGGGGAAGAGCAGCTGGAAAGGCAAGTGCTGCCCTTCGAGGGCATTTTGCTGGAAGAAATATTACAGAGTATATAGGGTACCTTACACACGCTCAAGGTCCTTTCACGACACAAAGGCAGTCAGCAAAAGAGCTACTGAAGACAGTCACCTGTCTAAGAGGGTAGCAAGCAGCTCTTCAATTTTCTCTTTAACTTGCACTTCTGATGAACATTTTTTAAAAGAATCTTCTTCACTAAGGGACTGGAAAAAAAAAGTCTTTTCAATTTTATAATTAAAATTCTCATCAAAAGAAGTATGCAGAATGAAATTTAAGATGCCTTTGACAGTCAAGAGCTCAACTGATTTTAAGGTGCATTATACTTCAGTTTATTCCTACGTTGTACTAGTTAATATATAGATCTGTAGGAATTGTTATGTTGAAGTAGCCCTATAAGTGGGAATTATTTCAGTGAGTCTAGTGAAGCTGTATAAGAATCAGAGCAGATTTTTCCCTTTTAAAAACCACTTCTGAACAAGACTTGTACCTGAGGAGGGCCTGATGGAGTCACCGGGGAGTCATCCTCTCCATAGCTGAGCTTTTGGATACGCTGAGCAGTAGAAACACCAAGTTCCTTCTCCAGCACGGCACGTGGAACCGCTTGGAGATCACACACACTTTTAAGACCCAGCATTTCAAGGCGTTGACAGGTTTTATAGCCAATGCCTAAATAAAATGTATATTAAGTACATTAACGTTAGAAACTGTCAGACCGATCAACCAAAACGTGTACTTCTCCTGCTGTTAAAAGCATCCAGTAGCACCGGGGGAAAAGAAAGGCAAGGGACAATCTGCCATTGGGAAAGACACAATGGGACAGAACAAAGAACTGCCCAAGTCTGTAGTCTAGATGATTATTTCTTGGCCAAGAGCGTGGTGTCAGCACAGAGTAACCAGAAAAGTGCTTTTTTGGGAAATTGTCTCAGCCTCCAACAGACTCTTTTAATAACCCTAAACAGACTTTTTGGTCATCAAATTAAAAAACAAAGCTGCATATATAAAATCTAATACCAGCCGCAGTGCTAGAGCTTCCATAAAAATAAACTGGAAATTAAGTATTTTTCAACCTAAATGAATTCTGTAATACTTCATTTTTACTTGTGTCACAGAACTGAACTGCTTTAGCCAAATAAAATCCAGAACAGTGTAAGAAATGAGGAAAAAAGGAAAAAAAAAAGACAACAAAGCCCTAAACACACCTCCACATCCTGCTACTCCCTCTCAGGGACCAGACTGCAATGTTATTTTGGCTACGGCTTTTGAAGCATTATTTTTCTCCTACTGGGCAGAGCTCTCAGTGTGCTCTCATGCTCGCTGTACCAGCCTCTTACCGGGCACTTTGCTGATGTGCTCGAGGCTGCGCATCAGATCCTGGGAGCTTTCAGGCAGCAGAAGGGTTTGTTGGTTGGGCTTGAAGGTGCCAGACACCAGCTTGGCCAGCACTTTGTTGGCAGCCACCCCGGCGCAGCCCGTGAGGCCCAGCCTGGCGTGCAGAGCTTCCCGCAGCTCTCCTGCCACCTGCGAGCCCAGCACCAGTCTCACGTGCACCGGGTCCTGGAAATCGACAGCTGCAAAGGAGAAAGGGCGTGGGGCTCGGAATGCAAGGAGTCTCTCTGCTAAGTTTCTGTAAGACATAGAGGTTTTTGGCAAAACTGATTAAAAGAAAAAAGTGCAGGCCCATGGGTCAGATGCTACTGCCATGGCTTCGGCATCCAAGCTTCAGCTCACTTGCAGAAAGCCAGTAAAAAAAGAAAAATGCTGTTTTTCAAAAGCAGGGGGATATTCTTCAAGAATAAGTAATGTTTAGGGAGCATTTCAATTATCAAATATATCTGTACATATCAAAGGCAAGTTTACATGAGATTCTTGCATGAATGTAACCAAGTCAGAGGTTTAGGAAGGCCTGCCCTCTAAGCTTTTAGTACTCAGATGCAAACCTAAGTGAAGAAAGAGACTTTTGAGGTCTTTTCCCTTCTCGTCAATCCCTATTGAAAATGCTCAAAATAGCTCAAAGTAACATTACATCCAGGAAAGAACAATTGCCTTCTTCCCTAATATAAAGGATGAGATTTTCCCATCTGGCAGTAAAGTTCAAATCCAGCAAAAATTCTAAAATGTCTTAGTACATTAAAAATATCTTAAAGGAAAACAAACAAACCAAAAGACTGTAGCAAACTGTGCCCGTTAATCATTGCGCACTCCTCTGCTGCACATGCGCTTTTCCTGCAACATAATCACGACATTGATTCCCCTTTGTGATCCCCAAATACTGAGAACAAGCCTAGAGTAACTGAAGTTGCCAATTGCCCAGCTTTAGACAACACTGGGAAGCAGACAGATGCTTTGGGTTTAACTGCACAAGAATTTAAATTATTTTTCAGTAGGGAGAAGGCTCAACTCACCTTGGTCATTGTATACATGGCCACACACACAAATGCTGGAGCATCCACTTTGCTGTAGCTGCTTTAGTCTTTTCTCTACAATCTCTGTGATATCCACAAAGTTTTCATCAAACCCAAGCCTTTCCACCAGTGGACAAAATTCTTCCAACAAATCTAGGAGGAAAATAAGCAGAGATGATTCATACGCAGCCTAAAACTGAGGTTTCATTTTTGCATCAGCCCACGGCAGACTCCCCACGGATACAAGGAGGACTCTTGCATCAATAGAGGTGAATAGGTGTCCAATTCTGCATACAAGAAACTCAAACACAACACAACAAAAAATAGTATTACTGCACATGTATGTACACAGAGTTTAACAGAGAGTCTTTGTCCTCTACTGAATAATGGTTAGTTTGTACCTGTAACCTTGTACGACATCTCCCTGTATTGGGTTAGATCCTCTCCATTAACCAGTGTCAGCTGAGGAACCTTCTCTTTAGCTTCCCTGACAAGCATCATTTTCTTAACTCCAAGTTTTCTGGCTTCATAGTTACACGTAACTACACAGTATTTCTGTTGTACACCTGAAAAATAATGGTTAAATTACTTTAAAAATTTAGGTTTTGCTGTATTTCACAGAAGTCCTCAGTATTCCACACCACTGCCAAAATCTACAATGCACAGGCTTTGATGAGAACAGTGTTATCAAAAAGAAAAAAAAGAGGCAAACAAAAACATTACTCGTATTTGAGAAGACCACGAGAGAGACAGATCTCTGAAGTTACTGAGATGATGATGCTAATATTAGCAAAGCGACTCGTACCCAAAGGCTTGTCCCTCAGCTCGGGATTCCGGATCATTTCCACCTGCGCGTAAAAGCAGTCCAGGTCAATGTGAACGATCACTCTGCACACTGTCGCTGCCGCTGCAACGCATCTGCCTGCTGCAAGGAAAGGAAATTAAAATTACAGGGGATGTAACAAAGCTTAAAAAAATCCTCTGTGCCAGCAAACAGATACTACAGAAGTTTTACATTAATTGTAGCGCTACATTAATTCTAGAATTTATGACCATAACCAATCCTCAGCAAGTCAGCATTCTAGTAATCATTTTCCCCTATTTTCACACAGCCACCTGGATTTCCTTTCTCCTTGGACCATTTCACTGACACAAATCCCTTTGTGGTGGAGTACGGAGCCCTCTTTTTACTACATTTCCAGAAAATGTTTTTCTTTTCTCTTAGCTGTGAACATGCTTCACTGACAGAGCCCACTCTTCCACCTTTCCGAGCGTGCCCTTCACAAAGCTTCAGTCTGGGGAGGCTTTCAGGTGAATTACCAAAGAGCTTCCCAAGAGTTTGGGATATTGAGGCTGTCCCAAAGGCGGCCAGGGAAGACTGAAACCAAACAGCAAGCCCTGCTTTCTATGGGGGGAGGGGAATGGCTTTTTTAATATTTATTTATTAAGAACTTCCATTTGAAGCTGATGTTGTCCAAATGTTAGACTTGGCATCTTTTTGTAGACTTTGGGCCATTTCTAAATACTGTTTTTTCCTCCCTCTAAATTCCTAAGTCAGCTGAGCCAAGCAGGGGAGAGAGGTCATTCCTGGCAGATTCACAAAGCCCAAATCACTGCTTTTTAGCCCCAAACGGAGCCGCAGAACCCGGGGGCAGCCAGGCTAGCGCAGCTCCATGGACACAGGCCGCGGAGAGGAGCCATCCCGCACTTTCCCAATAGCTCCGCTCGTCCCTCCTGCAGAACTCCCGTTCAGCTACAACGCCTCCAAACGCGCAACTCCGAGCGTTAAAACGGCGCCCTCCGCTACTGCGCCAGCGCCCGGCGAGCGGCGGGACGGGGCCGGGGCCGAGCGGGGCCGGGACCGGGGCCGAGGCCGAACGGGGCAACCCTGGGACGGGGCCGGGCTGAGCGGGGCCGTCCCCTGACCCGCCGTTCGCTCCGGGTCGGGGCCGCCTTCTCCCCGTTCGCCGCGGGCCTCGGCGGCCGCCATTGCTCGCTGTCCCCGTCAGCGGCCGCGCTCACTCGTGGCGGGCGGGGCGGCCGCGCCGCCCGGCTGCGGGCAAAGCCAGTTCTCCTCCTCCTCCTCCTCCTCGTCGTCGTCGCCGCGGCCCGTGGGCGGCGGGCAGGGCCCCTCCATGCCGCCCTGGGGCTGACTCACGGCCGCAGCGCCGCTCCCCGCGGCCGCGCGGCGCCTCCGCCCCCGCTGCCCGGCGTCGGGCTCCTTGCGGCCAGGGGGGTTTGCGGACGGGATGAGGCTGCCGGTGCTGGGAACAAACGTCGGGAGCAGCGCGGGAGCGGCAGCCGGGGCGCGGGAGCGGGAACCGGCGCGCGGGGACGGCGGCAGAGGCGGCTCCTCGCGATGAGCAGGCACCGTGCAGAAAGCAAAAAAAAATAATAAAAAAGCAGGAAGCAGATAACGAGGGGACGGAGTGTTGTGACGCGGTCCCTTCCTGCCGGGTCCTAACGCTGCAGCACGCCCGAGAAAAAAAAAAGGGAAAAAAAACCCGAAAATCGCCATAAAGAAGGGGCGTTGTAGCGCGGAGCTGCGCTCCTCCGCGCGCCGCCGCCGTCACGGCCGGGGCCGGGGCGGCT
>JAUBOD010000525.1:1270037-1281524 GCA_032353885.1 Nothura maculosa
CTCCTGTCACCAACACAGCAAACGTGCCCCTTCATCCTCCTCTGCTTGATCCCACGGAGGCAATGAACCAGTGCCCACTAGAGCCATATAGAACCATTTAATCAAACTGTGAAAATAGCCTGCAGCTTCCATCAGAAGCGGCACTCTTCTATGACCATTCTTTTTTAAAATATTTTTTTCCTGTTCCTTGCATACTTGCTATTTAATTTTTAAGTACTTTGCACACTGGAGTGGATTGCAGTCAGTTCTTTTCCAGCATACATAAATAGTCTTTTCATTATCAAAAAGGCAAGCCTCGAAACAAGAGTCAAGCATTTGGCATTGCTTCAAGTTACTGTAGCACAACAGGAACCTGGAAACAAGACCAAATGATTAATTTGGCATCTCATTTATTTCATTTTCATCACTTACTGGTTAACTCTGATTTCAAGCTATTGCCTTGTCCTGAATTTTTATTCCAGATTGTCAGGATGAAATATGGGATTATTACCATAAAACCGCACGCACCCACTCCCCACTCTGCGCGCACTGCAAGATATTTTTCAGGGCACAGAAGTGCCTTGTGCTCCGTGTCTTTTCCTTGAGGTGAAAGGCTCTGCTCCCCCAGACCTTCCCCCCGTGATCCTCACCTGTTTGCGACAGGAGCGGCGTGTAAGGGACTTTCGGTTCTATTGCACTCATGGGTGGAGGTAGCAGGGGGTTGGCGAAGCTGCGCAGCGGGTGCGTGGGGCGCACGCACGCCGTGGGGATGGTCCTGCTCGGGGCGTCCTCGGCGCTCGCGTGCTCCGCCTGCGCCGGCGGCAGCAGCGCCGGCTGCTGCGACGGGGGCCCTTCGCTTACAGCTGCAAGGAAACAGCAACAAACAGTAAGGCAGAAACCCAGGAATTACTACGGAGATGTTTTCTAACACTTATTCCCTACTTTTATGGCCATTTGCAACAGAAGCGGTAAAGCATGAGCTCCGATCTGCATCAAGTGTGTATACATTTCTATCAAAAGTTGCTGGCAGATGAATTAAAAAACCAGATGTTGCTCAGAGCAGCCACGTGCCACTGGAAGTGCAATAAATCTTCCTGTAAAAAAAGCAGTCGTGACATCTTCATCTTCCTCGCGCTATTTCATTTTTATTCCAACTTCTTAAGCTCCCCGCGTCATAAGATCTGGGTGCTTTTAAATATTAAAGATCAGTAAGCCCATAAATACATCAGCGAAGACCGAAACAACCTAAAACTAAGGAAACTCATTGTGTTGGGCATGATGGGTCTATTCTAGTCACCACAGAGAAGAGCTCAAGATAAAGAAAGGACGCAATTAATTTCTCCATAACCAATCACCAATATTGTTCTTCCTCGAGACAGCTGTAACATTTAGTGTGCCAAAGCAGTAGGTTGCTATTTTATTAGTCTATATTCAAAGTCAATTCTTCGGAGATTTAAATATGCCGTGTCAACCCACTAATCCCAAATGCAGCTACGTGGTGCTCCGCAGCACTTCTCAACAACTCTGGTGTGGCAGAAGAGAGGAGCAAACATAGCTGAAGTATTAAAGAAAACAAAGAGAGAGGCAAAGAGAAAAGCCCTTTATTTCTATCGCTCTCTGGAAACCCAGGCTGCATCGTAAGTATTAGTTGCAAAATGCTCCTGATTGTAAGGGAATTTTCAGCATGGAGCAGCTGAGTGTCTATTCCTAACATCACCAGCATTGTGAATGCACCTACAGAACAGGATGAGTGGTGGCTTGTAAGTGACCTGTGCTGTCCTCACACCTATCAGATGACAAGTGTTCTGATCCCGCAGTCCAGAGCTAGGGCATCTTCCATGATGAGGAACATGAAGACCATTTGCAGAAGAAGAAGGATATTAAAAAGAGCAAGCAGCTCTGCATGCACCAGCACGTGCAGAAGTGTTGGACAACTCTATGAGGCATCTCCTGGCATTGCATTTGGGGTTACATTGCCATTTCTCTTCCCTGGCACTGCTCTTTACCTAATGATCAAGCAGACGAAGCCCCCCACGCTGCTCATCCAAGGAACATACCACTATATTCAGACTTGAAAAGTAAGACAGAAAAATGACTTCTAAAGGCAAGAGGTTATTTTGATCTTGAAAGGAAAATTGCAAAAATCTCAAAGAATTCTTCTTAACCACCGTGTCTACCCTGACAGGCCAACTCTAATTAGTTAGGGGAACATGGTGAGCAGAAGTCTTTGCTGCAGAGCCCTATGGATGACAGCAAGAAATTCACTTCCCTGTGCCCCAGTGCGGAGGCGTCCTCTTCCAGCACGACTTGTTCCTATTCAGGGATGAGAACATGGGCGCTGGGTCAAAAGCATCATCTCCTGATTCCTCTTCCAAATCCTAGGCCAGGATCCATTTGAGGCATTCCAAGAACACAGGCTTGTGGCCTTTCCCAGCTCATTGCCCAGCTCCTGGCCTCCTGCCCTGAGGAACAGCACTGGGGACAGCTTTCCACGTGGGAAGAGCATCTGAGCTTATTGCAATCATCCCAGTGGAAAGAAGGGAGAACCTGATGACAACAGGAACTGCTTTGTTTTGAGCATGTTCGATATGTCCAACATCTCCATAGGATCTACTGCAGCCACTATAGCTCATAAGCACAACAGTTAATCATGCAACTTGTGGCAGGAAAACAGAAATCTAGGAAAAGAATTATGCTTTTACTGAAGGAAACAACCTTCCTGACACACAGATATCAGCATTAGTTATTATACTGGGACCCAAAACGCTCCAGAGGAGTTGGTTTCTTGCTGCAACAACCAGAACTCCTTGTATAAATAACATGCAATTACACAGCCGAGTCAAATCTCAAGGCATTTTATAATAATTAATGTCAAAGTATATAAGTAATTACAACCTACTAAGTGGCAAAACAATTTTGAAAAATGGAAATGAGGATTTTTCCTCATTTCCGCAACCCCATTACTTGTTTCTATGGCAATAGTGCACACATCCCTGGCAATACTGAACTCCACTCATAGGAAACGAACTATGAGACTTGACCAAGGTCAGAATCATTTATGCTTTGGAAAAGTTTGCTAGACTGTTTGTTGTCACCTTCACGGCTCTTTGCACTGTCAGGCTGTTACTCCACCTCTGCTTTTCCATCTCCTTCCTTGCCCAGCGTGCTCGTGTCTGTCTTCTTTTCTGCATGTCCTCTTAGGTCTCTGTTTGCTTAAGGAGGCCAGAGCTCACCTTACAATAGTCTCCACAAAATATTGGGATCTTCTGCAATGGTGCTATAGATAACAGAACTTGAGGAGCTGGCATCACTGTAATGGTCTCCACATTATAGGGCTTCCAGTAAAATGACTGGATTACTGTATGGATATTTTACTGTATAGACTTAGCTGTAAAATCTGGAGTCCTACATAATTGTTATTACATAAAAAATATCACGCTATCCTCCAGCTATTACAGAAGACAAAGGTGAGATGATTGTATTAAAATGAGAAGCTAGAGTGAGGTTTTAAATACTGAAGGCAAGTGGTATAATGAAGGTGGTTCACTCTTGAGAAGACTCTTCTCTTTTAATGAGACACGCATGCTTGCAAGCATAATAAGAGCCATTAGTCTGCAGTTCCCTCAAGTGCCTGTGGGAGAAGGGCATGGACTATTTGTTGGAAGGATGGATGAAGATGAGCACATTGCTAATGCCACCTGCACCATCTACATCAACTTCCTGCTTAACATGTAGGCAGTTGTCTTCACAGACCTCAACAGAAGAGTCAGAGAATTCTGATTATTTGCACTGATCCACTTCACTAATTTTTTAGTAGAAATGAGACTTATAGTTGACCTTTGGATGAAGCAGATACTGCTGTGCTACAAACCTCTTGTGATCTTTTGCTCTTGAATTTAGTAAAATATTTTGCCAAAGTTAAGCAAGTAATATGCTATATATGAAGATCTCCTCTGAAGTCCAGTAACTCCAGTAAGAGTCTTTCACTGCAGTGGAGAAATGATGGATAAAATTCTATTTGCATTTATTTTATGTCTAACTCGGGAATGCTAACTGATAATGAGCTTGCTTTCAGGTCAAGTAGCAATGAAGTTGCTGGTGACCAAGCAGAAAAGCAGATAACATATATTGGTCTTCTCTTTGCTTTTGCATATTTGTTGGTTGGCAAGATGCATTTAACCAGTTTAATGACTTCAGCTTATTGGTCACATATATCTTTTATTGAGTAATAACACAGGGAATATTCCCCCTTGGATTTGTAGCTGTTGGCTCTACCTCAGTCTGAGGAAATGAGAGATCAATACAGACTGAAAACAAAAGGTAATAACAATTCAAACTATACGACAGTGCATTATAACATACCATGTCTGTGCCAACTTCCTATAAATCCTTGAATTTACACAGATTATAAATACCATGCGACCAAGATGCTATATTTATATAATGCTGACAAACTAGGGCCCCCATTCCTGGTGGAATAGGGTCCTTAGGGTTAGCTTAAAGGCCAGAAGTCTGCTGGCTGTGAAAACGTTGTCAGGATGTGACCAAAACATGTTCTGCTCACGCTGCCTATCGTGCCTGTATGGGGACAGGAAGGAAAGACCTACTAGCAAGGGTAACAGCAGAGCTTGTGCTAGCGCTTTGGGATCTCTCCAAGACCAGCAAGGTCTCCTCAATGAGATCTTTTCCTCCAGCTCTCTTCCTCTCCTCCCTGAGACCATGAAGCATCTCCACAGCTGTGGCAAAGGAGGAAAAAGAGTCTTCTCTTTCCTTTCTAGCACACTGTATCCTATGGTGCATCACCACCTTCCCCTTCTTGTACTGATCAAATTGCTGGCAGCGGGTGCCGTGGAGCTGGGAAGGCCTCTGGAGCAAGAGGCTAACAGCGGGAAGGCACGCTGAGCAGAGAGCACTCACTTCATTATGGCACAGACACTTTTTCTGTCTGCAAAGATGGAAAAATTGATATTTAGCAATTGTATTTCACGGCTGGCAGTGCCATCAGCAGTATTCAAAATGACAAGTCAGTTTATTATTCAAGGCCGGTTCTGGCTAGGGCTCGACTTTCTTTTTCATTTCCTTTAGTTTCCTCTTCAGTAGAAGATTTGGCCTGAAGACACGCTGCAGCACTTGACTCCTTGGGGTCAATGAGAAATGGATTTCAGAAGAGAGGAAGGTGTTGAAGCATGGGCTCCATGGCAGGCTGCAAAGCAACACCCCTCCTAATGGCATCACATATGATTTATTCAAAGACTGCTCCGTTTTGATCAATCGGGTGTTCAGTCATGTAGTACTGCAGGTAGAGTCAGTCCCGCAGGAATTACTGCACGGCACGTTTTTTTTCTGACACTTGCAATTGGTCAAGCATCAAGGGAATTTTTCACAGATGGGTAAAATGCACCCAGAAAAGCCTCATGCATCTTCTCAATGGGCTCGTTCACTGTGAGCTGCTCTCACAAAAACCCACACGATCATATGGAGAAAACAGCCCGCCTTGAACCAAAAGGAGATTGTGTGTGAGAGAATGCACAACGGTGCAGTCGTTTGGATGATCTATGGCCACTCGCCGCTGCGGTGAAGTCATCCATGAGACGATGGAGACATGGAGCAGCTGCTTCTTAATCTCGGGAGCGGATGGGAATTTGCCAGTGACAGTTCTCTCGGAAAGCCTGACGCTGCCAGTGCTGGCATCAAGCAGCAGCAGCAGCTCTGGTGCTAGGAAAAGCTTTAGGCGTCGTGTTAGAGATGTATTTTTCTATCCCTTCATCTCCATGCAGACTGACAACTAATGATTTCTGCTATCACGGCAAGGAGCGAGCTGCTGCCTGGCTCTGACAGCAGCAACTGTCACCAGAAAACAAACACTGTCTCTCCTTGCATGTGCCCTAGCTTGATTGCAACGTTCTGAAACGGGAGGCACAGCGAAGGAGGGGAGCATTTCCCCTGGTGGGGAACAGCATGACCTAGGGGCTTTGGAAGAGCCCACAATAGAGAGGGTCACTGCAGTGATTAGACCAGATTCTCATCTCCTGTTGCAGTGGCAGTAGGTAATTTAGAAGTACTATACAGACTTGATTACGCAGAAATTACCTGCAATGGGGCTATGTTCACTGCTGTCGAGTTACTTAATGAGAAATTCCTAAATTATCTGAAGCCTTCACTACTTGAGCTTATTCAAGGTCCACCAGGGTTTCTGAAAAATGAGTATTGCTGTGTATTTAACCTCCTTCCAGAAAAATTTTGGGTATTAATGATCTCCCAGTCAACTCCCAAGCATTCAGCACTTGAAAGATTTAGGCAATTACATACGTTTCTGTACAGAGCGTACATTGGGAAGAGTCAGGATCTCTGAATATCATCACTCACCTCCAGGGAGGCTCTGGCAGGGATTTGACCAAATCATTACTGAGAGGAAAACTCTCCAATAAGACAGTTCAGATACTGACCAAAGTGCTGTACCTGCCAATCTGGGGAGCAACCTGCCATTGAAGAAGCCACTTAAAAGGCACATCTGTGTAGGGATGTACTTGATGGACTAAAAGCTGAGAGGCAGAGGAGAGACATGAGGAATTGCAGACTGAAGAACCTCAGATCCCTTTACGCGGAGGTTGAAATGATGACATCTGAGCAGATAAACACCAAAGGGAATGAAAATCATTGAAGATCCTCTTGCAGCAGGTCCTGAGGGGATGTATCCTGCCCTTTTGAACCGTGCTTTATAGAGCAATGAAGAATGGCCATTTCTATGCTGCTGTTTGTTTATTCTTCATCACCCTGTGACAAGGACACTCTTTACTAACTACATTTCTGTAGAGAGAACTGTTGAGTGTGTCTTAGATGTGCATCAAACTTACTGCATTTTAAAAAATTCTTTCAGAAAAAGACCAAACAATTCAGTGTACAATTTCATTCCCATCTCTATGATTAGGCACAGGATAGTAAATTTCTTATTCAACATCTAGTGCATGTCAACCAAAATGCCTGAATCTACTTTTTTTTTTGTGCATCACATTTGTGGTGAATTTGATATTAATTTAAGCAGCAAATCAAAAACTCATTATGCCAGCCCGGCCCTCCAGAGGAAATTGCCATCTAGTTGTGAAAGGATCTCAGTCAGCACATCAACATGAGGGGAAACGACACTGGGGTGATGAACAGAACACCCAAAACCACCTTTTACCTACGATCCCTCTGCTCAAGTTTCAATCATCGGCCCCCAAGGACCTGTCTGAACTCACTGAAAGCAGCAATCAAATAGGAGGAAAAATCAGTCATTTTGAAATTATTTCCCTGTGGACCAGCAGCACAGACTCTCTGTGATGTGAAGAAAAAAATGTGTAGCAGATTGACATTAATCTGTCAATAATTCAGGCTTGATATGCAGTAGAGTTAAGGGAGAATGATAAGAAAATATGAGTCCTCCAACTATAATTAATATGCCAGAGCACATTCATTAGGCTAGAACAAAGAACAGATGGCTGTTGGTGCAGAAGATGCTTAGAAGTAACTTATGAAGGTGAGGCTGGGGAACGTGCCGTGTGCTTTCCATTTTCCTGGATCATGGCAAGTAGAAGAACAGATATGGGAATGCACAAAACCCAAATCTATTATGGTACAGGAGCAAATATGAATATAGAACTCACTCCAGAGAAGAGACAACTGATGTGAGACACGATAACAGTATTCAAATGTACAAAAAGTAGCTGCAAGAAAGAAAAATACGAAATGCTTCATGACCACTATAATCAAAACAAGGAACAATGAGATTACATTTCAACAAATTAAATATTAGGAACTAATGTTTTTAGTAGCAAGAGCAGCTAAGCCTGGAAAGACACTTAGCAGTGTGATAACACTGTTACACTGATAAGCGTTATCATGGATGCTTTTAAAGAATGATGATGCTAGATTCTGCCTTGGGATGAAGAAGAGCTATTAGAGTCTCTCTTCTTAGAATATCCAAGCGGATAAAGCAAAGGGAATTAAAGGACGTGAAATGACTCCAAGACTTGCATAAAAGATCAGGAATACATGCAGGTTCTAGGATACTCCTGAGGACACAGCTTTCACCACCCAAATGACATGGTCTAATAGCAGGAGGGAATCTATTACACAGGTTGACTTGACTACTTGAGTCAGACTCTTCCTGGTCTCCATAAACCTTGGTTATGTGCTACCAAATTGCTGTGGATGCTGCTGAAGCTTATGTGGCCTGGGAGGCATCAGTTCCCTCAGTCATGACCACATTCCTTTCTATGTTCCTCTTTAAAACTGCTTGGAAACTGCACAGCAAGCCCATTGGGAAGTTGCAGTAACTTTCAACTTCTAACATAAACTGCTGTGCAATATATATTATAATATATATCTAGTTGCTACTAGAGGTGACTGCACAAGAGGCAGCCTGCCTTCACTTGCTGGCACCCAACCACCATTCTGAGGACAAAAACCAAGCCACCAGATTCACCCATTCCCAAGTATTTTCACACCAAAAGCAAAGGGCTGTACTGACTTCTTCCCGTTCCAAAGGTCCTGTCGACAGAGAGCGTTGGGAAGGGCACAGGCCGGAGAGTGAACTGGGGATGTGGGTATCCACAGGTGGGAGACGGCAGGATCCCGGGGTACTGGGCACTTTCTAGCGTTGGCACTGGAATGGCACTGACCACAGCTAGAAGAAAAGAAGGAAAGAAGAGATTAAATGAGTGTCTTAGCAAAATTTTTAAAAGCATTGATAGAGTCAAAATGAACCAGAAATAACCATGATTCCAAACCAAAATTTCCATAGAGTCAGTATGAAGTATATTTCTCTGCTCACTCTCTACCCAAGCCCAATGAAACTACTTATGTAAACAGAAATGGGCATCCTGCAGGTGCAAATTACTTGCAAAATTCAACAGCTGTTTTGCCAACGTTCAAGTTAGACAGCTGTATTTGGGGCTTCTTTATTTGCCTTCTTAACAGATAGATGGGAAACAATGGGTTCATTTGGATGCCTCAGCCCAGGCCTTTGGTGCCATTTCAGATGCCTTAGGGTATCTTGCAGCCTTCAGCTGCTGCTCTGGAACAGCACAGGGCTCCTCTGGCCCACATGAGTCCTTTGATTTGGAAACCAGGCTCACAGCTTGCCAAATTCTGGCTTTCCTGTGAATTATCCTCTAGCCAGGGCAGGAAAACTTGCTGATAACTGGTAAAGTATTTGCTGTACTATATCAATTATGAACTTCTGTTTTCCTAGCTTTTAGGAAAAACTCTCAGGATTTGCCTAGATAAACAATACAAAGAGATGTTTTGGTTCATTGATAAGCTTAGGCTTATATAACACCTTTCACACATGAATTACACACTATGCCATAAAGTTCAAGTCATTAGAATTACTTCCATCTCTTACTTCCATCCGTGACAGGGAGCAGCAAACCAGGCACTGTGCCCAAAGTCACTCAAGAAGCAATGATGGTGCCAAGGCTTTGGCAGAGGGAGGAGGTTAAAACATGATTTTCTGGGACAAAATGCTGTATTTCCAGATCTATTGCTCAAGTAAGTACATATAAAACTCATGAAGAACTGGTAACTGGAGTGATCTGAACCTCGAAGCTGCCTGGGTTCAACCCACACAACCTCAGAAGAGGATGCTTCCTCTTCAGGCATTTCATTTGGACTTCGTAATGTACTTTTATTGACAATATTTATAACTCTGTTACTAGAGTAAAAATATCATCCTCTATTGAATTCTATTAAAATCATTTTTTCTGTTTTTTTAAAGCCGATTCCTTCATTTCTTTTTGCTGCATAGACACCTGGTACTTCTTTTTAAAAAGTCAGAATTATTATTCACTGCAGTGCTCTATTGCAGGGAAGCTGGGGAAAAGTTAACATCAAACAGTTTCAATAAATCTTTGCAGTTCTGAGCATATATGACAGCAAATCTGTTCTGTCATAGTCTGTCAGCAATTGAATTTATATGTGCTATTGATATACTAAGACACTAAAAACAGAAATTCCCTGACCAAATCATGGAGCTCCCAAAATGCTGTTCTACATCTAAAGTCTACTACATCATGTAAAAATGCAGCACCCAAGAACAGCTTACAGAAATGACAAAGTAGAAAATTTTAAATTGTATTCAAGCACCCCAGAGGCTGCCGAAGCCGTGGAGTCACCACAATCATATTTCTCCTAAAGAAAGAGTTGTGATTTTCTGCAATTTGGGGGAGAGGAAAACATAGAAAAAAAGAGAAAAATAAAGAACTCCCAGAAACACAGGCAACCTCTCTGTTACGGGAGGAAAAGGACCAGTGCTGATGAGAAGGCCTCAAGCTTTCCTTGTCCTTGAGGCCTTCTCTCCACCCAGCGGCCTCGGTAGCTCCTCCCCTGCTGAGTACCTCATGCCATGACCAGGAGAACTGATCAATGCACTGGCTATGCAATCAGAAGATTTCCCAGCTATTTTGGTTTCATCCTTCCACGGGTTACCTTTGTGGGAGAGAAAGGCATCGGTTCTGCAGTCTTAACAGGGCCTCAAGCCCCCCTGAAATGGCCTTTGATTTTCTCTACCAGACTTAGAGGCAGAATTGGAAGTAGATTCCAGAATTACAATCATGTTGCTCTTCCAGTGGAATTAGAAGTGTCAAAATTATCACTAAGGCCTGTTTGATGCTTCTGCCACTTTATTAAGCAAAGGCCCATGATGGGGGTATGTATTTTTCCCAAAGACAGCAAATAGTGATTACTTCAGATGTTGATGAATACTTCTAGATTTGGTACTGAGCATTTAAAAGTATGGGTTTTATACTTCGGAATTACGATGGTGCTTCTTCAGGCTAGTTAATAGCTTATTGCTGACAATTTCTTTCAGTATCCGGCAAACTGAGAGAGATTAATTAGAGCACATAACCTGACAGAACCTCGATTTTCTTTTGTGGGAAAAGCCTGAAATGTACAAATAAAACTTTTACGAATCTGAGCTCCATTATTTCCAAACAATCATAACATTGTGTCTCCATAGATTAGATTTATACTATAGATTTATACTGTAGAAAATAGAAAAGAGGGCATCATTACTCAAAAAGCATCTTTGAGTGAAAAACCTAGAAATCTTTACGAGTACTTTCACCTCTCTGCTGCAGAACAGCGTTGACTTGACTCCCACTTAACTCACTGTGCTATTGAACCACTGTAATCACAATTAATTTGGTTTTGATTTTGCTTACAACGCTCTAAGTGTATCCATTTTCCTGGATTGCTGCTCTCCTTGAGACCAAGCCAAACCAGGAAGAATCCCATTCAAAAAAAGGGCAAATTGCCTAATTGTGAGATTAGTGTGGTTGCAAGATGGGAGTATTTCCTGGGGAAAGAGCTTTCTTCCCCCAACCCCGCAGCCTTTCTCCCAGCCCATAAAGCAGAGGGCAGCTGAAATGAGGCCACATGTTCAACCCGTGGCTTGAGGAACCCGATGCTGATCGCTCCCCAGACTCCTGTCCTTTACCCTCTTAAGGGCTGGTTACTCAGGAATTC
>JAUBOD010000525.1:1297464-1328789 GCA_032353885.1 Nothura maculosa
CCGCTGCGGGGACCGCGGCTCTGCGCCGCGCTGCGGCCCCAACGGCCCTAACGGCCACAACGGCCCTCGGCGGGGAGGCGGCGGGGCCGGGTTTATGTAACCCCGCCTTGGAAAATCAACGTGTGCCCGGGGGCAGCCCCGGGGGGCTGAGGGGTGAGCGGGGAAAGCCCTTCCCGGCCCCCAAAACCTGGGCAGGGGGCTGCGAACTGCTGCTGCCATGGGTGTCCGAGCGCTATGGACACTTGGAGGGATCTGCCTCCTTGGGCTTTCGTGTTCTAATGTGTCTGTGTGTTCCCTTTCTTTTAAAGTTCTCTCTGAGAAGAGTAATTTCCTTTTATGGCGTTTTTTTTCTGCCTTTATTTCTGGGTCGCTGGCTGTAAAGACCCTTCTGCAGCCTGGCAAATATTTTGAATGGGTAAATACAGTAGCAATTAAAAAGTAACTGTAGTTTAGTTTTGCTCTTGTTACTGTCATGTGCCTTCTGTCCTGAGACTGTGAGGAGATGGATCAGTCGGTGTAGACCCTTTTCTGTGAGCCTCAGTGCTCAATCCCTGTCTGAGCCTGGCTTTGTGGAGGTGCCTTAGCTTTAAAGGTAGCTGTGATAATGTAGTTCCTAATTCCTCCGCACATAAGCCTGGCTACCTTCGGTTTAGGGACATTATTCCCAAATATACTCTTTCTTGATAAGAATATTTCCAGCCATATTATTGCCCACAAATTACACTGTGCAGCACTGAGGTGGCAGGTTATGTGCACCAGAAGTTTGGAGCCCAAACACGTTATTGGGGTGTGGAGTGGGTGGGAATGCCCTTTCACAAGCCCATTTCTGCAAGGGTAATTGGGATTGTGTCATTTGCCAATGGCCACGTGGTGCCTCGTATCTCCTAATGCAATTAATGTGATCGAGGAAGATCTTGAGGCTTCTTCTCCCCCGTGCCTGCAGATGACACCAGAACAATGTCTTTGTTAGGCCTGGCTCACGTGGTCGCGCGTCGGTTCTGAGATGAGGCAGGTTTCCAAGTTGGCAATCCCCTAATTCAGACAATTGTTAATCTATAAACCAGGGTATTTGAATAGAGTGGGTATCAAAGCAACTGCCCTAGTGATAGGGCCACTATAAGAATAGGCTTGACTTTTGTCTTCTGTGTTTTTTCCATACATTAATAGCTGTGGTAGAGTGAATTAACTGTATTTTCGGGATGTATGGTTGGTCAGTCCAAAGCAAACTAGAAGGAAAGAGAAGCTGAAGTCTCAGAGTATTTCTGAAGCCTGGTAGGTCGAACTGCTTGGTTTTCCTAATTGGTCTAAATGTTTTAGATCTACTCTGTATTGTCTTAGCAGTGCAGTGAGCAGGTGAATTCACACAGCTGGGTACCAGGCAATAGGTTGGCATGACTTCATGCATGCAAGAGCCTTGGAAAAAGGGCTGGTTTAGACCATGCAGGAAGATCTAGAATTTCTCCTCTATAACTTTTTGTTTCTTTGTTTTTAATGGCAGCAGGTACATCTGAGAGAGAGCAGATGGAAGGGATTAGGTAAGGAATGTGTGCTATTAGCAAGATTTTTTTGAATCTTCTTTGAAACATGTGAAACCTGTCACTCCAAGGCAAGGTCCTAGGTAGGTGACTGTGCAACTGGTTCCATGGCAGTTCCCCTGTTTTCCTGACAGGCTAATAGTGCAAGGTGATCTGTCAGGCACTTTTCTGATCTCTTCCATCAGGTTTACATCTACTCTGCTTCACAGCTGAGTAGGAAATGAAATTTAGCCCAATCAAGGGAAGACATTAAGAATAAATAGTCATGATTGCTGTTAATACTTGTAAATAAGCTGCTTCTGTGTTGCCCTGTTGGTAGAAGCCCAGTTCTTGCTAGATACCTCCAGAGATTCACATGGCTTTAAAAATAGGCAAGGCTATTGTATTAAGAACCACTTAAAGTGATGTTCCATTCACTGTCGTAAATAGTGGAAGCAAATGTAGAATCCAAGAAAGGCCCTGCCTGCTTCATTGTAAAGCTTGAATTGCTGAAGCGTGCCTGACTTTGTTGCAGGAAAACAAACAGAAAATCTCCCCCCAAACCAAAACAGCCACAACAGCCTTTGCAGTGATTTCATAAACGCTGAACACACTGATGCCGGAAATGGGTGCACAGGTATTCTGCAAACAGCTGTCTCTCCTAGCCTGGATTTTCTCCTTGGCTTTTCTCCTTGGCTTCCTTCAGTCTTGAGGGGTGCTGAGGACCTAGTGCCCGTGTTGTGAAGCCTGGAGGCTTCAGCAGGGCCTCTGTGTGTGTTGGTCGTGAGCACTGTGCAGTGCATCTCCTCCATGTGCTCGTGGCGGGCGTCCTGTGGAGATGCCTGCTGTCTTCTAGGATCAGCTGCCAGGATTCCAAAGTGCATCGCGATTCAGAGTTGGGAAGAATCGTCAACTTTTTCCAATGCTGTTGGTCTGAAACAAGCTGCGGTTGAAATCAAGTGCACTAAAACTATGCGTGTTCCTGTGGGTTATTTGACAGCTTATTTTCCTCTGAGCTGTATCTAGTTAAAATATAATATTTAAACTTTAGTAAATGTATGCTATACCTTCTGGAGCCCTTGTACTTTGTCAGCTCTATAAATTAACTCTGACACACTGAATATTTTTCACCACCTAACATAGCTGTGACTTAACTTAAAAGGAGGGAAAAAAACCCTGCATGCTCTTTCCATGCATACAGCTGGACATCTCTGTTAATTTTTTTTCAACAAAAATGAAATTTTGATTGCTTTTTTTAAAGCTTCATGAATACCCTAATTGGTGAATCATCTAATGTGCAGTTTAGTTTCAGGAAATACAAAATGGCTCACTAGCTTCACGGGTCTAAGATTATGCAGACCTTCTGAAAGTCTCAGTAAGAAAATGTGTGCACTGGTGGTGCTTGGGATTTTTGGCTGGGAGAGAGGTTGGCTAAAACTCAGTGTAGTTACGCATAGGCTGTGATAGTTTATATAGTGGAATTTCTTTGAAGAATTATCTGGAAAGAGGAAGAAGAAAAGGAATTTTACAGGTTTATCTGCTCTTGAAGCCTTATCCGTGTTGTGTTGAAGTGATTTGCAGTGGGGAGCCTCGTCTGCGCTGTAGCTGCTCACAGATTCCTGGGTACCGTGGTGGGAGATTCTTTCTTGCCTGTTCTTCTCCACAGCCGTCGATGCTGAATTCTTCAGCCTTAATGCTGGACAGCTGCACAGCATTTAAAGCCTTTCTCTGAAAGATTGGGATAAGAAGCTGGGGGGAGATGGAGGCTGCCCAGATCAGTAATGTTTCTTTGATGGCTCTGTAGTATTTTCTTTATATGGCCATGTAAGGCATGGTCCCAACTATCTGGATATTGCTTGATTATATACTGTGTTATCAGCTGATGTGTTATCAGCATGTGAAGGCTGGGGGCTGTGCAGGGCGAAATAAGAAGCTAAATTTCAGTGTACCACATAAGGTCTGTATGTTAACATGAGGTTTTCATAATACATATTTCTATCCCTTTTGAAGGCGCTTAGAATATTGATATACTGCTTATTGCAAAGTTGTTATTATGGGCAGCAATTTCTTGCAGCCTGAAGATTTTATTGTGTTTGGAAGTGCTTCAGAGAGTTGATTGGAGTATATTTACCCAGGTGGAACTACAGAGATGCTCCCCCCTCAAACAAACAAAAAAAACCCCACTAACTAAATATAGTAGTAATACTAAATCTGATTTATATATATATCTATATATCTATATAGATATATAGATATAAAATACATATGTATATATGTATATACATATAAAAATAACTCTTCTTCTGCAGAATGAATTAGTAATTCAAAAGTCAGTCTGATACATAGATGAAATCATTTGGGCCTCATAGCTCAAAACCTACATGTTAATCATAGGATTAGGAATTGTAATTCTGAGATAAAAGGGCCTGGTACTTAGCACCTTGTAAATAATTCCATTAACTTAATAGGAGCTCAGGAGTGCAGTTGAATGAATTAGGTAGACTTGATGAAAACGACAATAAAAGCTAATCAAGATTGTCTCAATTGTCTCCTATGTTATTTGGCCTTAAAAACAAATAGCAAATTGTAGATGGTAGAGATTGTTTGTAGCAGTTTGACTTAATTTTCTGCAAGAAACTTGGCTAGATAAGATGAGGCTTTGTGTAAGAGCATGTCTAGTAGGACAGGTTCCTGAACACTCTGCTTCTTGAAAAGAAATTGAACACATGAGCTCGGTCTCTGTAGTATTTTAAACTTTGGATGCCTTGGATTCTGTCTGCTTAGGTACACCTGCTTTTATACCTGTCTGCTTTAGGTTTTGGGGGTGTTTTTTGCAGTGTAGCTTTGAGGTAGAGCTTGATTCATTGCCCAATTTGCTGAATGGAAAAGGTACCTTTTACTAAGTTTAGGATTTGGAGAAGGTTTGGATTTTGCCTGGCCTTTATGGACTAGGAGCTATTTTATCATTCTGCTAATATAATAAGAGGATTCTTACCCTTTTGAAATAGCATATGCATAAAATGAATGAGTCTTGGCTTACAAATTATCTTTAATCTTCAGTCGGCTTTGGTGGCTTGCTATCTTTGTGTGATAGCTTTGGTTAAGCATTTATACTGCTTAATTCATGCTTTGTTTTATTTCTCAGATCTTTAATGTTCACATTTCTGTTAGGGAATGGTGAATTATCTTTTTTTAACTCAAGTTACACGTCACTTGGATAGATATTAAAATTCAATTAAATACACAAATAGCATTTTAAAATGGATATGTACTTCAGATGCACTAGATGAGTAGTAAACCGAGTGATTTTATCAAAACACATTTTCCATTTAAAATTAGCTCAGTAAAAGGTTCCATTCACTTGTATCTTGCAATATTTTAGACTTGGGAGATAGGATTTCTCATTCATTGTTCTTGCCCGTTCCTTGGGAAGGGGAGAATAGCTGTGTATTTGCAAGCAGCCAAGCAGTTTCTCAACTTCTTATTGAAGCACTTGATTTAACCACTCAAGCAGCATTTAGCCTAGGCTGCAGAGATGGTGATCGCAGTAGAGGGGAGGTGCTGCCCTGGTTTGCTCAGACTTGCTGAGCTCGTGGAGCTGCCAAGGAGATGACTGGAGAGTGGGCTGCTCCACAGGGAAAGGGCTGATGAGGCCCCTCTTACCCTCCTTTGGATTGTGGTGATTTGTTATCCCTTAAGCCTGACTCATCTAACTGCACCCTTAATGTATGAAAATAGCCCTTTGGCTCCAGCAAACAGAGCTCGTGCTCTGTTAGGATCTCGTGGTCCATTTTGGGAAGCTCTAGTTGGTGCTTCGGTGGTGACTTCCATCTTTTGGTCATTTGACATTCCTTAAAAGATTGGTGACAAATGTGTTGGATTGGATTGACAGTTTTAGTATCAGGCTGGTTGTGTCTTTCAAAGTGTGGGTGCTTCATCTACCAAAGAAGTTGCTTTATAAATATCTTGCTTAAAATCTGGATGTCTTGTCTCTGAAGGAAGACAAGCTACTTGACAGCAGAGCTTCTCTTACTGGAAGTCACAAATGCAAGACAAGCGAACAGGGTCTGTTAAGAGATGTGTTGGTGTTAATATGATCTTGGGGAATACAAAGGTATTTACCTCTGAGTTTGAAAGTGCCTGAATTGCAAAATACTGACACTGGAAGAGGATGTTGGACTTGTGTTATTAAATACTTCACCCGTCCTTGTACTCTCCTACGCAGCACGTATGGGTCTCGGGTCACTGACCAGGTGCACCCTCCAACAGGCCAGGCCAAGGTGGTACTTGGTGGCTTTATTGGCTTATAGGGTGGTCTAAAAAAAACTGTTGACAAAACTATCCAAATTTTGCCTTTTTTAAAACCTGCCTTAGATGCTGAAAGCCGTGTTGTGTTATGACACTGGCTGGGTCCTTCGGTAAGCTACATTCACTTTTGAAGTGATGTTCAATGAAACATTTTTTGAAACATTTTGGAAGTTTAATATATTGTGCACTGGTAAAATCCATGTGAAACTGAGTTCCTTATTTTTATGTAGTATTTTGCAGTGGTTTTAAGTATCAACTAAAATTTTTAAAAGTTCTCTACATCAACAAGGTAGTTTATAAACTAGTGATTTCTTTGTATTGATCAAATTGGATTCTAGTGGAATTTATTTGAATAGATACAAAAGCTCTTGCAAATTGGCCTGCTGAAATATTCCTTACTGAAGCAGCAAAGGGAAAACCTGTGCATTTGTCAGCTTAGAAGTTTTAATTTTCATAATATTGAAATAACTGTGCTGTTACAAGCACAGTGAAAATTGCCTTCTCCAAGTCGGAATTGACCAGTGTCAATTTTTATGTATAGATGGAAGGGTTTTGTTCTTGAGTTCCTTGGTGCCTGAAGCATCTGTTGGAGGATTTTAGCATTTTTGTCAGTGGGAGTATCAGGCCTATATGCATATGACGTGGTTTTGTTCTCTCAAACTCCTTTGGGAGGGAAGCATCTGTTAAAGGATTTTTAATGTTTTTGTCAGGAGGAGTGTGACTAAAATTCAAAGACTGTCAAGTAATGCTCTCGGCTAAATCTCAGATGTTCAAGTGGATGACTGATGACCGCAGCGTTGAACAAGTTTTTATTTTGATATTTGCCTAGCACCCAGTCATGAATAGAATAAATACGAGGTGAAGGGCCTTTATTTTGTTTCTGAAAAGCAGCAATTGTCTTTCTGTATTTTCAGTCAAGACTTGGACTTGGGGTTTAGTATGACACTTGAATTTGGAGCTGAAAGGACATTTTGTTCTGCAGTAGACCAGAGAAATGTAGGCAAGCCAGCCAGAACTGACTTCTCATTGATTAAGCTTAGAAATGTGTGTCCAGATTGAGTCTAGAAACTAATTTCCAGTGCCTCCATCTAGGCTAACTTGAATGGTTTGAACGTTTGTAAACTGTTTTGTGCTGTCTGAGTCTTCCCTTCCCCAAGACCACTCTCTCTGTGAGAATTTTTGTTTGTTGCTTTTTCCTTGTACTTGTTGCATCTCTTCTCAGCAGTACGGTTGGCTTATTTGAAGAGAAAATGCATCCATGTTGAGTGTGATAGATGACCATCCATAAGCTGAATATTTGTAATGCTACTGCATTTGTTGATCACAAGAAATGAGTGACTGACCGTGGTCTTAATTCTGAAAGTTCTTGCTTCTAAGCTCAAAAAATGTAATACTATGAAATTGCAGTGTTTATGTGGGTAACTGCTTTATTTCGCTGCTACTGGGAAGCAGTAGAAACAGAAGCTGGAAATGATTCACTTAGCCTGGGAATTAATTCTGTAATTCTTAAACTTCTCTCAAATTTGAGAGATGAATCAATTTTGTACTGTGATAAGCTAATCATTTTAACATTGCTAAGAAGTACAGTGACTTGCTAACAGTTTGCCCATATGTAGTTCAGGAATCTGTCAGCTGCTTTATGTGCTTTAAAGCCTATAGTAAGAGTTTCATATTTGATAGGGGCATGTATAATTTCACACAAATGTATTAATGGAACATCTGTAATGGCATTTTTTGTTTTGCCAGGAAATGTAAAGGCACTTAAAATTTTTTTTCTGTGCAAATCCCAAATAACAAAAGTGAATAGTGAACCTAGAAATTCTGGAGAAAGGAGAACATTGTTATATAAGTAGAAAAATGTGGTGCAGCTGTGGTTTACAGTTTGTTCATTACTACAAAATTTGATAGAATTATATCCCACTGTTTGAATATTATGCTTAATGTTTGACAAATCTTTGGCATAGCAGAGATGTGGAAAGAATTAGTTTGGCTTTTTTGTCATGCAGCGCAAATCTAAAGAGTGGTTACTCATGTTCAGGAGTCATTTTCTCCCTCTTCCCATAAATTCACTGCTCATATCTCATTTTCTGAGTTGTCACAAATGGGCTTCACTTGCTCTGTTACTCCCCAGCTCACTCTTGGTATGATTAGGTTATAGCTTTAATGCCAAAAAAACTACTTTGCAATTTAATATTGGCTGACTTGATGAGGGTCAGTAATTACAGTTCATGTTTCCAGCAATTTGAGGTTTTTCCAGCAGTCTTTCTATGAAGAATGCAACTGTAGATTAATTTGACAAAAAAATGAGTCCAAAAGTGTGTTTTCTGCCAAAGAGGGCTATGCACTAGTAGGGTTTGCAGAACTCTTTGTTACTGGCCAGTTTGTAGGTCTGCTGTGAGTTACTGCTCAAGGATATACAAGGTAGATTTAATATAGTGAGAAGGTTATTGAGATACAGCTAACTTGCAAAATTACTCCTATCAAATTTTACTTTTTTTTTTTTTAATTTCAAGCTTCTTGCCAACAGTGGGGATGTCATCTGTAAAGTATGGTCCCATGTCTTTCTCCAAGTTGTTCTGGATTCAGAGAGGACAGTAAGGTAGTAATCAGGTGATAGCAGTTGTTGGTTTAAGAAGCTGCCTCTAGCTCACTTAGCTGGCAGCGTTTTCTCTCAGGCCCTGCTGTGTCGAGCAGTGCGTGGTGGCTGCAGAGGCTCAGGAAGGAGCATTGCTCTGCAGAGCACTGTGGCACGGTGTGTAGCAGCAGTTGGCTGATGCCTCTGCTCTGAGGGGTGTTTTCCTTCAGTAGTTTCTTCTAAAAGTCAGTGTGCACTTCTCTTATAAGCATTAGGAGGGAATCCAGAGAGAAACACCTTGAATGTAGCTGAGTTTGTTAGAGAGGGAAAGGGAGCCTTGATCTTTACTGTGCTTGTTTCACCATTAGAAACCCTCAGGTTCAGTTTTAGCTGCAACTCCACTGTATGGGCTGCTCTGTTGGCAAAGACCTTGGTGTTGGATTTGGGACAGTGATGGAAACTAAATTGGGAGCAGGGCTTTATGCCAAGCTCTCCTTTGGCACAGGGTGCAGTTTAGCTCCATTTGCAATTCCTTTGTCTATAGACCATCCAGTGCTTAGGCCCAAGCTACCTATTTTGTTGTGCATATATATTTGTTACCATCATTCTCTGATTTGGAATTGACCCATGTATTATTTCTTCCTATCGATAAGCTATTTACTTTAGCAGGTTTTGGAAATTTTGTTGTGGTCTTTGAGAGGTTATTGATAATGGCTTCTTCTGTTAGAAGGTGCTTGTATCACTAATGCCTTCTGAAGCTTTGGTGGAAGATATTTGGTGATGACTTCTTGATTTTGCAGATGGATACCTGAATCCTGGGATGCCTATCACAGGATAGATGTTGAAATGTGATTGTAACTGCCTCTTTGTAACACAGAAGCTAACTCTGGGGCTCATGCATATAGAGGATGAGTAGTGAGAAAGGCCTGCAGACCTACATTTAATGTTATACCCAGGCAGTGCAGAGCTGGGCACTGTAAGCTTAGGCAGGGCAGGCAGCGAGCAGGTGGGGGTGCGTGTGTGAGAAGGAGCAGCAGCAAAGAAGCGTCTTGCAAAATGTGGGGGAGAAGGACAGGGAGTCGAGTCCCGTGTGCATGTGGAGAGCTGGCCCGGAGCTGAGGCGTGGGGCTTGTCAGGGCCCTGCAAGCACCAGTGATGGGACTGAAAGGGGGCGGCCTCGCTGGGCTCTAACATGGTGCAGGTTCTGCCCCCAGGCTCCTGCCCCTCTGCATCTTCCACCCCCTCACCACCTCTGTGTGGCGGAAGTCACGTGAACATGGAAAAACAAATCAAAATGCACAGATTGCTTTATAAACAAACCAGCCATACAAAAAATAATCCAAACCCAACAAAGCAGGCAACCAGTATTTGGAAGACATGATAACTTTGGACCAGGCCTATCTGTGTGCAAGAATACTTCCAATTATAGCTTGGCTGCAAGCAGTGTGTTCGCTTTTTAATTCTGTGATACTTCTAAAAGCTTTAAGTTGACCACAGTGGAAACTGAGCAATGGAAACTGGAAGCAGAAAAGCCAGTGGCCTTGCCTATTCCTGTTTTTATTTATATATGACTTGAAGCTAAATATGATATTCAGGGCTGATCTGAAAACAGAGCAATGAAGAGAATGCACCTGGTCATTTTATTTTTTTTCCCTTGGTGGCAGAGTTCTTTTTCCTTTCCTGACTGTCTGAAAAGCCTTCCCTGGTCTTCAGGGTTGTTGTCTTCTGCGTATGTCTGTGTCGCTTGGTTCTCTCCTTCCCCTCTGCTCCTCTCTGTTCTTAGAACAGACGAGACCATTCAGTGCTACAGGTCTCCAGAGCCTGTGTGGTATCTGTGAGGCTTGCTGAGGTCAGCACCAGCCTCTGGGTGGTGACGTTGGCCAGAGGAAATCGAGATGGTGACAAGGGCTCACGTGTTACCTGATCTCTCATTGTCTCTGTGTACTCAGTAAACAAATGAATAGCTGGAATTTTTAGAGAGGAGGCTAGATTATTTTTTTTTTTTTCCCCTTGGTTTGCTGGGTCTAATTTCTCAGTCATTTCACTGAACATGACATTGGTATTGCACAGATCTCAAAGAATGTGGTTGCTCATCTGTCAGTTTGCCAGCTTTACATGGGCTATTTGAGTGATGTGGTTCTGCATCGCTGCCAGAGTGTTTTGTTTTGTTGCACTGCTGTAAATTGCTGTAGCAAAGTACGTAGCTGAGAATGGGGTTAATACGTGAGTCCTTGTTCCCCTTGGTGCTCTTCCTTCATCTCTTATTTCCATTAAAAATAGGAAGCCTTAGAAAATTTTAAAAGATGCTGTATTCAGTTGTTTATAACTTTGCTGAACTGCAGTCTTTTGGGTCTGGCATAATTTATGCTTTATCTTTGCCTTGGATTTCGTTTTGTTTAAAGCTTTCAGCCAGAATTGTTCATCTGTTTCCAGAAACAAAACTAGAATAATGGTCTGTTCCATTCTTTTATGGCAGCTTTTCTTTGAAATATGCTAGTGTACCTCTGAACTGGAACACGGGCTCGAGGTTTGTCAGCAGATGACCCCTGGCACAGTTGCAGCGCTTCATTTTTTTTATATGATAATCTGCCAAAATTCAGCCAGTTCCCGTTTTGAAGGCTTCCAATGTGCGCATGCCGGTTTCCTTGCGGAATGCCCGGAGCCCATGTGTGCTCAGCAGGGATCCCCTGGCAGGGCTGGCCTGGGAACGAGCACCGTGCGGGGCAGGAGGGCCCTCGGCCGCAGCTAAAGGGAGCTGGACATGAGGGAGAGCCAGGAGCCACCAGGCAGGGACAGTGGCCTCCGTGAGGCAGGCCTAGCGTGCGACGTCTCTGCGCTCATCCCGAGCTTGTTCTTCCTCCTTCCTTCTCCATTCAGCTCTCCCATGCCTCCAAATCTCACCTGACATGGGGCCTCGCGGCCTGTATTGTCAGAGCAATACAGGGGTTCTGGGTAGGTTAAGGGAGTGAGCACAAGGTATGTGTGTTTGGGCAGAGCTTATCACTCCCACAGTCATCCAAAAGGCCTAGTCTGAATCTTAGAGAACTTAGTCTTTCCAGATCATTACCTAAAACCATGAACCTAAAGTTGTAGGAGGGGGCACTTGTTTTTTGTTTAGTTCTTGTTTTGTTTTATTTCCTCTTCTCTCAGGGTTTTATAACTAGACTAAATTTATCTGTACTTCTCTAAGGTTGGCAGGTTTGTGTATTTTTAAAATAGGAGAGACCTAACTTTTTTTGGGTGCTTCTTTTCCTAGAACAGTCTCAACTTTGAAGAATTTTTAGAGGTAGCTGCCCAGTATGTGAAACCAGCCCCAAGCGGGGAAGCTGCACGAAGCCACCGAAGGTGCTAGGATGATGGGAAGCATTAGACAACATTAATATTAATAAAGAGCTTTAAGATGTATTCATGCTTGCTTTTGAGGGATCTGGTTCAAACCTTTGTAAAGATGGCTTTGTCTGTTGATACTGTAGAGCTTAAGTTCCTGTTTTTTCTTAAAGATTTCCTCTGTAAAGCAAATTTTTCTCCAAATTTAATTAGCAGAAATCCATGCCAATTTTGTAGACACTTGGAAGTTATATGAAATAACCTTTCCTCCATCTTAATTGCCCTCCTTTTTACTGCCCTTCCTTCCTCTGAACTAGAAGCAGAAAAACTCCCTGCAGCAGCATGAACTTCACCAGAGCTGTTGACCAGGAGTTCTTCTGTGTTCATTCAATATAGCAGGCAACAGGCAGAATTTAGTGGAAAAAAATTGTGGTCTGACAGGTTATCAGAGTTCTTAAAAAGATGCATCTTGTGGGATACGTGTGATATTTTTTCTTCTTAAAATCATGACTGATTTTTGAGTTACCTGCTAGTGCCGTGTGCCAGCGCTATGGAACCCGGTGCTTATGGGACAATCTCCATTGCTAGACAGAGTCTTATGGACTTTTCTTCTCCTTCTTCCCTTGCCCCCAACCCACCCGGAATCTTTGGCCGATCTATAGCAGGAGTTTGAGATCTTTGCAGGGTTGCAAGGCCTGTCTAGTTATTCATCCCTTTCAGCTCTATCTGATGTTTTGTGTTGTGCTCCATTTGTGGATCATTAAAGGTATTCCAAGAACACTTCTTAGTTTTCATCTACTAATAAGAAACAGATTTTTGCAGTTGTCATTCTTGTGATCACACTGTGCGTTTTCCATTCAGGAATTTGTCTACCATGTGACAACAGCTAGATGTGGAAGCTGCTCTATCTGTCCTGGTGATAAATGGAGGAAACCTGTATTTGCTAAATAGAGAACCAAATTCTTTTCATCACACAGGAAAAACTTTTCAATAGATGATTTCAGTATGCTAAGATCCTTAAGCATCCTGTTTCCTCGAATATGCTTATGCAAGTAGTTTGGTTTCAAGTAACAGATGAATCTTCCTTATGGATAAATGAAAAGGAATAGTTCTTAAATGGTATAGTAGTTTTTCCTTTTAGCAGTTACATGGCTCGTGGATCGTTTTAAATCCTATTTTTTCTGTGTTTAATCTAGATTTGATTTTTCTGAATTTAAAATAATGTTTTCCTAGGTGAGCCTAGTCTCAGGGCTTGATTTCTACGTTATTGCTGCACAGTTAGGACTTCGATTTAGTAACACAACTGTTTCCTAGCATAAGGAGATGTTGGCCTCACACTGGGACCTTCCTCAGCAGCTCAGTGATGCTCATAGAGGTGCATCTACTCCCTCCTGTTCTTCATGGTCAGCTCTGGAGTTCCTCAGACCCGTGCCCATGTCAAACATAGGATCCTTTGTGCCTTTTCAGTCCCAAATGAGCTGGTGCATCTGCTGAGCATTGAGGAGTGCTGCTCATGAGCCGCTGGGCTGGACGTTTTTCATCTTAGTCTTGAGACATGCACAGCAGCCTTATGCTGGGTTATTAATCTAGGACTGGGTCTTGATGCAACAAGGAGAATAATCCTCAGGGAAGATAGCTGGCAGCTTTCAATAGATGACATCAAAAGGCAAAGGATTTATATAACATATTTGCAGGGTAATATAGGAGCTAATCAAACCTGTACGCTTCTTAGAAAACTCATGCTGTGGGGGCTCACTCAGTTAACATGCACAGATGTTTCTTTGCCAGAACAAGCATTTTATTCCAAGAGTTTTACTGTAACTGATTGCATTACGTAAGGCCTAGAAGACAGGTATAGCTGCATCTTGATTAAAATTATGGCTTCCTTGAGTCTTGTTATGAAATAGAAACCAGCTACTTAGAGCTAATGTAGTAACATAATTATGTTCTGGGTAACTTCTCAGTTGAAATGGATCATAAAGCAACAGATGCTCTTAAGGTGAAGGACAGATCTGACTTGCTTACCAATATTTGCTCTTTCTCTGATGCATATCTTAGATTTTGGCTGCATGAAGAGGTAGCTTTTTTGCCCATTCTATGCTGCACCCTGAGATTTAACCACTTTTGTGTTTCAAGTCCTGAGCACTCCTGCTCTGCATGACGTTAGAAATAGCAGTGTTATTTCTCTGTTAGAAATGTGGAAGTCTCTTTAGTTGTTCGTGAGCCAAGATCAAAAGAGCCTCTCGATCATTAATAAGTGTCTTGTTTATGCAAGGTCCTAGAATACAAAAGGGCAACAAATACTGCAGAGAACTGTGGTTGTTCTGCTTGGCTGTTACTTTGAACAACGCTTTTTGGTTAGAGCAAATTGGTTAAGCTTATTAATTTATAATCTCATTTTACCTTTTAAGGACTGCTAATAGATGTTGGTGTTAGTACTGATTAACAGCACTAGCAGCTAAAGGAATGGTGCAGTTTATATAATGGGCTCAATTAAAAATGGAGCTTTGCTGCTGTTTGTGAGGGATTTCAGTAGTGATTCTACTGGTGTATTGGTGCAAAAGTTCCATTTTAATGTCTCTGCACAAACTCTGTAAGTCAGCATTAATACTTCTCTGTTTGAAAGGGAGTTTAGTCAAGATTATGTGCAAGAACTGACTTTTTTAACACAAATCTGCAATTATTTGAGTTATGGAAATACCTGCCTGAACTGTCTACTGTTAGAATTCTTGACTAAAAAGTCAAAAGAAGTAAAAGTGCTAAAACGTGAAATTTGGCAGAGGCAAAGATAAAGTCTCTGCTGAGCACTTACTTTAAGGAAATGCGGTTTCAGCTTTCCAATATTTATGTTTAAACTGTCTTGCTGGCACAAAAAATGAAAAACTGAAGATGTATTGATGTGATGTATGTGTAATTAGACACTTGTTGGTTCACAATGTAAAACTCTGCTGGTAAAGCTACAAACTGAGATGTGCTTTTCCCTTTCTTTAAAGAAGTGGGAGCCTCCCGAACCTTTAAGGTTAATACCTGAAGGCATTTGTAGCTTGTTCTTGATCTTGCAAACAAATGGCAGGGCAGGATTTCAGAGAGCATCACATTTTACTGAACTCGTGATTCCTATTAAAAGTCAAAATGGGTCTCTGTATTTCTGGAACTCCTGATTAAAGTGGTTCATCCAGTCTACTTCCAGCTGGTTTCCAGAATGGTGTTTCTTTCTTTTAAAGATACAATGTGATTTACTTTATATTTTAAAGATGTTTGCGTATATTTTGTATGTGCAATGCACAGAATGTCTTCTGTGCCAAAACTGCTCTTTCCAGGGCAGTGTCACTTTTGATTTCCTTAGGCACAAGCCCTTAATCTCCAACTCATAGCAATGCATTTAAACTAACTTGGGGTTTGTTTGAAAACCTGCCTTTGAGTTCCCTAACTATTTAATGCTTCAGGTGGTTGTGCTTGGCCGAGCTGCAGCGTAACCCGCACGGGAGGGTTTTGGCAAGTGCTCCATGGCCGGGATCCGCAGCATCCTTCCAGCTAGGAAGCCTCACGGAGAAGGTATTTCTGATGGCTCTAACAGGGCCTGGCCTAGACTGGAGCTGCCTGGGGATCACAGGGAAAGCACGAAGCAGGATAGACCTCCTGGCAGCCCCCCAGCACCCCGTCCTCCTTGCACTGCCCGTGTTTTACCTACCCCTGCCCAGCCGAGGTGCTCGCTGCCAATCAGCCCTGCCAGGGGCCGCTGGGCTCCTCCTGACAAGCCTGACTGCTGGCAGCAGCTGGGGGAGGCTCTGCTCTCCACGGGCCTTAACTCCTCGCTTGCCACCTGTGCTGCAGGTGAGCCCTCAGTTTCATACAGGAGGCTTCTCTTTAGGGCAAGTGCATGTTCTGGACAGAAACGCACTCAAACTTGTCAGCACGCTCTAGTGACAACACTAACGTGGGCAGCTTCTGGCACGGAAGAAATGAGGACTAAGATCACCAATCCTGAAGGACATTTTAAAAAGTTATAGGTCCATTTCAAGGTATTTTTCTACTTGATATTGAGTGTATCTGTAGCTGGAGGAGGTATCAGGCCTTCCCAGCTCTTTTTTCCCCAAAAAGCTTAAAGCTTAACCCCATTTTAAGTGTTACAGTAACACACAGGAGTTTGAACAAGTTTTTGAGGCTGTTCATTAATGGAACCTTGTGATAAATGAGAGTTGAATGTCTTTCATATTTCCTTGAGTTGCTCATGCTGCTGCAAAGCAGAGCTTGCTTTTAGTTGTGGAATTTCATTATCTTTTAGATGTGCATTTGGCCCTGCTACTGTCAAATGCTTTGCTCCAGTAAAGTTAACAGGAAGCAAAAATAAAAATTAAAATAAAGAAAAATACAGATGCTCTCCATAAAATCTCATTGGATGTGGACTCTATGCAGGAGAAACTTTGGAGTCGAACAGCTAAGTTCCTGAATGGAAGTCATAGGTGCAAGAGAATTTCAGTGTGTGCAGCAATTCTTTAGAGTAATGTGAACTTTTAAAATTGGGATTCTTAATAAATTATAGTCTAGGTTGTCACTTCTGAAACTTCATTTTCTGGGCTTCTAGAAAGTTTTGAATGTTTTAGTCTTCCTTTCAAGTTTCAGTGAAAAGGACTTTTTTCTTTGAGAAAGCTTGTAAATTGTGCACATGTCAGTGCTGCCTTTGCCTATTTAGGTACCACCACAGATCTCTCACTAGAGAAACAGAAATTCATATTCATGTACTTTAAGTGGTGGCAGCTAGTCAGTGCATATTAGAAAATCTATTTTCTTGCTTGGTCAGATAGAAAATTAACATGAGAGGTAGTTAGGGGCTTGGAAGAGCTCTGAGAGCTAGAGAGGGACTTGTAAGTCTGAGGGGGAGTGTAGGGGTGATGATGGAGGGCAGACATTAGGCTATTGAGGCCAGGAATAATGTAGAATATGCAAGAAAACCTAGACTAAGAAGAAAGGACCTCTGCTTGCAAAATGGCCAATTTTCAGTATCTTGAGCAGGCTGCTTCTGCTGAGCCAGCCAGGGACCTGCCCTATGAAGCTGTCGCATCTGTGTCTGCTTCTGATTGCCCTTCTGTGTGGAGAGGCCGCACATGCTGAGCTCTGCTTTCCCTTAGCTCGGGAGAGCTCCCCAGAATCATGTCCGAGTAACCCTTACATCCCTTCCCGTATGAATTTCTGACCTATTCTCATTTACTTATTTATTTAGAGCTCAACAGAGGAGGATGCATGTTAGTTTTGCTGAATGCAGGTAAGGATGGCTCTGGGTGAGCTCCTGGAGGAGCTTTTCCCGGAGTAGTTAGGGCTCTGCAGAGGTCCCCAGCAGGGCTGCCGTGCTTGGCTGGAGCACTCGCTGCAACGCTCTGTTCTGCCCACGCAAACTTGAAAAATACACAGGCAGCTTGTGCTCCAGGAGCCCTAAACAGGAGACACTTGTGGTGAGTCATCCTCAGCGCTCTTCATTGCAGGCACCTCGCTCCGCTAACAGCTTCAGCCCATTCGGTTTTCCTATTTTCCACATTTATTCAATGCTGAGGAATGATTGCGTTAAAATTGCTGTTGTGTGATCCTATAGAAATTACAGGTCAGGTGATAATTGTTCCGCTGTGTTTAAGGATGTGAGTTTTGTTTTTAAGGTCCCTAGTGGTCAGAAGTCATGGTGAGACTTGGCAATGCATCTTTATATAGCACTGAAGATTCAGAATTGAGTGCAGTGCTGTGGTTACGTATTGGAAACTTCATCTCGGTTCTCATAACACTCTTGTAATCATTTAAATGCCTTTCTTTTCAATGACCTCTATAAGAAGGTTTTTAAAGTTTCTGTTGAAAGAAAACAAAGTATTTATTTCTACTAGAATTGCTCCCTGTTTGAAAGAGTATCATCTTCAGACTGGCGCTTCCCAGCTTGGCCGGCAGTCTCTGAGTTCTGCAGTTCCTCTTTCTAGACAGAGCACTAGATCTAGGAACTGTCTTTAGAGAATAGCACAGGGCTTGGGCTTCTCATACGTCAAAACAACTTCACTTGCAAGGTAAAGTTGTGCTCCCTTTCCTACCTGTGTATGTCCAGACACCATCTTTCTATTTCATACTGTATGTGTGAAATCTTTCTATTTCATACTGTATATGTGAATTTGCTTGTTGCATCCAGTGGCTATCAGGATACTGTTTAAATGATCAAAGGGAGATGCTCTTCCCTGGAATTATTTACTTGAAATGCCTTATTTACTAAATTATTTTTCTAGAGTTTCTGTCACTAACTGTATCTATCAGTAAGTGCAGTTCTCAGATGTGTACAGAATTATTTCTCCATTAATATTTGAAAATTCGGTTTGCTATGTGTCTTTTTGCAAGTGTTCTTTATGTAGTGAGAAATACTAGTTATATTGTCTGCAATAAGGGGAGAAAATAATTGTGTCTGTCTTGAGATAGTGTTCATATTCCTTTCTTCTGAACGGAGAGGTTCTGGAATGTATGAGCAGAAAAGAATGGATCCTTGTGATAATCCGTAAGTGTTATGGTGTGTTATACTGTCCTGTGTAGTGTGTCCTGCGGCTTGGGCACCTTTGGAGCTGCCCCCCAGGCTGGGGCTGGGGCAGCCTTGGGCCCCCTGAGCCTGCACTAGGCATGGAGACCAGGTCGCTGCCCACCTTGGGCTCCCGCAATGTCTGACTCAACACCGTGCCAAATCTTAGCCCTTGTAGCTTCTTGTATGTGCTATAGCAGGGCACATCTCAGCATTTATTTCTGAAATAAACACTTCCAGCGGCTGAACTTTTAATATAAACATCCAAAGAAATGGCTTAAATACAGCCCTCATCCTCCTTTGCGGCCAGAGCTGTGTGTTTGATGACAAATCCATCCTCGGTTGAAGCTCTCCTGCGTTCGCCCGGCGCAGCAGCAGCAGCCGGAGCTGCTGTGGAAGGAAGCAGCGTGGCCCAGGCTGCCCCTGCACAGCTCCCCTGCACTTGCACGGGAGCCTGTGTTCGTCCTCAGCCACGCTGAGGGGTGCCTGGTGCTTGTCCTCCTTCCCGCAGTTCCCTTTACTCTGGATCAGCCCTTGGGCTGCCTCGCTGGGCAGCTGTGCTGAGGGCAGGGAATGCCCCGCACCAGCGCATGGTCTGCGTGGGAGGAGGCCGAGACGCCTTCCTCTGGTTGCAGGACTCATTTGTGCCCGTTTTGTGTCGTAAGGGAATTACAGCAGGGTAATGTCCGTATTTCCAAGTTAGCAGAGCTTGCTAGGAGGAGAAAAAGAAATTAGTACTTTCTGGTTCTAATTAGACTTTCACGTACACAAGTTCCTCAAGGTTTCATCACCTTGTCCTAAAACGAGCAAACAAAAGACTCTTCCAGCCCCCAGACCAGTTCTTCAGCCTGTGCATAAGTGGCCCCTTTCTTGTGTGGGGAAATGCCCATTGCCACCTAGACAAGGAATGGATGGGCTTATGGATGTGCCTGTGTGTTGCTCCATTTGGTTCATCTCCAGAGTGGTAATTCATCCTTTCTGGAATTGCGTACAGGAAGGAAGGAAAGAGCCGTGTAAGCTTGAGCATCCTTTTCTTCCCTCAGGTGGGGAATGAACAACTGAGGGAGGAATGAACCTTCCATGACGATCCCGTGCTGGCTCTGCCGGCATGAGGCTGAGGAGGGCTGGTGTGCAGTCCTGCCCACTGCTCTGCAGCAGCGGCTGGTAGCACTTGGCAGGGCGCAGAGAGGACCCTGCCACGGGCAGGGAAAGTCTGCAATAATCAGATCTCTCTGGTCAGTGCTAAATGAAGCCTTTTAAAGGAAGGAAGCATCCAAATGGGCGTGCAGAATCTCTCCTCCTCCTGCCTGCAGCTCTGTGGTCCGAGGTGATGTGCCACTGAATGGCCCGCTCGGCCTTGCTCGTGCTGGCCTTGCATCCTGCTTTTCACAAGGAGCAGAGATTGTGGGTTGGTTGGTTTGTAGGGCTTTTATTTGTGTGTTTTTTTTTTTCCCTTGTCCTCCTTCACCTCTCTGATATTTTAACTTATAAGAACTGTTTGTCCATGTTTTGGAGCTGTTGTAATGTGAAAATACTGAAATAATGAGCTTCAGACTCCTGTTTTTGCAATAAGCCTTCTGTGTCTGTTTTTCTGGGGATATAGTGTATCTTACAGTATTTAGACTGCTTTAAGTAGAACTCTTTTTTAAAAGTAAGTAGAATTCTTTTTTAGTCAAAAAGAGATTGTTATGAGAACATTAACATTAATTCCAGGAGAAAAAAAGAAACCCTATGAATTGATTAATTCACTTTAGAGTTTTTGGTGGAATTATTATTTTTTTTGTTAGGGCAAAATAACCACGGGCGTTAGTACTTCCTAAAAATCAGGATGGCTTTGGGGCCTTTTCAGGAGTAACTTGTACTCTGTCAATGTTACTGGTGGAACAGGGAATGTGCTGAACTGGAAGGCTACTGCCCTTCCATTTAAGCAAGTAGGAAATCATTAGATCGCCTGACACTGGTTGGTCTCACACTTCCAGAAAAGTGTCCCTGCCCTTTCCAGACTTGGCATTAGCCAAAATAACTTAGTGTGCAGACCCTTTGCCACCTGTGCTCAAAAGAAACAGGGCATTTCTGGTTACCTGGAATGCAATCCCAAATTGCAGTTCAAGGGGTGTCCTTGGAAGCCCAAGTGGCCTCACATTGTATATAGCGCTCATTGAGATTGGTTGTGCAAACTTTGCATGCCCTTTGCTCTGTGAAGACCTTTCCTCTGAAGCAAATATAATAGAGCTTATTGTCTTATGTATTGTGGGCTAGCTAGCGACATAATAGGAAAGGAGAAACTGATACACAATAAATATTAAAGTTGCACAAATGAAATTCTCTTGCCTTTGTAATTTTAAATTTATGCCAAGATTCTGTACTTGCAACCCTGTTTCCTAGAAAGGAACTTACTTTTATGGAGCTGTTTGATGGTAATCCTAGGGCCTGACTTAAAGGGCATTTTAGCTTTAGTGCTTCTCAGATGAGTAGAAATGGAAAATGCTCGGTACTTTCCTGCCATTACTTAGAAGTTTCTGCCTAGGAAAATTAGCGTCTAATATTCACTAGTGCTTGAATGTGACTCGTCATCCTCATAGTGTTTATTTCTGTAAATACATCTTTTTTTCCGTTTACATGTAAATCTGCAGCATAACTTAATGTTTTCTGTTCCCTTACTGCTGTTCTTGGGTTGAGAAGCAAGTTAGCCCTCTGCTCCTGCTGTAATTCTGGTACTGATGGGGCACATGCTGTTAAACCCCTAAACCGCTCTTGGATTCCTACGAAACAATGTGCTTATTATTTTTAGGGAAGTGCTCACATACTCTTTTCAACGTGCAACTCGCATTCCACTTGCTCTCCCATTTTTAGAATCCTGGTTCACGTCCGTCTTGCTTCACAATCGTGTTCCATCCCGGTGGCAAGTGCCGCAGTTGCTTACCTGGAAAAGTAATATTAGAGAAGTGGGTATTTTTAGCCGCCTTTTGATGCGAGGTGGCAGCTGGAAACAAGGAGGAGAGGCAGCGGGAGGGGATCTCGTGGCTTTGCCAACCACAGCCTGGGAGCCACCGCCTTGGACCGGAGACCACAACGTGTGGGATAACCTGGAGGGAGGCACTGGGACCCAGGTGCTGCCCGCAGCTGCGCTCCCCTTCCTCAAGGGCTTCATTCCCTGCTCCTCCCCTGGGTTCTGCCTCCCAAATGTAGTGATGGAGCTTTTTATAAAAAAAAAAAAGAAAAAAAAAACCCTTTTATTTATATTAGGAGGTTGAGCAAATATGAAATAAGTAGGCTGTTCTATGTGCACACTTAAAATGTAATTGATTTTAAAAGCCCTTTGATATCCACAATAAAATTTAAATGTCTGAATGAAAGGGTATTCTAACAACTTACCATAATACTCTTTTTTTTTTTTTTTCTCTTTTTTAGCAGTCATGTTGTCCACAGCTCCAAGACGGAACCCGGCAGGCCCATGCTGAGGTGTATTCTCAAGTCAAGACAAGATAGAGTGACTCGCATGCTTTGCTGGGTAAGAGGGGTATCTGTATTCTCTTGAGTGCCACCAAAGAGTAGTTACACTTTACAGTTAAACTTTTGGAAAGTGCAAGGTCTGTTCTCCCCCAAATCTAGGGAGTTGGAGGGGGAAGGAGGTTGGTGTGTCTGTTGGATTCTTGGGTGAATTAAATGACTTTCAACCTTTATAGCAGTCTAAAGACATTCCAAACTAATTGTCCAGAGTAACTGCAGTAGTGAAAAACTTAAGAATTAAATTTTATAGTAAATTGTTTGCAACTGGTGTCATCAGAAATGCAGCTCTGGTTGATTATCTCCAAGATATTTGCTGCTTCTAGCCTGATGATCCCAGGGAATGAAGGTTCCATCTTCGTTATCTCATATGTTTTTCTCCTCTGTCCCTCAGCCCCAAAATGCTAAGCCTCTTTGCTAGTTTACTGCTGAATTGGACAGCATTAGTAGGTGTTGCAAAAAATAACTTAAACTTGTATGTCTCAGTGGCTGAGTAGCAGAGAATAAACAAATGGATATTCCCCTTAAAAGAAACCTGGATAAAAGTTGTTCCACATGGATGTGGCGTCAGACACCACAGCCTGGTGGTGGCTGTGTGGGGTGAAGGGCTGCAGGGCTCTCCTGGGTCGGTAGGAGATGTGGCTGGGCCCGCTCTGAGCAATGTAGTCTCTCCATGTTGCCCCAGCATGGCCTGGAGCTGCTAAAGAAAAGTCTGATTGAGGAATATTTCTTAGTTGGACATTCCTTATGTCTCTACACGCTCTCCCTTTTGCATCTGCACAGCACTCTAAGGTCTTTTAAATACAAGACTTCTATTTGAAGGTTTTTCTTTGTCTAAAACTTGTTTTAAATATTGTCTCCCTTTTATTAGCTTAGTGCCTGGTGCTCACATTATTATTAGCACTGTGTTCTAGGTAACCTCTACCAGAAATCTCCAGAGAATGTGACGTTTGACTTTTCCTCCCTTCTTTTTTTTTTATTTGCTTATCTGATCCACACTAAAGTCTTAAGGCTTTATTTTATATTGTTGGCTATAGATACCTGCCTTGTTGCTTTTATTGGAGTACCTGAGGAGGGAGTGAAGAGGAAGAATTTAAACCAACATTTTTTTTTTGCTCTTGCTTTTTGCTCTCATAACAGCTTGGTGGTTCACCTTCATGATCCCTTCATCAGATGCTCATGTCACCTGACTTTTTCTCAATATCTACTGAGAAAATCCTAGGCTTATGGTTGTGCTTCTGCCTTGAGGGACTTCTAGACAGGGTCTCTGGGGTCCTGCCTCCCTGTTTATCCTCCTCCCAATAATCTTGTGAGACCCAAAGGGCTTGGTGTCTGCATTAGTTATTCCCTAGCTGTGCATAGAGGAGGAGTGCAGCAACAGGGGAATGTTCCTTCAAAATAACACATATCTCTAAAACATAGTTCCTGTTAAGAGTTAAATAAGGTGACGTGTCTTGATCCTTCATCGGTTTAGCTCTTTTCTCAGAACTTAATTAGATCCAATTTGGCTTGGCAATGCCTGACTTATATTTTTAGTGTGGAATTTGCCTGTTTGTGTGTCCTAGGGCAGTGCTGTGCTTTGGCAGCCTTGTTCAAGTTGCCAACCTTGGTTTCTAAAGTAGCAGTCGCAAACACCCAGGGCTGGTGTTTTTATCTTTTCACTATCTTTGTGAATCACTGTCGTCCTGTCTCTGCTGCAGAACTGCTTTTGCTTTTTAAAAGCTCTGGCTAAAGATAGCAACTCCCTGGACTCTTTCACTCTTTCGTGACTTACTGAGAAGTAACTACTAGGCTCTTCTGTTTTATTTTTTTTTCTATCTATAGTTTTTAATAATGTATGATAAAGATTTTCTGGTATCTTGCTGTTTTGAGCCTCCTTTCTTTCTGCCTTTCCTCCTGTCAAATGTCTCCTTTGTGGTACTGTCCACCCTGCCCCCTTGTCAAGTATAGTTTGAATCTTACTTGACCTGTTTGCTGAAGTTTTTGCATATAGATGGTGAATAGGGAACTTTCCAGCAAATTTGTTGGGTTTCACTAACTGCGGACATAGTTTGAGGTGGTCTGAGTTGTTCTTTTTCAGGGCTTGTTTTACTGCTGCCCGTTGGAAGCTCATCAGGGAGCCATACTGTACACATGGCACCTAATAAGAGCTTGTGATTGTGTAATCCAGAGTGTCCGTCAATACAAACCTTGGAGTCCTAATTTACGTTTTTAATGATCCTATAGAGTAATGGCAGAGTCTCTCCTTTAGTTTGGGAGATTACAAACGTTTTACACTTTCTTCTTGCTGGCTTTCTAAGTGTCCAAATAGCGTGGTGTGATGCATGTTGATGCTGCAGAACTGCACAAACACTAGGGTGCTTTTTTTTTTTTTCCAAATGCAGGTTCAGTTAAGACTGTGTGTCCATAACTTGCTAACTGAAGATATATTCTTGCTTTTAAAAGTTGTATTTTAATAGTTGTTCTCCTCTTGAATTTAGATAATCTAATCCATGGATAAAGTGGGAAAGATGTGGAACAACTTCAAATACAGATGCCAGAACCTCTTCGGTCATGAAGGTGGAAGCCAAAATGAAAACATAGTTGTAAACTCCAATAGCTGTTCATCGGTTAAAGAGAAAGCTGTCCAGATAACCGATGTGGCTCAACAACAACCCAGCAGCCCTTTGAGAGAGAACATTGCTCTGCAGTTAGGCTTGAGCCCCTCAAAGAATTCAGCAAGGCGCAACCCCAACTGTGTCACTGAAATTCCTCAGATAGTCGAAATAAGCATCGAGAAGGAGAATGACTCGTGTGTCACCACAGGAGCGAGGCTTGCTCGAAGGGACTCCTATTCCCGGCATGCTCCTTGGGGTGGGAAGAAGAAACATTCCTGCTCTACCAAAACCCAGAGCTCCCTGGACACGGAGAAGAGGTTTGGCAGAACACGAAGCGGGTTGCAGAGGAGGGAGAGGAGGTATGGGGTGAGTTCCGTCCACGATATGGACACGGTGTCAAACAGGACAGTAGGCAGCCGGTCTCTGCGACAGCGTCTGCAAGACACTGTTGGTCTGTGTTTTCCCATGCGAACTTACAGCAAACAGTCCAAACCTCTGTTCTCTAACAAGAGAAAAATCCATCTCTCTGAACTAATGCTTGAGAAATGCCCTTTTCCTGCAGGCTCAGATCTGGCTCAGAAGTGGCATCTCATTAAGCAGCACACGGCTCCTGTGAGTCCCCATTCAACCTTTTTTGATACGTTTGATCCTTCCTTGGTCTCTACAGAAGATGAGGAGGACAGACTCAGAGAGAGACGTAGACTTAGTATCGAAGAAGGAGTTGACCCCCCTCCCAATGCCCAAATACACACTTTTGAAGCTACAGCACAGGTTAATCCCTTGTATAAACTAGGACCAAAGTTAGCCCCCGGTATGACCGAGCTGACCGGGGACAAAAACGTGCCAGCAGCAGGAGCGTGCGACTCGGAAGAGGACACGACGACGCTGTGCCTGCAGTCGCGCCGGCAGAAGCAGCGCCAGGCATCCGGGGACGCCCACGGCCACGTGGGCAGGCAGGGCGCCTGGAAGGTGCACACGCAGATCGACTACATCCACTGCCTCGTGCCAGACCTGCTCCAGATCACGGGCAACCCCTGCTACTGGGGCGTCATGGACCGCTACGAAGCCGAGGCGCTGCTGGAGGGCAAGCCCGAGGGCACCTTCCTGCTCAGGGACTCGGCGCAGGAGGACTACCTCTTCTCGGTGAGCTTCCGCCGCTACAACCGCTCGCTGCACGCGCGCATCGAGCAGTGGAACCACAACTTCAGCTTCGACGCCCACGACCCCTGCGTGTTCCACTCCTCCACGGTCACGGGGCTCCTGGAGCACTACAAGGACCCCAGCTCGTGCATGTTCTTTGAACCCTTGCTTACTGTGTCCCTGAACAGGACCTTCCCTTTCAGCCTGCAGTATATCTGCCGGGCGGTGATCTGCAGGTGCACCACGTACGACGGGATCGACGACCTCCCGTTGCCTTCCATGCTGCAAGACTTTCTAAAGGAGTATCACTATAAGCAAAAAGTCAGGGTGCGGTGGCTGGAGCGGGAACCCATTAAAACCAAGTAAAAGGAACCCCGAGTCCCCCATAAGCTCACAGAATACGGTTATTTTTTTTGTGTGTGTGCGTGTGTGTTACAGTTTAACTGCAGCAAGTGCACCGACAACGTCTAGCTTTTTTGCAATATCCTATTTAAGCTCAGTGTTAGTATCCTGTCAGATGCTGCCTGCTGTTAATCAGACTAAATTGTGATGCCTCTTGGAAACAATAAGCAGACACAACTCTGCACGTTTTTCATTTAGGCCTAATTAAAATATTTTTGCTAACTTCTGAATATTTTGTTTCCCTTTTATAGCTGTAGTAATTGGATGAAGAAACTATGAGGCATTTTCCATGGGGCATTCATGCTAGGCTAATAAAGACGTTATTAGAGGAGCGTTTCTGCTAATATCTGAAGTATTTTTTTAAAGAATCTTCACACAACCTTCCCGCTACTCAAAGTACTAATTTAGCTCATAAATATAAATTTCCAGAAAATAGTGAAAAAGAGTATTTTCTTCTGCAAAATGAAGAGCAGTTCATTAGAAGCAGGGATGTCCTGCAGTCCAGTAAGACTTCATGGGGTTTTAATGCTAACGAATGACTCGTGCTTTTCTCAGTGTATAAGGTTTTCTAATCACAAAGACTTGAATATGCCTGCTCAGTACTGTAATTCTGCTTAAAACACTTGGAGATTTAAGTGGCATTGTTAGCAAAAGCAACACTGTCGTGGACAGTTTAACATCTTGCAGTGTGAACGATCGATTTAGGTGGCAGAACACAGAATTAGATCATTGCCATGAAAAAAACAGTTTGTAGCTTTTTTTCTAAAAGAGAAATCAGGTGGCCTGACTACTTGTAATTTACGATTGAAGATAATGGTGAAGAGAAAGTGTTTAATTATTTAAAGTCGTTTAATATTTTTATGGAGAAAGTTACCAGTGGTTGAATTATTATAATCGGGATACAAAACCTGTCAGGTGTCTGACGCACATGCCAGGTTTCAAAGGTACTGCTACACTTTATTTGTAAATATTTTTTTGCCATTAGCGCTTTTTAAAATGTTTTTGAAAGAATATGCACTGATCATAGTTTCAACAAGTGACTTAGAAACAAAGTTCTAAGTTCTCTTTGCTTATTTAATCAGAGATGGGACGTCCGACGGTTCTATCTAGACACATTTGCACTAAAAATTTGTTGGAATGCCCTGTCCCCTGTTGATGTTTTGTACCAGTTTTGGGTGCTCCCTAGTTTCTTTTCCAGCTGCTACAGTGTGTAATAACCTCCTTCTCCCTGGCGGTGACCTGTGCGAGGTAGGGAACACTTTGGCTGCAAGTACAATAAACATTATTCTTGTACGCTACACTAACCCTTCTCTTGATGTATTTTTCTGCTTGCTGTGCCTTGTTCTGGCTTCTCGTGCTAATAAAGTACAGTATGTTCAGTGTTACGCTTGTACATCTGCTCTGTTTTTATATATTCACCTAACTTGTAGCCAATAACTGCATTTTCCGTAGGCTTTCCTAGCACGTAGCGCGGTTGGGCAGCGGTTGCGGAGCGCGCCGCGTTCCTGCTCGGTGCTGCACCGCTCCGTGGAGGCGTCGCCACGTGCTCCACCCAGGGATGTTCCCGTGACCGCCGCAAAGCTACGGACAACGGGGGGCAGTTTGGGCAGTGCCAAGGATAAATATTGGGGAAAAATATTTCAAAGCATTATGGATGCCCTGCAGTGGTCGCTGAAAGTGTTGCAGGTGGTTGTATGGATCATGGGTAAGCCTAACACTTTGACACTGAGATAGGAATGGTTATTAACGCCTGTAAATCGGCAGTACAGCTGTGGCATTTGTTCACTTTTAGACTATTTTTAATGAGTACATATATACAACTCGGTTAAAATGTCCTGTTTTTACCAAAGAATACTGACAATTTATGTTGGGGTATTTTTTTTAGCAGAATAGTTTGAGTGGAGAAGTGCAATCTCTGCTCCATCAAATGTTTATCCCAAATTATGATAAACCAAAGCATTTGAGAACTGTGTCTGAAACCTAAGCAATGTATTCGATTATGTCGGTAGGCTAAGACCTTTAATGTCAACAATATCACCGTTTCTTTGCAGTTCACAGTGCACCTGAAGAGAAGTGATTGAAGTAATTCTGTAATGACTGGAACAGCACTACTATGTAGAAGCTTTACTGAAAGGAGTTAATTTGGAGCAGAAAGCACTTTAAAACATCTGTTAATATGCTCGTGGCAACTCTGTGATCCCTTTATGCCTTCTTTGTAGTAGCCTCTCCTCTCCCATGTGTTTAAATACTTAAACTGTTAAACTGAAGCTTTGTTCCCAATGTGTAACTACTTATCACCAAGTTTCTGTAAGTTCGTGTGCAAACTCAAGTTCTGAATTGTGTGTCTCGTTGGATATGCAACTCCTGGTTTAAACTCTGCTCCAAGCATAGCTGCTTACATTAAAAAAAGGAAGAAAACAAATCGCCTGCATGGAATTGCACCCAAGTCTACCTTCATTGTGTCCTTCTCAGCTGGATTTCAAGCCCAGACGAGTTTATTCTGTAGCTGGTTCCTCTCAATGGTGGCATTTCACAGCCACCTCGCAGCCAAGCTTTGCTTTGGTGTAAGGATCTGGTTTTGTTTGCACTTGTTGCTCTTGCTTGTCATAAACCGGCCGGGGAGAGTCGAGCTGTAACAATATTAATGTAGTTGAGTTACGCACTCATGGATGATTTTACCTCGGGAAGCTTCGTGGGGAGGAGGGAAACCATTGTTTTGGAGAGTTGGCCCTTGTGTTTGTGTAAAGGGAGTCTTTGCCGAGAGGATCCCTTAAAACACAAAACCGTTTCACAAGGGCCTGTTTCAGATGGTGTTTGAAAAAGCTTTGCTTCACTGAAACATGCAGGAGCGTCGCTTGCTAATGTGCTTAGCCTAGAAATCCTATCAGGGTTTCCTCATTGTAGTAGCCTTGAGTGCTGGCTGCTGGAGGTGCAATGCCAGTATTTATGCAGTGCTTTCATTTATCTTCAGCTTTAAAGGCACTAAAACTTTGGTAAGTTCAGAAGGTAGATATTAAACTGCTTCCTTCTGTTTGTGGGGCATACTTCACCATTCTGATTTTTTTCTTTAAAAAAAAAAATCTTGTAAATGTCCTTAAAAAGACGTGCACAAAACTGGTTTGATTTCTTAACAATAAGTTTCAACTTAGTAAGGTGGACTAGCATGTTTCAAACCTGATTAAGGTGCAAATAGTTGCCTGCTATGTAATCTTAAATAATTTTTTTGAAAGTGCTTCTCATTTCTGCCAAAATCTATAGAAAGCATTTGCTCTACAGGATTTTTTTTTTTAAACAAGATCTTGCCTTGGTCTTTGACCATACTTGAAACAAGGTCTTTGACCATACTTGAAAACAGCATGATAAATTATGTAGGAATTAAATTCTTTAAGTACTGAGCAGAGCTCAGTTGTGGTGTTGCACATAAATACAAACACCCTAACAATTCAGGAAGCCAGCAGCAGCTCTAGTGCATTTTACCAAGAGATAGAAACTGAGAACTGTAGCATCCATATTGCGTGTTACCTAACACTGAAACATTGTATAAATAGAATACTGTCAGAAAATCATTGAAATATAGTGCTTAGAGTTTATATTTTACCATTCAACTTGATCATCATTTATAGAATGCTGTTAGAATAAAAAAGACATTACATTCTAATATTTTTAGGTTTTTTTCCTAGTCCTCTTGGAGTTAGGGAGGAATTATATATATGAGGTATTGTGTAGTTTTCCCCTTTCCTACCTTATCTTTCTCTTCCCCTTCCTCCATCTCTTGTAAAGGCTTAACTAAAGGCTTTTAAGGACATTTAGACCCAAGTGATCTGAATAATTTGCTTTTTTGAGAATGAAGCTTTTCATGAGAAAAAGAAGTCACAAAGCCATATTTTGCATTTTTGTATTACTAACTTTGAATATACTGAAGACTTCTTTGCACTAATGAAAGCAAGTGATAAATGTTTAGAACCATTATTAACTTAATGGGTTGAAATTTAACATGCTTCAACATCTATTTCCCCAGGCTACCATTAAATAATCTGCTTTTACTATAGTTGCTACTTACTGTCACCATAAATAGCTTTTCTTAAAATACAGTATTTTTAATAGAAACTACCCCCTTGCATTGTCAATAATAGCTCTTCATCAGGGAAGATGAAGACTCAAATATTTAAGACCTAAAATAAAGACTCAAAGAGGCTGAATGTTGCTTACAGTAGATGACAGGTGAATCATATGCAAGAGGAATTTTACAAAGCAACAGTTGTTAGCGAAGAAGCCTTTGGTTTTGGAAAGCTCTGAGTTTTAGCATTAGATAAGCCAAATTCCAGCCCTCGCTAGGGGTTGCGCTGGTGACGCATCCATTTCTGTCATTAGGGCGATGTTTAGCTTGGCTTGTGTGTTCCGTGGAAGAGTTGGAGCCTCTGAGCTGGATCCACAGCTGCTTTGCTCTGTTCTCCCGGTGCAGGCCAGATTTCCAAGCACAGCTCTCAGGGCACTCTATGTATCAGAGCTCCGTCCGCTGCAAAGCAGCGCCTGGGACTAACGCTGCAAGTCGGTGAGCGGTGCTAGGAGGGACTGAGCGCCGCACGGGAGGGAGGATCTGTGGGGTGCCTGCCCCTTTCTGCGTCAAGCTATCCTGAAATGCAATGTTTAGCAGAAATATTAATGCAGCCGTTTGGTGTCTGTAAGCGTATTGTTTGAATTTCCTGATTCCTCCTAAAGTGAATATTTGATGTCTCACATTGAAACTATCCCAATTTAAAATAATAAAATTGTTCTTTGAGGCTGGTTTTCCTAAAGTATTATGGTGAAATTATATGTGCCAGGTCTGAGAATCTTCAAGCTCCTGAGATGCCTCTAAGCCCATGTGCCTTTGAAGGTATTTTTGAAGCCAGCTGAAGTACCCCGATATGGTGAGATTTAATATACTGTAGTATAAAAAAATTGCTCTGAACATTGTTCTGTTTGTACATATTGCAGGTAGAAGGACTCTCTCCTTTTTATCTTAGCTGTAGTTGTGCATTATAGCTACTTGCTTGGTATATGTATCTTGCTGCTATGGCCAAACGTACCTAAACAGCTTTGTATTTTGACTCTTGACTAAGGGAATATTTTATTTACATTTTTTTTAAAACTTACAATAGAGACAAACTAAATCCATTGGATTTTGAAGTGTTTAATACTTACCAAATATACTGACATTGCTAATGTCTCCCTTTTTGGAATAATGGGATACGCAGAGAATCACTTATCTTCTGACTATCTACCAAATGCAGTTGGTGTCAAAGGTTGAAATTTTATGTAACGTTTTTTAGATTTCTTTTAATTTAAAATGCTGCTGTTGAGGGTTTTGAAAAGAGAAAAAAGATATTTTTTGTCGGAAGATTTATTAAGCAAGTGTTTTGTGATGAGTTAAGGACTTT
>JAUBOD010000525.1:1340191-1350628 GCA_032353885.1 Nothura maculosa
GGAAGCAGGCTATCTTCCTTGTTACTATTGCCCTGCCTTAGATCAATATAAATACTTATTATTTTAAAGAAGTATTTAAAATATTTAACAAATGCCTTTTTATTTCATAGGTTTCCTGCCCACAGCGTGTATTTACGTATTGCATATATAGTTAGGAGATGTTATTAGAAAGCTCTGCTCTGCAATCTGAGTCACAGCATCTTCAACTGATGCCTTAAATAGAGCTGCTGTCTGATGGAGCCTGCTCAGATGTGAGGCCTCTGCCTGCAAGTCGAAGGCTCTGCCTCTTCCTCCAGCTGATGCAGAGCTGGTGTCCAGAGTTATTTCCACAGCGAAATCCCCCGAGCCTCGTCCCCAGCAGAGGTTTGTAGCTACCCTTGTGTCCTGCCTGCTGCTCTGCTGCCGCTGCTGTCGTTGCTGTGGCTTTCGAGGAGCCTCTGAATAGATTTGCACAGCCCAGAGCTGGGGTCTGGCCTCCAAGGGGAAGGCAGCTCTGTCACCCCCAGCGTCAGGGCAAAATGTCGGTGAGATGCCCTCTGAGCAAAGGGTGGATGGAGCCGGGAATCTGTCACTGCCTGCGGCTTCCAGATGATGCTGGAGGTCAAGGTCCTGTTTCCATCTGAATGAAAATTCTGAGGGGGAGAAAAAGAGGATTTTTCCCTAGGGGAATCTGGCTACCTTTTTCATAAACACACCTGTATATATGCCTGCTGTGGTTAAAAGGATGGTCCCAAACATTGTCCAAAGTGATACAAAACTTAACAGGTCATCAGATTTGACCCAACTGTTTGGACTGTAAGGGAGTCTCTGCCTTGGGCTCCAAGAGATCGTCAGACAGTCCTGGATGGTTGTTAAGTTGGGCTGTTTCGCCAGGAATCCATCTGAATGCGCTGCAGGACGGGATGTGGTTTCTCAGCCAGAACAGTCACATTCTTGCAGGAGAATTGGGGCAGTGGGAGTTTTAATTTTAGTTATTGAACATGGAATCACCCATGTTTATGTGCTTCTATGACCCTTAAATCAAAAGGGAATGAGAGCCGGGGAGCTCTGTGAAGTCCTTTGTGAGTGCACTGTGATATTCAGGTGATCTTCCAAATGACTAAGTAGGAAGGTGCGTGTGACCCAGAGCAGTTAAGTGCTGGGGAGACTTTATATTCAGAATTAGCCTGACCTCATGCTGTTGTCTCTCAAATTGCATATGGAAATCACAGGACTTTAATATCATTAGCACAGACTTGACTGCATCCCAAATTATTATATTCTATCAGTTTAGTAATCTATATAATGAATGAACAAAAAATCTGTAGAGCAAAAACAAGTGCGCTGCCACTGATTAACGTGTTAAAATATCTACCAAGGCCTCTTCTCATTAAAACTGTATTGTCAGGATTGCCTGATCTAAATGAAAAAGATATTTTACCGAATGCTTGGTTATGTGATTTCCTCCTCAGTTTTTTGTGCAAGCATGTGTTTCACAAGGCATGTTGAAGTTGTGTCATGGGCAAAACTAGGCAAACAATGCTGTCATTTCCTAAGCAGCTCCAGTAGAATGGAGAGCAGTGCTGATTAACCAAACTGACTGTTTGCAGAGGCATCTCAGGAGAAGAATTTGGCAGACTCCCAACCTGGGGCTCAGATCTGAGTGGTGACATTGGCACTTTAGGTCACCATTGAGATCTCACCTCAATTTTTCCCTTTGTGAGATGGTGACTGTGTAAAGCATTGGGGGTCTACTAATGAAAATATAATACAAGGTCCACATATCACTAGGCCAACTAACTTGACATCTAGCCGTTACTAGGGGGAGTGCAGGAAGGAGAATAAGCTGTCTCACTTCTTGCCTTAATGCCCTGCCTGGCTATTTAGGGTGAATCATTAACTAAGCACTTGTGTTCGGCAAAACAAAGATGTTTTTTGGGCTGCTTGCACAGATTGCCTCAGTCACGGAGCCTTGGCCTCTGCAGGAAATACTGCTGTTCATCCCAGCCCGAACACTGCATTCCCAGTGCAGTGCTGCACTGATGGGTCTGCTCTTGCATCTTGGGGTGAGAAAATGGGGTGTACTAGGGGAAAGGAGAGATGAAATGAGTTAACTTTTCCTTTGACTCCTCCTCTATAGTTGTGAGGTTTGGGTAACAAGGATCCTTTTCCCAGGTTCTGCTTCTCACCTGAAGCTGTTATCCAAAGTGATGCCAAAGTGGCAGTTCAAATGATGCCTGAACCCCCCGGAGAGGCCTGTACAGTCTGCGAGAGCTGCAGGAAAGACACCTCCCTGCCAAAGGGGGGCTGGTTTTGCTGCTGTCTATGTTCTCCCCACTGATTCTTCTGCTTGTCCCATAGTGTGGGTATGACGCCTCCAGTTCCTCAAGGTGTTGAGGAAGAAGTAGCAGGGCCCAGTCAAACCTCTGCTTAATGTATCTATTCAGGTTAAGGTTGCTCATCTTTGTCCTCTTTCCATTAGCCAAGACTGGAGAATGACTGAAATGCTGCAACATTACGAAAAGTGTGAGTGCTCTCATGGTAAATCTGTGCATCCTCTCAACCCTTCTTGGTCAGAAGAAGAGGAGCAGGACACCTTCTCCTGGAGCATTAGTCCTGTCCAAACCACAGGTAAAATGTGAATACCAATCTCTGCCTTTGAAATGCAAGAGCATATCTGACAATTCTCAAGGCATATTTCCTTCATAAGAAGAGTTGCCTGGATGCATTACGGTAACAACTGGGTCAATTTGAGCACATGTTCTTGTCTATACTTTGGTTTTGCAGCAAAGCTGGAGAGACATCAACAAAATGCCAGGGCTGGGTGTATGAAACCTGCTCCAGAATAAAGGCCTATATTTATATTTCTCCCAGAAAGTGCCACTATGTTGCATACAAACTGCATTTAGAGAGTTTTTCCAAGACTGCGGATTTGAGTGCTTAAATATTATGAATTGACAGCAGTGAAACACTTGGTTCAACATTAATCCAGCTGCATCCATGCATGGACTAACTGTCCTGATGCAGCTGTGACCACCGACCCTCAGGTGGCTACAGCCTTGCAGTTACAGCCCCACAGGGTGTGATGTCCCAGCGGGGACAGTGTTCCTGCCTGGGTCACGGTGACACGAGGCTCCTGTTCTCCTTCCTAATGATATATATACATATATAAAAAGCTCTGCTACCCAAGCGAGCTCTGCAGTGCTCTGGCGCCCTTTGCCAAACTGGCAGCACTGCAAGCAGCGCTGTTATTTTGAGGGTAGAGTTGAGCTTCCTGTTGCTAGAATTTCTCAGGCGAACACGTAAATGAAAGGAGGAAGGAAATCAGCCCCACTCTTGCCCGCTGGGGCCGGGTAACTGCCTTTTCCAGGTCCGTGCTGTGCAGCCCTCCGTGTAACTGCCCTTGCAGCGCAGCAAGCGCGGGCCTGGTGGCTTTAGTACCTGCAGAGCCGCGAGTATTTCCTTTCATAAACACCCTGCTCGCACAGCGCGGTGCCGAGCGCCTCAGCCTCGGTGCTGAGCTAAGAACAGCCAGGAGAGATAGACTCGGAAGTTGCTCACCTTGCTCCAGGCAATAAGGAAGCTCTCTGGGCTCTCCAGGTTTAGATGCACAAGCAGCTACCAGGCACTAGTGCATAGCAAATGCAGTGTGAGACACTCATCCTCATACATATGCATATATATATATTTATATATGTATAGTTTTCCTTTATGTTCTGCTTTGCCTGCTGTGGTGTTTTCTTTCCTCCAAGGCTGATGCATTCAGTGTTGCATGGGGCTGAGCTGTATGTGTTCTGCTGATCTGCGGCAAGTTATTTCTCCCAACCCAAGCAAGCAACGGCCAGACAGCACCTGCCCTGCTGATCTGAGCCCGTCGGCTTTCTGAGTGTGTCCTGGGCTGTGTGAGGCCTCGTGCAACAAGCAGCAGCCTCCACAGCCTCTCCAGTCTGGAGTGATAACAGTAGCTGCAAAAAAAATGTGGATCAGTCCATGTTGGTGTATTATTCTCCAGAAGACCAAATTAAGTCTCAGGATGACTAAGTGACATTTTAAAGGCCACAGAATGAATCAGTGATGAACACCACAACCTGGCAGTCCGAGTCCCTTTTCGTGCAGCACAATTGTGCCTCCGTCCCTATATTGAGATGTACACGTGGGGCACACATCGCATACCAAACTAACGTCGTTCAGAGGAACTGGCATATTAATATTTATACTGTAACAATTCCACTGTCCTCTGTGCTCTGTAAATAGCAGCGCCACAACAATGTGAATTATTCCTTTTATGCAGAATCCCGTCCAGTGAAATAGCTTGTCAATGCAAAATAAAATTTCTGCACAAAAGTTTGACAGCTACATTCATTGTAGGTGTCAATCAAAGAGTCCTAAAGGCTTTATTATCATTGTAAAATGTCTGAGCAATCTGCTAGTCCAATATGCCACAAAGTTATTTTCTCACTACTTTTTTCATTTAAAAAATAAATAGCCACCAATAACTTTTGTCAAAGAGGCTGAGAAAACTGCAAGACCAGCAAAGAAATCTTGGTTTTCTTGGGTTTCTGTGGTCTGGAGCCTTTCCAGTCTTAACCTAGTATGTTACACTAATGTAACACAGCATTTAGAGTAGATGAGATCGCACTGGAAACACAGAACACATAAGTTACTGCAGAAAACAATTGGGCCGGCTGAGGGGGACAGGTTGTGTTCTTAGTAGGCATGGTAGTGTTGGGTTTACAGTTGGACTTGAAGGACCTCTTCCAACCGTAATGATTACACTCTAAAAGTAGTGAGCTTAACCACTTCACCCTCTTTTTCTTTGTTCTTTCCAGGTGTTGTACATCCCCCTGCTTTATTCCAGCATTCCCAACAATGTCAGGATCATCCTCTTTAACTGGTCATGGGTTGTTTTATGGAAATTGTGTCTTTGATGAGGTTTGGTTCTAAATAACTGGCCCAAAGACCGAGGCGCTTTAGGCTTGACTTCTGCAGCAGGGTCTGTTCCCCAAACACCTCCCAGAGCAGCCGCTTCACTGCTAACGCTGCCGTGGAGGCAGGGGAGTGCGTGGCCACCTCCCCAGCGGATGGGGGAGTTGGGGCACCGCAGCGGCACCAGGTTCTGCCCTTGCGAGGGCAGAGGCGACGGCCGCGCTCGCCCTCAGCACATCCACGGCGAGCGGCTGCGCAGCCGCGAGAGGGAGCTTGCATGGCTCCCACGCGACCTGCGCGGGTTAACTGCTCTGGTGCCACCTTCCCCAGCCACAGGGTCATCCCATGACATGTCTCTGCTCAACAGGCGAGTCAACATACAGGAGGGTCAACTCGTGTCCCCTTTGCAGGCAGGATATGGACGGTGCCCTTGTGCCACTGCGTGCTAACTGCGAACCCAGCTTTGAGTGTTTTATAACTTGAGCAGCTTTAATTCATCCCAGTCTGGAATTTAAATTATATTTCCCAGTTCAATGTGTTTTGGAGCTGGTTGTTTCCTTTAAGTTGCTGGATTTGTTCTTAGTATGTGTCGCTGTGTGCTTGCGCTCTTGGGACTGCAGGTTCTGCAGGAGCAATGAAATCGCCATGCTGAGCTCCTTTGGATGCTCCTCTCCCATGGGGCTTCACTGGATTCCCATGGGATGGGATGCTGCTCCTGTGCTGAAGTGTTTCTGGGCATTTTCCAGCTGTGGAGCTAAACAGGCTGCAGGGGAATCACTGCTCTAGGAACAGAGCAAGGAGATGTTAGGAGAGGATGCCCTTCTATAGGGGATGCATACAGCAGGAATGCTGCTCGTGATGATTAATATTTATGCAGAAAAAGTGCAGTGCAGAAATGGAAAAATGGCAACTCTGAGAACTGTGTTGTTAATTCATGTGCTGGGGGAGCTGTGCCATCTGGCTGTGAGCTCCATGTGAGACTTCTCTGGGGCACAGTGTTTGCCGTCACTTTGTGGGGATGTGCAGCACAGGCAAAGTTAACAATGATTTTGCAACACACAGACTCTACAAGCAATCCAACTGCTCCAAGGCCACCTTTACTCCTACAAAAATCTGCTGCAAGAAGGAAATTTATCAGTGCTCTCATAGCTTCCAAAATGGTGGGTCAAGCAGGTCCTTTCAGAGAGAGGAGTGGGATTACGTCCTTGCAGATGACAACCCTGCTCGAGGGTCCTGGTACCATGTGTCTTTTGCAAAACGTGATGCTAGCACATTTATTGGTGGGACAACTCAGGAGCTCTTTATGTTGTGCAGGAGCTAAATACCCATGTTTTCATGGGTGTGCTGGAGATGTTGGTAGGTCTTGGTGCGTTCTTGATGCAGGCTTTGGTGCATGCGGAAGGTGCTGCGTGTCCCTGGAGCTGCCCCAGCACGGGGCTGCCTCGCCTGCCTTCCTGACCTCCATGAGGAAAGAGGTGATCCTGCGGCACCCCTGGGATTACTCTCGCGTCCTTGTTCACCCAAATACTTCAGCTGAGAACTTTGGGCACAAAAGAATTACCACTGCTTTTGCCAGCTAGGAGCCATTTCCTGTTGTTGCCCACTTTTTGTTGTCATGTGCAACTGTTGTGGGTTTTTTTCAATGTTTAATGTGACCTAATTGTGCACTTCCACTGTCTGGGAGAATCAGCTGCTCTGGTGTGAGTGCTGCACCGAAGCTGGGCCGTGCTGGAGCCCATACTGCATCTGCAGCTGGGAGCAAGGCACATGTTCCTTGATTCTGCTGGATCAGCCCAGCACAACGTTGCGTGGTTGTGTGTGCTGCCAACTGCTCCACGCTGTGCCTGGTAATGGGCTGTCAATTTTCAAAAGAAATATAACGTCCAGCTCTCTAATTTGCTCTAGGAAAAAAAATCCTGTTTCTAATAACCCTCATTTTTACTTGGCATGTTTGATTTGAAGCAGATGGAGGTAATGAGATGACCTAGAGGACAAAAACCAATGCAAGATGACAAAGAGTGCACCAACACTGCAATCATTCTTGCTCATGCCAGAGCAAGAAAAGGAGTTTTCTGACACTGAAGCCTTGGCACTGACTCTTTTTTTTAATCAGCCTTGTATAACTGCAAGCGGCCAACTTGCCTCTTGCACGAGGAACGTGCGAGTCTGTAGGCTATTTGGAAGTTCTCTTTAGTTCTCTCGCACTTGAAAGCAGACCTTCCTAAACCGCCTATAATTAGGATAAATTTTATTTTACCAGCTTAGCCAACTTTCCTAGGAAGGGTTAAAGAGTTATCCTAGAAAAGTAACTCTGTAGAAGCTGTTCCTCAAAGTGCCTCTGATTCCAAAGTGTTTGCATGCATCAGGAAATCAGCACATTACGTTCAATCTCTGGCTGTGCGAAAGAATGCAAACAATCTTATACAGCCTGTATGTATAAACTTGCGTTTTGAGGGAGTTAAGCTGCAAATTCCAAGCCTTGAAAGTTGAGAAATATCAGAAATGCACTTCTTGACCCTCTGTGTGTCCCCGATGACACATGCTCTTGGTGCAAGTCACGTTGCAGCTCCCCACCTCCCTGGCTGCTCCCGCTGCCGGGTGCTGCTCGGGATGTTGCTTGGGAATGACTCAGGGCTCTGTCATGGGGGAGATGCTGCCAGTGGCCATTCCCTCACCCGTGAGCAGCCCTGGAGCAAGGCAGGGGCAGCAGGAGCATGTCCAGGCCTTGTAGTATGGGGGGCTGGACTGTGCCCAGGAGAGCCTGCCCTGCTGTGGCGTTCCTGGGTGCTGCACATTGAGTAACTAAAGACAAACTTAGCAGTTCAAAGTACCAAACACACCATGGGGGAAGCCAGGGCTGCCTCTCAGGTCAAACCCTGTGCGAGGTCCCTGCCTGGTGGGGGATCTGTGGGGAAACGTGACCTGCCACGTGAGCGGGGCAATGAGCATGGTGCCAGCTTGTTGCATGGAAGAGGGTGTCCCCAGGCCACCCCTGCGTGTGTCCTCAGAGCAGGGTGCACTGAACCACTGACAGGTCCTGGGCCTCTTGCGCTCACCTGCAGACCATCCACTGCCTCATTGCAAGGCTGAGAGGTTGCAGCAGAGATCAAAGTCTCTTTGTATCAGGCAGCATCGTATACAGAACAGCTAATCCCTACCTCAAAATATCTTCATCTAAGCAAGCTGCTCTTATGTATCAGGGAGTACCTATAAGAAATTTATTGGTGTGGAGGTGCTTAATGGAATGCCAGGATGCAGAATTTGAGTATTATCCACTTTAAAATGTATCTGCATGTTGACAATCTCCATGCTTCCAACAGTGTTTCCACTGTGGCAACCCCAAATTTAGAGTGTCTTTGAGACATTCTAGTGCACAGAGAAGGTGACTCTGGATGCTGCAGCTGTAGAGACCAACCCCAGAGCGTGATCCCAGGAAAAAGACTCCAGTGCTCCCTGTTCCCCATTGCCAGTGCCACTGCTCCAAGCGGGAGCAAGGACTTGCACTCCTCACTGAGGTCAGAAGACAAGCAAAAGGTCAGTGCTAGTGAAAATCCTCAAGTGTTTCCTTCCCAACTGAACCAAACACTCCCCAAACTTACAGCAACAAAGGCAGAAACTTCAAAACCAACAATATGTGTTTCATAACTGAGATAGCGAGTAGAAGAGATGGACCTTTGGGGGATTAAAATGGAGATTAGTCCAGTTTGTGTCTCTGGAGCTGGACACATGCCCATAGTTGTGGTTCTGGATTGCTTTTGAAGCTGGAAGGCATGTGGAAGGGAAATTGCAAAATATCAGATCTTGCAGGATTTCTGACATTTGAAGTTGGTTATGTTGCAAGACTTTGGCACTGTCAAGACTTAGTCTTGTTTTTAAAGTGGAGACTTTGCATTAGTTCTAAAATTAGCCTAACAATTCATTTGAACTGGATCTTTACAAGCACCTCTCCCAGTCCTTACAGTAATGCCCTTCAGAAGGGCTATAAATAAAAAGGACTGAGTATTACTTTAAAATTGCAAAAGCAATGTGCATCTCGAGCATTAAGGCACCATAATCTCTCCAAGCACCGTGTGTGCAAAGAGCTGCTTGGAGCTCTGGAAACCTCTCTAACACAGAGAACGAGCTTGCTCCACAAGTGTGTACCATGGTCAACACAGACTGTCCCTGCATGTAGCTGCTTTGGCTCTTAATGACACAAGAAAATGGAATTCATGTTTCCTAAAAGTTCTCTTTGTGGCATAGTTTTCCCACAACTTGTATTTTTATCCTACTTCTAGTTAAACTCTGGATGTTTACAGGAACATTTTGGTGACACAGGGTGTTGTGGGATTTTGTTTTTTCTTCAGCGAGGAGACTCTTGGTGGCTTCATTGATGTAATTCATATCATGCACATTTGGAATTTAGAACTGAAGATTTGCTAGCTAAGCATCGAACCATCACAAATGTCAAACTGTGGAAGGAATCAGATTAGGTCCTGGCCTGTGTGAATTTGGCACCCTGCACTGTGCCATAATTCAGGAAACTTAACCCTGTGCCTTGTGGAGAGGGCCTATTGGACATGTGCAAACTGTGATTTTGTTAATTTTATTGATGTTTTCTGTTTGTGAGGCTGCCTAAAAGCGCTTTCCCCATTCAGGGAGCCTTTGCCAAATTCTAGTCCAGACTTTAACAGTCTGGAAACAATGGAACTGCATTTTCAAAAAAATGAGTTTGACTTTTGAAACCAGGGCAAAACAGTGCATTTCAGAACCTCTTTGGGTTAGCAATGAGCTATCATAACTACTTATAAGGAAATACCTATTTGCATCAGATGGAGTATGGAAGAATTCAGGTGTATCTTGACAAAGTTGTGTGAAGCTGGAAAAAGGATAATATAACGGGCTATATCAGGCAACTTCTCACGATAGGTGGCCCTACCACTATCATCTACAATAATCCTTCAGTCAATCAGCTGGTTGAATGCTACCCTATCGTGTGTCACGCTGTTATTTTTTAACTATTTGGTGCTCAGAAGATCAAACAGCGAATGAGTTTAGAGGTGCAGAAGTGGTGGCTGCAGCTGCTCCCACCAACGCTGCACGTTTTGCAGAGCCTCAGCTTTTCGTGTGCCTTAAGGTTTCAACTAAATTAGTTTGGTTCAGAATAAGAGCCTTACGCAAGAAGGGCTTAAACACACACTGAGATTCTCACATGGCTCTAGCTGATCTACCCTGGTAAGTTTTTAACTTAAGCTTATGTTTCCTTGCTTTCTTCAGTGTTTCCTAGCAGGTACTTATTAAATGGCCACGTACTGTAGTATTAGAATGAAATTCAGAATTTCACTGAAAACGAACACAAGTGTCATTTTGCTCTGATTTTCCTGCTTTGGATATTTACAACTTCTTGGGCCTTTTCAAACTAAGCATTGTGTACAAAACAATTTTGTTCTACTTAATCTTATTCTGTAGGAAAAAAAAAGAACATATTTTCCTGCATATTTTGGACTGTTATGAAGCAGAGGACTGTTTATTTCTAGATATACTTTTTCTGAT
>JAUBOD010000525.1:1350728-1367404 GCA_032353885.1 Nothura maculosa
CCTTCTAATCAAATAATACATAATGGAAATGCTTTCTTTTGATAAAACTTGAAAAAATGTAAAAAGTGGTTTTGTATTTACTATATTTCACAGATTTTATAATGTTCAGAATTGAAAATGGAACGGACCACTATAGAAAGGTTAAAACAGACATTAATCTTGTTATGAACTTATTAGTTAATCTTTTTACAAACTTACTTATACTGTGAATTTTTCCCAAAGCTGTAACATTTCACTTTCAGCTGACCAGCATTTTCCAGCAATTTGCAGCAACTCTAGTCCATTACCATAGAAATTTCTTGTCAAACAAACCAACCTGCAGGACTTCACAAACAGCAAGCTGTAAAAAATACTCTTTTCTCGTTCATTTTCTTCTCTGTGGAAATGCTCAGCTAATCAGTGTCTGTGCCCAAAGTGTACTTTTTCAATACCATAGAAAAGTGTCCTGAAACAGGTGGTTTCTTTCTGTTGCTCTTACCGCTCAATGGGCCTAATGTGAAATCTTGCTCTGACTTATTTTGAGCTGTTATGGACCGAATACAAGCTACAGAAATGAGCTGCACTTTATCAAGCAGTTATGTTTTATGAAAATAATGCTGCTGGAAACGAGGAGTTAGGAGAACAGATTCAGGAGCTTTCATTGAGTAGCACATAGCACTGCTGAGCACAGTTCTCGTATGCTCAGCACCCAGGAAAGGTACAGCTCTGTCATTATAAAGAAACTGCTCCAGAAAAATTCAGAGCATGCTCTCAAAGCTAGGCCAATATAACTATTGATTCCCCAAAGGAATAAAATTGACTCTCTTCTGTGCTCTGACTGTGTCTTTGAAGCATTAAATATAAATACTTTACCTTACCCTGATATATGTGTACATATTTTAAGGGTGAGAGAGAAAGCCCAGCAATTAGCTGACTAAACATGTAAGGCAATTAAGATCAGTCAAGACTGAGCACATCCCTGGATCCTACCTGTGCCTCCTGGTTGCTTCTAGCTACTGCATGTCTTGAGTAGTGCTGGGGAATTACAGGGAAGGGGGAAAAAAAGGCAGGACTCTTCATTTACCTTTTCTTTTTTCTTTTCTTTTTTTTTTTTTTTTTATTTCCAGCTGTCAGGCTTTCTCAGTTTGTCTTTTCTAAATTAATTACTTACAAAGGTCTTCATTATCTAGTCATGCTGGCTTCTGAAATAATGATTCTTTTAGTTCATTGATGAGGACCCTTTTTTCCGCAAAGCCGTTCAGCATATTTTACCATAACCATGCAGTCTGAATTGACTGCCTTACCAGTAGGGTGAGAGGTTTGGGATTTGATTCTTTTTTGGCTGTGCTTCCCTTCCCAGAGCCTCTGTCTTTCCATGCTGCCATCAAAGAGGACTACTGGCATCATCCAAGTATGTCTGAATCTAGATCAAGGATGTTCTTGTAGCATCAGAGACCTGGATCTTAGGAATGTCCATGGACCAGACTGAAACCCTCCAGAATCATTCTCACCATTGAACAACCCCAAAATGATGCCAACTGTTCTACACCCAACCCTTCTGCTTTACCAAGTATGTCATATCAGATGAGTGCAATCTTGGATCGGGGCTTTGTCTGCATTTACAGTAACCACGCAGGATGTGCAGTGTTCCCACTGCTTCTCCAAAGAGCCACTCGTACGGGGAAAACAGTCTTTCTTGCTCTGCTCCTTAACAAAGATTGCAGTATTCCTTCAGAGCAAAATATGCATGTCATCTGGAAGCAATTACTCCTTTAAAAAGCACTTCTGTGAGTCAACATTGAAAATGCACTCAGCACCGAGAATGAAAACTAATAAACAGTGAAATTTCCAGTTATCCCACAGCCTGAATGACCCATTGGAACAAAGTCATTTCTAGAAAACCTGAGCAGAATAGGCACAAAGCCGGCCTTGGATCCCAAAGCCATCCAAACTGTGTTGAGACAAAGGAATAATGTTTGTGTGAAGTCAGATGGCCAGAGTGGATTTTGTTCTGGCATATTACAGGAATAAGGGTGAACAAGAAACCAGATCACACTAAGAGACCTTGCAGATCGAGAACTCTTGTGTGGGAAATAGCTGAGCATGATGCCTGTTGATTTAGAGACAAGTCTTACTTTTTAATCATGTGGTGCAGGTGATGCTTGTCCCTTTTCCAACAACCTAGTGTGGTATTGTCTTTGTTGATTGATCTTTGCTGAAGGATTTGGTCTCGGAGGCTTTGAGAAAGACCTGATGGCAAAGCAGAGCCTGATGGTTTTAGGCTTCACTAGACGGTGCCTACTGCCTTTCATCTGTAAAAGGGAAGATGGCTGGGAGGTGGTGTCTCTTCCCTTGGATGTCCTCTCATACAGCCTGGCTCCCATGGGTCTGCGTGAGGACGTGGTGCCAGGAGCGTGCCTTGAGGCAGAGATGGAGCACAGCCCCCCTTTAAAGGCTCTAAATGCAAACTGTGTTCAGACGGTTTTTGTATTTCAAAGAGCAAAAGCATTTGTAGGAGTCTTTCCAAGCCGTTGCATGATGTAATAACTCTATTAAATTTAATATCAGCTGGAATTGCCTTAGGTTTGTTATGACAGATTCAGCAAAGTATGATGCACAACAAGTATAGGGCAGCCTTCTTGACTCCTCTCTTAGGACTGTCCAGAAATCCGTAGGCAGAGTAGAACCAAAATGACTAGATTCTCATCATGTCCTGCATTGCCACCCAGAAAGGTCAGAAAGGAGCTTCAGAGGTGCAGACCCACACACTGTCACTGTCAGGGGAGTGAGGAGAGACCCAGAGGTCCCATTCCTGCCCCATAGATGACTCAATAGACCAAGGCCACTCAAAGGAACCAAGTTTGTGCAGCTTGGCTTTGAGAGAGATTACATGCCCAGGGACATGAGCAGCAGTTAGTGTGATTTCTACACAGACCATTTTATTTAATTACCAGCAAAGAATATGAGGCCTTAGCAGGCCGTCCTTAGCCTGGTTTCCTAAGGAAACAGTTTATCTGATTACGCTGTGTTAGTTTGTCTTCTGGCCATACTTAAAACAAGAGGAAAACACCACATTCCTGTGAGTATTATGAAAACAAGTGGTTGAGTAGAAGAGAAAGATGCAAGTGTGAGCTCAGCAGTGTTTAAAGGCAGTAAGCTTTAAGTGCCTAATTTCCTGATATCCTCTGCTAGCCTAAAAAAATAGCTGGAAGCAAAAGACATGCATGTGAATGTGCATCTTAAGCAGCAGACTTACCATGGAGTATCTTAGATTTAAAAAAAATGTTAATAAATAAGCACAAAATTTTTGTCAGTAGGATATGATTGGTAATGCTTGGTGATCTGAGCATGCTTTACCTTCACGTTTTAGTCTCTGGATGCACAGATGTTGAGGCAATGTTAGCAGACTGAAAAGTTTCTCTGCCTCCAGGGAAGAAGCTCCTTTGGGAAATGCATCAATGCAAAGAGGAGTGAAGCTTTCCCACAGCGCAGCCTTTGCTGTACCTCCCAATGAGCAGGGGGTTGGTGCATACTGCTCTTCTGCTATTTATTGGTTCCTGACCTTTTTGCTTGGCATTTCTCTGATTCCCTCTCTTGATGCTTGCTGTGAGGAACAATCTGCCTCTTTTCTTCTTCTTCTTCCTCCCTGTTCACATGCCCATTTCCTTCATCACACGGTGCAAATTTCTCTTCACCTCTGCTGGTTGCCTCTTTAGGGTGCTGTGCATCTACTACTGGCTGTTGACAGCAAACTACTTCTCTCCCATTCCTTTCAGCAGGGCCTTCTGCTCATCAACTCAGCCATGACACACCAAGGACAGGGTTATCAGAGGGCTCATTTAAACATATTAGCTTGCATATGGTATGTTTTTAGGAGGAAGCTGCCAGGGACCAACAACCCACAAACCTCTGTCTCCCATCACTGTTCATCTCCTGGTCAGGTGTTTGTTTCGTGTTGGTGTGTTGGATTATGTGTCAATGTCACAGTGTGCCCCATCCAGGCAGAGATGTGGTCCAGGTTGAACATGCCAGTGGGCCACCAAAGGGAAAAGACAGAATTTTGCCTCTACACTTGTTGAGGCAAAGATTTGTTGATTAGCTAAAGTTAGTTGAATAAGAGTGATGGCCTCTTTTCCAACCAAGAGATATTTTCATCTTGAGGGAAGTGGCACACCTTTTAGTTAGGAGTAATGGCCTGAATAGGGGAAGAGATAGATCTGAATAAAATTAAATCTGTCTGGAATTTGTAAATAAAAAAGAGAAAAACTTCAGAGGAGAACAGACTGTTAAAGCAACTGTGCTTCACCAAGTGGCCAGATCAGCTGAGAAAGGCTCCCTGGGAAGTTGTAGAAGCTGTGACCTACAGTGACAAATATGCGAAGGAAAGGAGCTACGTGACAGGTGCTTAAACCCCTTCTTTCATTTTCCACAAGATGAGAATAATATTTATTGCCAAGGGCTGCAGGAAACTCAACTGTTTAATGGTCAGGCAGATCTTTGAGTACCTCCAATTCTCCAGAAGGGCTAGGTGGTAGTGCTGATGAACATATTTGTGCTGATAAACATTGTGCCCAATTTGCATGCCAGCTGGATCAGCTACTTACTTGCTATTCTTTTGGAAACCGTAATTTTTATCATAAATATTTTCCAGACGTACATCAGTAGCTCATATCGCTTGGCTGGCAAGTCTAAGACAAGTCTGTCTTAGTAAGCCAGACGGTTTGTATAAAACAAGCTGACTCTGTACCCTATAAAGTGGTCATTTCCTGTTGCTTTTGCTTCTCTGATCTCTTTCTTATTACCTATGGTACATCTGCATGCAAATGACAGCAGGGCAAAACTGTTACTGCTCCACAGGCATTACCAGAGGAAATGGTGTTTTGCCAGCTTGCAAATATTTTCAGCATTGTACTTCTTTCTAGTGAAAAGCTACATTAAAAATACCTTTAGGTTTGCTGGGTTTTGAAGGGAGGGATTTAGACCCAAGTTCTTGAGCTTGAAATGACAGTTTGCAGCTGCATTAAAATGCAGCCTTGCAATGAAGGTGTCACCCTGCATTTTGTGACATTGCGAGACCCATGCAGGAAAAGAGGGCAAAAAGCAGTATGGACAATTGGAGTAGGAGTAAGGCGATAGACTGAATTGTAAAGGGAATAACCACAGAGGAATGGAGTTGATGTGCAGAAAGGGGCAGGAGGAAGGAAGAGAAGGTTGAGATAAAACGTTCTGAGTGTGTCGCAGCCCTCCAAGAGACCACAGATCGCGGATCTGAATAGGGTTTCTTCCTCATCTCGGGGCAGCAGGGATTTGTGGTTGTTGTTCTTATCAACCTGGAGCAAGACTAAGTTCTCTAGGTCATCTGAGGATTTCCAACTGATACTTGTTATATAGTGTGTTATAGAGTAGATATGGCTTGGGGTGGGAGCAGGAGGCTCAGATTTCGGGGGGATTTGCCTATGTTTTCTGTCTGGCCAGAGGTTACCTCCAGTGGTCACCACAGAGGACCACAGGGAGGATTTCATTTCAGCCTTGCTAAGCAGTTGCTTTGCTGGCATATCCAAGATATGGAGCTGAGGTCTCTTCAAAATCCTGTTGCTTGTTTTCATGCCCAAAGCGGGGGCTATGCTCTTCCAAAACTGTTCACAATCCACTGTGCAATTGCATGGTGTGGCTGGAAAGTGTTACCTTATAGAAATTATTCAGGCCCAATCTCTGCCCTAGCGTGGCCAGAGATCTTTTTTATACCATTTACTGTCAATTTTTCCAAGATTATCGCTTATATCACTTTCACATACTCTTTACTCTGGGCAGACAAGCAACGAGGAGAGAACTTGTTTTATTTTGGTGTCCTGACCTAAGGGATTTGCTCAATTTATCTTATGGCACCTAGAGGACATGATTAAATATCTGTTATTGATTAAGCAACGATGACTTAATAAGTTATATGGGCATTGATGTGCACTTTTAAAATCCTGACCCTGTTGATAGCTGGTAATTTAAATTCTCTTTCCTAGGGTTTGCCAGAGTGCAAAGGAGTCCATCTGAGAAATGCTCTGCTCGGGTCATTTTTTCAGATCATGGGTGCAGTGAAGAAACAGATTGTCCACTTCTAAATATACTGCCCTTGAGAGTCGTGAAATAAGTCTACAGATTAAAATAGATGCCTAGTTCCCAGTTGAAGATCTTACTGTATAACATCAGTGTTTGGCTGCCCTTCTGATAAACTTGGCGAAGAACCGATTTCCATTTTACTCCTTTCAAAATGAAAGACATTTGAGGATTGTCATTCAATAAGAATGCACCAATTCTAAGAATTTCTAAACAGGGTCTACTTTATAATGAGTGACAGCGGGAGCCTAGATTTATGGTAAGATTATTTGGTTAAATGTAGCCCGGAGGAATGAAAAATGAGCAGCTTAAAAAAAGAAAATTGCTGAATATCTTGGCAATGAAATCAAGTTGCCTGATTTATGAGAAATACTGAGTTATCTCTCTACAAACAAATTTCTGAGACTGATTTTAGATCTGTGCCCTTTAGAGGGGGTAGTCTGAGATGAAATGAACATCTAGTGCACCTACTCCTTGGAAAGGATGATGGGACATCATGGAAGGATCATGGAATGATGGCTCTTTAGACAGCTCTGAACCACCACGTGGATGTTTTCTGCCTTCAATGGGTGTTGGTGTTTCCCCTTTCTTAGCCCTGGGCCTCCAGGGTGAGTAGATGTGGAGGGAGGGAGGCAGACTTGGCTGCTGAGCCCTTGGGATCCCTGCAGAAAGGTCTCTGGGGGTGACAAACCACAGAGAACGGGAGGAACCTGAGGTAAAGCAGGTGTGTGGTGGGTTCAGGGCTAGATGGTGAAATCAAAAGCCATTTTGGTCTGTTCACGTTTGCATGGCCTACCATAAGGATGGTCCCTCCTTCTCTTGACTGGGATGCACACATGGTTCCTTTTGGCTAAAATCATGAGACCTCCAAAGTAGGAGGTGACAAGTCCCAGCCAACATTTAACAGTTAAGGAAGAAATCAGGGCTTTGTTACAGCTTTTTTGGTTCTGCTATTGACTTCAGTGGAATTCCTAATTTTTTCTTGTGATTATTTTGCATATGTGTATGCATTGGCACACATGTATATATGAACTCAAGAGGCAGAGAGAACTTTTTTTTTCCCTCCATGGACTAGGCATCCAGGGGGTGCCAATTCTTCCTAAATTTTCCATTCATTTGTTCGCAAAAAAAAAAAAAAAAATCTGTTTGTCACCAGGAGTCTTGTTTTTGCCTATGAGGAACTAACTGTCTGTACTGAAGACATAATAGTTATTTGACTAAAATAAGAACTCTGGCCTCAAAGAAAGAAACCCAAAACCAAACCCACAGATTTTTTTTAAGGTCTAAAAAAGCTGTATTTCCTTTTTAAATGAATCTTTTGACGCTTACTCTGAACTCCTACTCTGAACTCAGCCCTGCAAGACACTGAGCTGCTTTTAAGCACATGCTAAGCTTGAAGTCAGTGGAAGATCTAAGCAAGCACTTAAAGCTAAGCCTGTGCTCATGAACTTTCTGATCAGGGACAGAGCATTCCATGTTTTCCTCAGTGGCATCTTATGTTTCAAAGGAAGGACCTTTGTTTTGCCAAATGGTTCATTTGTGTTTTGCTATGTGCTGAGAGCTCAGGATAATCCCATTTGGAGGGAAGCACAGAGGAGGCAATGCTACACTTGGGAAAAGTTATTTTCAGTAGTTCTGTTTTCACTGACCCCATTTTCCTAGTTATGATCAGCTAGTGCTGACAGACGAGTTCATAGAAATTAAGTCTCTTTTTATGGTGCAAACAAGTCAATGAGGCCTGGAGTTGGACCCTACTTTAATAGAAGCAAAATAACAGTCCCCTGCAGCTTTTAATTCCTTTTTATTTAGTTACTTAATTGAACCTGCACTATTCTTCATTTGTAATTGATTACCACACAGAAAAGGTAATGAAACAGAAAACTTTATTTTCTCTTCAGTGATTTTTATGGTTATCATGGAAATGATTTTAATGCTTCCTTTTGGGACATAAAAATTCTCAATATAGGTGACGGGAAATCAATGCTAGTTAATTTAAGCTATTTACGTTGGAAGATTAGAAGTTGTGGGGTTTTAAAAATATTTTATTATTATTTTTGCCAGTAACTCAGGTAAGGTTTTTCAGAAGGAGGAATAATCCGACATTTTATTGTTTCTTTTTGTTTTCAAAGCTGGATCTGCAAAGTTTGAGGAATGAGGTCCAAAACTCATGGAAGCCAAATGGGAATCACTCCACCTATGTCAGTGGCTTTGGATCATACTTGAAAAACACATATTCAAGACATGTTTATATATGTGTATAGATACACACGCACAAGTGCCTCTGTTCCACATGCAATTTGTCATAACTTGGAATAATCTTTGAGTAAGATAAGGAAGGAAAAATGATACCTTTAGCAGATGCATCTTTTTTTTTCTCTGGATTTAAAGAAAAGCTGATGTAAATTGTCCAATTCTATTATTCCATGTAAATCTCATTCCTCCTTTCACACATATCCCTTTTTTTTCAATTCAGGAATTTTGTCCTCTTCCTTTTGTAAATGTTCTTCCATCTCTTTTTCTCCATTTTTATTTGTTGTATGCCCCAGTTACCTTGCACAGGGCAAGGACCCCTTGGACTCAATTTACCCAGCACCAACAAGGTCCTTGGCTTTCCTACCCTTTGTGAAGCTATGGGTATTTCTTCATGATGCATAGAGCTGGCTGAGAGTTAAAGAACTCAAGTCTGAAATTCTAAATGAGGTGCCAATTTTCCCCACCCGTCGCCTTTGTTCATGCAGCTTTTTGCCTTGAAGCAATTTTAATAAAGACTGTGTAACAACATGGTGTTGGCATAGCATGAGCAACATTATTCCATCTGTTTCTAGGCAAATGTAAAAGCATGTGTTAGTATAACATTAAGGTTCCAATTTTCAACAGTTAAAACTCGGGCAACAGTGAAGTTACAGACGGCTTTTCAAAGCTATTTAGTGATTTTTTTCATTACCTTTGTTTTGGGGAACTCGGCTTCAAGCACCTTTACAAAAGGTCGCACATTCAAAGAGGGCTGAGCACCCAACCATGGAAGCTGGGGCGCTCTCAGCTATTTCAGTTTGTGCAGCCAAAATCATTGCTTTTTGCTGACAGTGTTGCAAGGCTGATATAGTCTATTCAGTCTCTCATTGTAGAGATGAATGAGGGCTGTATTTGCAAACATTTATCTTAATTTTTATATGAATTAGCCATATATTATGTAGCAGCTTCAGCATGCTCACTTCAGTCCTTTGCCAAACCTAGATGGATGTAAAAAAGGAGCTTTAATGGGAATATTCTGTGCTCCCCTGCATTGGGATCTTGACACCTATTTTTATTTGCTTTTTTGTTAGTAGTCAAGCAAATAATTACAAAGATACGTCAGGCAGAGTTTTTACTAAACATCCCAATTCTAACAGTGATGATGGAATATTCTGTCAGTGCAATTATGACTATTTGTGCCAAAAGACTCATTTTAAGAGTTATATTGGTACAGTCAGGAAACAAAGCCATGCAGCATGTGGCTTCCTGGCATCCGTACCTAGTGAGAACAGCTTTCACTGTCAGTGCTGCAAACTCAAAACAATATTCATGGGGAGATATTGAACCACACAGGGAAGTAGGACCACACAAGGTACTGAGCAAACAACGTTGAGCAAACATGCCCCTTGGTACAAATCATGTTCTCAGCTTCTGTGGTCGAAAATGCTGTCAACAAAGAATTAATTCAGAATAAGCAGTATGAAATTAATAATAATGAAGCTGTTCTGCCATTTCAAGGGAAGATAACTGTTATTGAATTATGTTCAAGTGATAAAATCATCTCTATTCTTTTGTCACATTCAAACCTAACCTGGTGGTTCGGGAACCATCTCTTGGAATGTCTTAGGGATGTCATGGATGGTATTTGTGGAGTTGATTTTCAAATTAAATTTGCTTTCTGTATTTCTTCTTTCTTACGTGGCCTAGCCTCCATGTCCATATCTAAAGGGCAGCCTGAGCCTGGAGCCACTGCAGTGTGTGATGGATTGCCCGAGCAGCTCCATGGTCAAATAGCCAAGACTGGATATCTCCAGATGACCAGGATTTCACCTTTCTGCTACTGGCACCAAAGACAGAAATCATGTCTATGGACTTAGCCTGTAAGTAAGCTTAACTCTGAGCACCTTCTTCAGTCCTGTTTGGAAAGTCTTGTTTTCCAGAGAAAATACTTTGGTTTTCCAATTATCTGCCAGGCAAAGGAGAATGAAAAATAAGGAAAGACATGAATAGCTTCTGTTTTCAAATATCCCTAGCAACAATACAGAAAATGAACAGTGACCTAGCCTGAAAGTTCCTAGAGAAAAAGTACAGTCCCGCACAAGCAATTTGTTTCCTTCCTGTTTTAAATGATCATCAGTTCATGGAGTAGAGAAGGTACCATACCCTAGATGAGTGACCACCTGGCGTAACTATTAAATATTTAACAGCAAAGCAGAGAACAAGGGTAGTCTGAGGGTTATTCTGAGAAAGCTTTTCAGTAAATATTCATAAACAAACACACATTGAGAGAATAAAGGTCAAGTTGTGATTGATCCATTAACTGATCTTAGATTAAATGTGTAATAATAATGATTCAAATAACCCTGCTACTGCTGACTTTGCAGAATTGTGTACTAGCATCCATGGCTGTTGGCTTGATTCAGAATAACCGGCAGGACTTGGTTGTCTTCAAGTTACTCACTCCTGAAAGATATTTGAAGTTTTCTGTAATAGTTTTATTAGTTCCAATGCCTTTTTGAGACTCCTCCTTTGAGTGATGTCATATTAAGTCCCCACTAAAAAAATTCCATATTTTTAACAGGTGTTACACAAAAATAATGGAGAAAAAAAAATTCTTTATTTAGAGAAGAACTGCTTTGTAAGCTAGATATGGATACTACTCCATATCTGACACAACACTTTCTTTTTGTGGCTGCTCTCTGTGATGCTTGCAGTAAATTCAATGTTCATCACCCAGATGACACAAGCCTTTACATGGGCAGTTGTTTGGAGAGGTTTGGTGGCGGAGGGGTGGCTGTTCTTCCTTTTGCTTTCTCTGCTTCCTTCTGGTAGCTAAGCTAGTTTGCTGTGGATGCCCTCGTAAGCTATAGCAGGTTGCACAAAAGGATGCTTTTAATATGGCTGGTGTGGTGTTTGCTAGGCTTTTTTTGCAAACAGACCCAAGCACCTGTGGGGAGGAGGCCTCCCTTGGTGGCTCTTCATCCTTTCTGTTCATGTGGTTCCATCTGTGCTCTCGCACGGCACCAAGTGCATGAGATTGACCCTCCGAAGGGCCAGCATCCCAACAGCTTTGTGATGCTCTCCTGAGACGAGAACAGGCCCTGCTTGCTCAGCTTTTGCGGTGTTAGTCTATGAGCAAGGCCCTCGGAGACTGGTAATATATAAAAAATCCCGACCACAAGAGCTGGCTGCCTTGGAACCTGCGTTTTCTTCTTGCAGTATGATTCATCCAAGTCTTCAAGCTGCGCCCCCATAAAAATGGCTTTTCTAGGGCTGTAAAAACCAAAAGATCCCATTACAAGCTGCTTCGTTTTCAATGGCTCCTAACAGGGGATCAGCAGAAATCAGAATAAAGGTAACCTTAACTCGGTCTCAGGTTCCCTCTTCTCTCTTTAATTTTAATTTAACCAATAAATGCATTGTAGCTCCGATGGGTATCCTTTGCACACAAGGCACCCTTGCCTGGCAGCAGACTGCCAAACGTCCACCCAAGGTCCTTGTTTTGTCTTTCTGCAAAACTGATTTGCTCTTGGAAGGTGAGTTTCAGCAGCTGCAGATGGCTCGAAATGGCTCTTTTTCATTCACATATGTGATTTGGGGGCTTTAATTACCAAATGCTTTTTACATCTGTGGGGGTCACTCAGATTTGGGACAAGCTCTTGAATCCAGGTAGAGAGGTCGGGCACATAGTGGGCTCTGTGTTGCATTTCATGTTGAAGTAAGGCTGTTGCTGGGGGTCCGCGACCTATCCAGCCAGAGCTTGCTAGATGACTTTGATGTCAGCATGAGCATATGGATTATATTGTAAAGAGTTTATGGGAAAACAGAAAGAAAAGTGTGACGTTGCTTTTCCACGCTGCTGTCATCATTCTAAGCTCAATGGGGGCCTATGGGATAATGGCAGGTGACTCATGGCCTGGACACCAGCACATTTATCCCATGTCTGTTGGCTCAGGGCTACAGCCTGAAATACCTGGCTCTGTCCCAATGCACAGCAGTAACATGTCTGGTCTTGCCTGGATCTGCTTGAGAAGTGCTACTTATTTTTCTTATCCGTGCTCTCACTTTAGGAAATCTCCCAGCGCGTGAGTAACTCTCCTCCCCCACAGGGCGGGCACGTCCGGGGAGCCTCACAACAGCACACGTGAGGGGGCTGCTTTTCCTTGGAAAAGTGTTTTATTTGACTGCGTGAAGGAAAAATATCTAAAAATGTGTGGTAATTGCAGGTAAGGAGATGGCTCTGTGACAAAGGCAGCTCCTCTGGGCACAGCCCGTGGGAGGCTAGGAAGTCGTGTAACCGCAGGGATGCGTCTTTCCCAGCTGAGGCGGCTGAGGCCGTTATAGGCGTCATTTTCTGGAAGCCAGTGACAGGCAGAAGTGTTCTCAAATCTTTCCTCTCGGCAAGGAGAAAGAGAAGGGAAGCTTTTTGTGCAGCCCTCTGAATCCCTGTTTCAATCAGCTACTGAAATGAAAGGACCTCATAATTAAAAATGAAACATGGACCTAATGTCACATTTATATCAAAAGCCCTGAGTCCTTTGGAGACCTGGCTCAGTGGTGTTGTTTAGTAACCATGTGCCTGTCACTTCCTTTCAGTCTCCTTGAATGAGGAAAAGTGAAGAGAAGCAAGGACCCTTAGGTCAACAGTGACTCTTTGCAGGGTAAATAGAACATGGTGGCAGACCAGAGGCAATGGCAGGCTCCCCTGCGAGAACAATACTCAGCTGTTGTATGATGGCACAAGGACTTCTGTCCTGTGGGTTTTGCTGGAATATAGATGTTTCTGCCCTGTGACAGGTAGTGGTAAGACATTTTCAGGTTTTTATTAAAAAGTCTTTCAAAATAGCATCTTCTACAAGGTCATCAGTATCTACAGAATAAGTGTCTCTTAGAAGCCCTAAAGATAAGGATAAGAGAATTTAAATAATAATAATAAAAACCTAATTCCACTCACTTTGTTAGACATTGTTATTGATCATCTTCGTGGCTGTCATTTAATGGCTTCATTTTTGTAGTAGCAAGGGGTTCCTAATGGGCATTCCTTTATAGTTAGGATCCAGAGTTTATTTGGCTAAGTTGGAAAGAATTATACTTCTTTGGCTTGCTTCCGTTGTTTTGTTTGCTTGCTTTCCACTGCTTGGGAATTGTCTAAAAGAAAATCACAAAAATAAACAATTCTGCCCCATACTATTGTAATGAGCCCTAAGGAGAAAAGCAAGCTGCCTCATTTTTTTAGTACAGAACTAGAACACTTAACCTGGGGACACTCAAAGATATGTTAGTCTGCATTACAGGTAGAATTAATCCATTTCAAAGCTAGAAAGGGTTTCATATTGAGCTTAAAGAGAGCTTAGATATTGCAGTGAGTGTTCTGCCTGGCTTTAGTAGTAACTTCTGACAAAGTCACTGCAGCATGCTCTACAGTGAAGAGTATATTACAGTATCTTCCACAATTCTAGGGAAAATGCTGAGTATTTGAAGATTTAAAGAAATTGACACCCTGTCAGCTGCAGAAATGGGAATAATATTAACCTAGAGGATGTGAATTGGATCTTTTGCTGCGATGTAGATTCATGAGCTCCAGTTTGGAATGTCACTCAAAACCAGTCCCATGGTGATGTGATAACTTATGTTGGAACAATGTGTGTATGTAAATATACATAAAATGCACATAGCAGGTGACCTACAGATAATCAGATGAAAATATTCATGGAGATTAACTTAACGAAAACACCAGCTTTTTGTCTAATTATTGAACACAAATGAAGCACAACAAGTAGAAATTATTTTAAATAATTATTTCCTAAACTCCCACCTTTCCTTTGCCTTTTCTAACCCACAATTAGAGCAGAATGTGGAGCTTAACTGATTAGGATTGTGTATATCAGTTTTTATCTTGGCTTTCCAATTTCTACAGGAAAATTGTACATGCCTCCTTGAATAAAAGATAACACTAGTTAATTTTGGATAACAAATCCAAACTGAATATATGAGTCTTTTAGATATGATATTGTATGTCACAACCTGCTGTATTGACTAGCTGTCCTCAGAAGGGTACCTGGAAAGATGGCTTGGTATGCACTTGTTTAATAACACAGGAGCTCTTAACTTTTTTTTTTCAGTGTAAAAAATAAAAAGCCATTTGTTTTCTTTTAGTCTCCCTACTAAGCCTATGAAAGCAGCTCCTGGAACCCAACATGGGTTTGCTTTACGGAGCATCCTCCAGCACAGCACAAACCTGGGACACAACCGTTGCACTCCTCCAACTTGGACTCATGTTGGGTTCATCTGGGAATGGCGCAAGGCTGCTAGCAAACCTATTTTTGCAAATATCTATTTTAAACATACACAGCAGATGGAGTTGCACCAAAATTGGCCTAAGACATTCAAGGTTTCAAAACAGTAAAGCTTGCAGGTGCTCGAACTGTGCAGAATAGGTGTTTCAACAGCACCTGGAGCTGCCAGTGTAAGTACTCTTTGGAAGGACTGGCACAGATGAGGTCATTTTGGCCTTCATTGCAAACATCTGTCATACAACATACATAACAAAATAGCTTTTTTTTTCTGACTTTGTGGAGTACAAGAGAACAGAAATAGGAGATGTGTGAGAGAGATATTTTTCACTCTAAATCAATGAGTGGTGAGCAGGAAGGAACTTGAAAGTTATTATTTATAAGTTGCTATACTCTGTGTTTAAGTGGCTACTGGAAAGGATAAAATCCTACTCTCCTCCTTCTTTTAAATCGATATGATGGGGTTCAATTGCAGAAATTTTAGCATGGATTAAATGCCAGGTATCTGAAGCAAACTTCTGCACTGAACGCCACTACCTCGACTGCAGTGGACAAAATCAGAGTTTACTTCCTATTTTTGCAGGGTGACAACTTGGTTTACTCACCTGTGTTTGCTTAACTGGCTCAACAGATGAGCCCAGAGTGAACAGATCAATTCAGGAATGAGATGGGCTACAGATCAAAATGATGGTGAGTGCCAATGTGCACAACGGTTTTTTTCCTCCATTTAAGCAGCATATTATTCTCAGTGCTCTTGATCACTGAAAGCTCCATTTTATTATTGGACTGAAGTGGAATTTAGGCTGTGCCTCTAACCACAAGCACACATCGCCCTCAGGAGTTGGGATAAACATGCACCGTCTCATGGAAACGGTGCAGAATTTATTCCCACTCTTGCCTTAATCTTGTGTGGAAAATTTAGATCTAAGAATTACATTAAAATGTAATTGATTTATGAATGTATGGGAGTTTGAATCCTGATGTGAGTCATTTGAACAGATGCCACATCATAATATCTGCACACAAAAAAAAAAGACTTGTGCTCCACCTATCTGATTGTATTAGTGGAGTTTAATGGCTTGTTTATTTATTTAGACATGTCCTCTGGCGTGTGCACATTCTGCTGGAAACTGATCAGATGGCAGCCCAGAGCCCTCAGCCCAGCAGAAACAGCATAACCCTGGCTAGAAAGTGTCTCACTGGCATCACTAGTGGAGGTGGGAAGCCCAAGGGAAGTGTACAGGCACAAGTTCGCTCTGCTGCTTGTAATTAAAAATTTCCTCTTGCCTGGTACTGTAGCACTGCAATTAATTTCCTGTGCTCTCCCTCTGTTACCTACCCTGCAGCATCTGAGGCTTTGCTTGTCAACAGCTAGGGGCTTATTACCTTCGCATCTTGTATAAAATATAAAATAATTAGCTAGTTAATAAAAGTGTGCTTCCTAAATTGCCAAGTTTATGATCTTAATTTTAAGCATGTGCTTTTTTGTCTCCTGCTTCTTGTTTCCCCATGTGTCTCTAGGATGGCAGGACCCTCCTGCCCTAAAGAAGTGGTTCTCCATCCTCCTTCAGAGAGGAGGCAAGAGGCAGAGCAAGGCACCTGGAGAGTATGAAAGCAGAATATATGGACATGTGCCCTTTTTACACCCGGGTGCATTGCTCTGCTTTGCTCTCTGCCTCTGCTTTTCCTCTGGAGGATTTTGCTGCCTAATGACCAAGGTAAGGTGAAACTTTGGGACCTGTAAAGTAAACAAAAGAGGAAAAAAGGTGCTCGACTGTGTTGTTGTGTGGAGCAAGACCCTGCATTTAAATACAACAAATCAACCCCTCACCTTAGCAGAAGTGCAGCATCATGCAGCAGGACAAGGCAGGGTGACGCCAGCGGATTAAGAAATAGGCGTGGAAGGGAAGATACGGGATATATAAAAGCATTCCCTTTTCCAGCTAGGCAAGCACAACTCTGGTAAGACCAGGCCATTCAGCATGATGATAGAGACTGTCTTTTCCAGCTCCAAGCCACAAGTTTTTCTTGTTGTTTCTAAGAATGCAGAGCTGATGGTTCAGG
>JAUBOD010000525.1:1376845-1407960 GCA_032353885.1 Nothura maculosa
GAATGACAGTTTAAAAATAAGTTTAAGAATAGCATTCTTAAAACCACATCTGTGATTTAAGCTACCAGTCACTGACTCTTCAGCATTTCATCTTATATTGAAGTTGAAAGAAAATGACAGTGTCCTGGAGCATTATCACAAAATTGCAAGTGCTGCTTTTCAGGATCATCATCCTGGTTTATGGGCAGTCACGGAGCGCACACAGAAACCCATGGACAGTCTGATCTGCCTTGAGCACTTCTAATTCTTTCTTTCTTGCCTGTTCTTTCAGCTAACAGATTTGTGTAGGCCCCGACTGAGCAACTCACTCTATCATATATATCAAATGAAATATAAAGACAATGAAGACTTTTGCTGGATTCAGTATCCCTCCTAATTTAGGTTCACCCTTTGCCCCCTGCTTTCAGGGTTTTGTAATGGAGTTAAAATGCACACTTTATAGTGAAACTTGGCAAAATGACAGTCCAGCAATGATTTTTCACCATTAAGTTTAAAGCCATCAGTTTAGTCACAAGATATTCTGAGAAATGGAGGACAAGGGAATAAAACCTTTCGAAAGTTGATGCCTCAAGTTGATTCTGATGAGGAGTTGTTATTTGTCTCTTCTTCATAAAAACGATCTGAGATCCAATGATTTCCACATATTAACAGCATACCACATAAGTATTAAATGAATACATTGACTAGGGCTGGGACTGCCCTTTTCCACTGCATTTATAACATGTCTTGTCTAGTAAAAAGAAAAATGATAATTGCAGGTATTTATTCAGTTGACATCAGAAAGGCTCCAGCGGAATTGTTCTTGTCTCTGAAGTAAATTAAATGCACCTTGTAAAACTTTCTAATTATATATTTACCAAAAGAACTTTTCTGAAGTGTAGGGTAAATACTACCAAGCTTATAGGAAACTGGTTGAAAGGGCTTTATCCTTTCTTTCCTTTTCTTTTATGCAAGTACCAAACTTTTGACATAACCTAAAAGCAATTCAGTCAGGAAATTCCAAACTCTGTTTGACCGTGTGTTCCTAACTCATTGTAGTTGTAGTCTTTCCACTTAAAAACTAAAATCTCTGTCAGATGTATAGTAACTTCAAATTAGTAGAGTGGAGTGTCTTTGGTTGGTACCATGAAGTTATTTGTAATGTGCTTTCAACATCATTAAATTTTAATTTTTTGTTTTGTTTCTCAAATGGATTTTCTATCATTCCTATTCACGATGGATCTTCTGCTGCTCTATACAAGTGAAGACTCTATAATTGAGAGTGATGATCAGGGAAAATGAGATGGAAAGATGCCGTCCAGGAGGTGGCATGGAGAGGCAGTTGTGGCTTGAATAAGTGTGATGTGGAAGCTGAAGGGATCTAGGCTGGCAGTGCAGGGAGAGGAGGGAAGTCAGGGGAAGTTTGTAGGTACTAAATATTTTTAGAGCAGCAGAATCCTCAGTTCTGCTGAGAAAAATACAGAAAATAAGCTCCTTATCTTCTGTGGAAGTACTACTGTTTTCATGCTGTTTCTAATATCCAGCCTCGTGCAACAAATAAGTTTTTTGGAGATACTTTTAACTTGTATACAAAAAAAAAGTAGGCCTTTGTTTCCTGATTGTGCCTGTGCCTGTGAAGGAAGAACCCTACTGATTCCCACTGCAGGGATGCACAGCAGCGTGTGTTTGTATGCCAGGCAAGGGGAGTGAAACAATCCTACATTCAGAGGAAAACACTTAATGAATCCACATCCATAAATAAAATGTGGCACCAATAGAGAGCCTTAGCAACAAAATGGATCATTACCCACACAAAGGAGAAAGATGACTGCAAACCGTAAAATGTGTGTTCCCTGCAGTACGCATCAAGTGAGACAATGCTATGCAGATTGCTGTGATTTATGGTGTTCCAGTTTGCTGTTTTCTAGGCTTGTACCTGAGGAGAAAGGAAAGACCCAAGAGATGGCAAAAAGCTCCCTTGCTTTCATCTGCCCATTTTCTTCAATATCTTTGAAAGGAGATTTCTCAGGCAGATGTTATTTGTTTTGCAGCCTTGATGTTCTTCAGATATATAAGAAATACTACAGTCCAGACCAGCAAAGAAGAAAAGATTACTAATAATCTGCTTTTGCAAAGCATCTTTCATATGAAGACTTCAAAATGTGGCAGATATTGTCTCAATATATCAGTGAGATAGGTAAGTACTATTAATCCAATTTTATAGTGAGAGAAATCTGATTTTCAGAGATCTGAGAACACTGCTTTCCACCTTTTGTGTTACAAACAACTGTCGGAGTTGAAAGTGTTATATTGCTCTTGAATTCCACTCCTTAAGTCCAATTTAACCTTCTACTTTCCATATTATATTTATCAGAACTTCCACTTTTCTATTCATGGATTATAAAATAGGCGAAGGTAGGGATGAATGTTAGATATGGGCAGTCATTCCTGATGTGTACATGTATCTGAAGTTAGTTGCAAGGTCCAAAATCAAACAGTTCATAAATGTGTCAAAATGGACATAGATTTCTTTCTTAAATTTCCTTTAAACCTGAAACTGTTTAACCTCCCAATCTGTTGCTTGTCTATGTTTCCATAGCATGGGAAGATTTCCCAAGAACTTTTGTCCCTAATGATGTTAGTGGCTTTTCAGAAGTCATAGGCATGTTAAGCACTAATTATTAGGTACCAGTAGTCAACAACGTCACTTCCATTTTTCCTGTAGGTACTTAGATATATAAGTGACTAATAAGAAAACTATATTCATTATTAAAGGATGAACCCAAAACCACTACATTCTACAAGGGATGAACAAATGTCCTTCCTGTCCTTACTTCTGGAAGGGGATATATATTGAGGTATGCTTGCTTAACTGGTTGGAGATCTCAGCTATTGGACTGATCCGTGCTTAACATTCTACATCCAAGGGGTTGTTTTTGCCTTACCTGGGCTCATACAAACCACACAACACAACAAGTATTCGTATAGTGATCATCATTCCACATGCTGCCTTTCCAGGGATATTTGCCATATCCTTGGATGCTGCTGTGTACTCCGTGTGATTTGGGTATGCCGCAGCAATCTAAACATAGTGGATGGAGAGGGATAGATGAGATGACATTTAAAGAAAGGAGTATGTTGCATGGGAAGGGAAAGGGCTGGAGCCTTCTTGATCTTTGTTGGTGCATGAGGCCTCTGAACGAGACCCAGTCACAGGGCTGAGAGTTAACAGAAATAGCACAGCATGTCTTATTACATTGGGTTTGGACTCCTAAGTCCAAAGCTTTTAGAAACACCAAGTGGTGCAGAGAGTTATTTATGTAGTTTTCTGGAAAAATCTGATTTTGGAAACAGCTCTGTGAGAATATCTGAAAATCTCATTAGTAGTCTATTTATACTTTTGAGCATCAGCAATCTTCTGAAAATCTTTGCATGTGCACACCCCACGGAAATGTAATGCAGAACTTACTGGAGGACAGCTCAAATCAGAAAACTTCCTTAATTTGGTTAATGAGAGGTGGAGTCCCATTGTTCTGGCCTGTGAGAAAGTGCAAACTTCAGCACACCACAACTGAAAGAAAAAGAGAACAGGGTGAAAAGCATCTGCAAAACACTAAACATTTATAAAGACAAATGGAGATTTAGAAATATTGTCTGGTTCAATACTAGCTGAAGGTAAAGAAGAGAACTTTCCTGTGTATTTTGGATATCTAAGATTTCTGAAGTGAAAGTAAAAAATAAACTGCAAAAAGCAGAAAATGTCCACAGAGCTGCCAACAGAAATAAACCCAAGGTGTCTGTCTGGGTATTACTTGGGCTGGGCTCTGCACTTTCACTGAAAACTTCTCCAAATCTCGGCAGTTGTGCTTCAGAGAGGGGCAGAACTAGTGAAAAGAACAAGAACCCTCCTCTCCTCCATCTATTTTACTCATAACTCAATTAAGATAGGCAAATGAAAAACTAGGAATAGTCACTCTTTTGAGACAGACTTGCAGGGACTACTCCTTCTTAATCTTTGTATTAAAATAGTCTGTACTGATAATTACTGCCTTTGTCCTTACTCCACTCTTCGGTAGAGATGAAGAGAGTAGCTGGGCAAAAGGACTTGGTAGTTCTGAATGTTCTTCAACATTGGATACCTCAATGTATTGCAAATCACTGGGAGGATTTTTTTTTGTCTGCAGGTGTAGTCAAAGAAGCCTTTAAGGAGAAAAATGCAAGAATATTTTGATTCTGAATGTATAATATCTTTAATGACTAGTTTAGATCTCCACAGAACTTTTTAGTTCTGCAAAGTATGCAAATGCAAAAACACCAGCAATACAAAGATGAGCATTAGCTTGAATTAATAGGAGGAGAATTAGGAGAAAAAAAATATAAAAGAAAGAATGAGCAAACTCTATGATCAGCAGCGACAGCCAAAATAAATACCACCTCTGTGGAATTAGATCTGCTGCTAACACCAAGAGACCATGATATGACCTTTTAAAAACATATGTTCATAAATGGAAAAATGAACTAATGAGGCTGCTGATGAAGCTTTCAAGAAGTTGGCCACTCACTTATCCATTAACATTTCAAAACCTTTGCCAGCCCAGCAGTGAGGGAGGGAGCAAGGGATGCCTAGATATGTTCCTTGACATATAAACCTGTGCAGAAGTTGTTTATAGCACAGAAGTTGATGAGGACTTCTTACTGCAAGAGACATTGAGTCAAAATTATTTTGTGAAGTACAACTGTTTATTGCCTTTGGTGCCAACTCCATTTTTGTAGCTAGTGAGTCTAATGGTGGTGCCAGGGTTTGTCATTGCCGCAGGGTGTGGAAATCGAGAGCCTCACATTCCTCCTACAGCAAACGGAAGGAGTGCGATCAAGAAAATGGAGCTGAGCCTGTGGAGAAGGAACTGGATGAGAGGAAAACAGACTACTGGCCTTTGCTATGAAGAGCTTTGTCTTAAGAACTCATGCTACACCAAAGCACATGGACAAGGGAAAGGAGGAAAAATGAAGGTAGTGGGTTGGGAAGAAGAGGGAAGAGCATAAGGTGACAGTATCTGCACTGGACAGATACTGGGAGGAATGGGTGGGTGATGCAGAGGTCTGAGAGGATGGGCCCCAGCACTCAAGCTCCGTTTTGGGACAGGACATATGCAAGGTTTGGAGACATCATGTTGAGCTGAGGTTTCTTCTCATGACCTCCTTGCTGCACCTCACAACAGGGCACAGCTGTGGGTTTGACATGAGTTGCAGAGCCATGTGTCCCAGGACAATGCACGTCCTCCAAACCAGTGCATGTCCTCCAAGCTACTGCCCTGAGCAGAAAGGGGAGGCTGTGGCCCAAAACCCGTGTTTGCAGTCCCAGAGTCTGTGTGTGAGGCTGTGAGCACCGTGAGGACTCAAGGGTGCAGGAGGCCAGGGCATTGCTCTGACAAGCGCTGCTAAATGCCAGCTTTGTTAGTGTGCGTGGCAAGTTACCAAGAACACAGCACATTCCAGAGCGTGGGGAGCCTGGCATTGGGCATGAAAAATGAGCTGTGAAATCGTAATGATAATAATGGGATTCAATGAGGCAGATGCAATGCACATTTCTTTCATTGATTCTGGCTTGTGGCAACAACTCTACTTGACAGACTTTTATTTGTGGTTATCTTTTCTATTCTTTTCAGAAGTTGACACTCAGGTGGTCACTGAGCTTGATCTAGAGCTAGAATATAGCACTCCTTTTTTTTTGGAAGTAATATTTTCACAGAATTTAAGTGAGGCAAGTACCTCAGAATAATTGCCTGTGAAGATTAGTAGTCTTAGGAAAGGTTTCCTACTGAATAAACTGAATGCATTTGTGCTCTTCTGGCTTACAGTCAAGAAACGTTGGTGGTGCTGAACTTCATGCACACATATTTTAGGCAAGCCCATAAGATCCGGAGAATAGCAAATATTGTCTCTCTTGTGTCAATAGAAGAGCAAGTGCAAGACTGTGGGAAGATCACATTTCATTGTCAAAGTATTTGGTGTATTCTTTTTGCTTTTAGCTCAGCTCTAGTTGCTGATGCTAAGAGATTGAAATCTCCACTCCTGCAATTTGTCTCTATGCAAGAAATTGTTCATAACATCAAATTCTCTGGGGTTCTTGGGGTCCTGGTGGCTCCATACATGTGCCCCTTCTGACCCTCAATACCATATCTCACACTGTCTCATGCTTGCTAGGGACACATTGCTCTACTCTTTAGATACTCCGGAAACAGCCTGGAGAAGGGCTCCTGTGGACATGATGTAGAGCATCAAGTTGACAACACCTCACTACGCCACTCCCATGAGAAATGTCTGCAGGTTACTGTGAAATCACTCATATAACTGAGTCATTCAGATATCCACAGATAAAGTGGAAGTGAAAATACTAGTTTATTAGGGTAAGCAAAACAGTTGCAGATGTTGCTGGGCAGCTCACCTCTACTTCTTGTTGTTATCAGGTTGCTTTTCACCAGGTCATTTCTCCAAGCTTGTGGCCCGTGAGGCTGCACCGACGCATGGGCCAGCCCAAGGAGAGGCAGGTGAATGGAGGCAGAAGAGGAGCAAGCCCAGCTGGTACCACTGGTTCCAGGCCTCTCTGTGAGGGGCCACAGAGGGGCCAAACACTCAGTGTCCATCTGCTTATATCAGCAACGATACTCGATATGGCTGTCGGAACGAGTTAGCTGCACGTGATCCCCACCGGACTTTTCATTGAGACTTGGCATGACAGCGATTAGCCACTTGGGGACAGCTTTTCTCCCAGGGAATTACTGCCATGGATGGACAGAAATCCCTGCTGCCCCTCCAAGCAGCTGTGAAGTGCCCAGGCACTCAGTGAAGCTTTAGCAGAGTTTCAGACTGACGGCTGAGTGGTGAGGGGCTTGTATTTACAAACATGGGCATGGGGTAAGTTATGCTTCCCCACATCACACATAATTTATGCAGCCTTCACCTAAGCAGTGCATCTTTAAACGCTCATTTTATTTTGCCACCGGACAAAAACACTGCATAGATGTTATTATTTAATTACAGAAGGCTTGGGAAGTTTCTTTTCTAGTTCTCCTTTTCATGTACAGCTGAAGTCACATGGGTTCCTAAATTCAGTTCTTAGGAAAAGAGATGGTAAATTTTTATTTTTGCCGTCTGGACAGTATCACTCAGTGTCATGTCCAACATACTCTAATGAAGACTATGAAACTATGAAAAAAACCCAAACCCACAACAAGAAGGAACAAAAAAAAAGATGAAATAAAAGGGAAGAGATGAAGAGTTATACTGCACCACAGTATTTTCTTTCTGTAATCAAAGTGCATTCAATGTAGATCTTTAAAAACCAGTTTAACATTTAACATGGACCATTATTTCTTCCAGGAAAACACATGTGCATTGAACCTCAAGGTGAAACAATAATAAAGGTGCTATGAAGATTATATTTTCCTCTGTTTCCATGTGAAAGGACTGACCATAGCAAGTTTGGATCAAAAGCACAGGCGCCTGAGGCATTTATTTCAAATGTGTGGGATTGAGGAGAGATCTGGGAAGGATTGCAGCCCTCAGGAGCACCACAGCAGATGTGCGTATCCACTTCTCAGCCAGGCAGGTTTAGACAGCTGAGGAGATGATGGCTGCATAAGTCAATGTGAATTAGAGATCTAAACCAAGTTCCCAAGAAATAGCCCTCAGAAACAACAGAAGTTATATACAGGGGGAGACGACCACATATCGTGGTGACATATGTGTTGGTAAGGGCTTTGGAAAAGAAACGTAGGTGAGATGCATAGGCAAAGTGCGCTGGAGTAAGGTGTTCCAAGAGAAACAATTTCACCTAAAAATGTGTCAGGCAGCAGCCCCAAGCCCAAGTCAGTTTGATGGCAGGGCTGTAGAGCAAGGCAGGCTCATCACTGCCTCTCTGCAGAGCCCTGCTCCTGCGGGCCTTCTGCGGCACCCACCGTCGCTAGACGGGTTAGCTGATCTCTGCTTATGTAACTACTTCTCGTTTCAATGAGTCAAAGTGAAAAGGCGAGTGTTGGCCTCAAGGATGCTGGTGGATAAATGAAATGCTAAAAAATAGGGAAGTCATGGGGAATTAAGTCAAAATTCTGGTCAAACCATAACCCATGTTGCCGTAACAAAGAGCTAAACAAACTCTGAAAAAAACCATCATTTTCTTTTTTCTTTGCACAGGTTCTGCTAATGAGTGACTCAGCCTTACATAAGAAGAGAAGCCTGGATGGGGCATAACAAATGTGAGTCATTACAATGAATTTAAAATTTTTCTGTGGGACTCCTTACAGGATCTTTGGTCTTAAAAGAGGAAAAGGAAAGGAAAAAGAAAGGGAAAAAGAAAGGAGGGTTGCTTCAAAATTTCTATAGCTACAAATACTGATTAGATTATGCAAAACATATGTAAATGTCACTTGCTTCTCTTTGCATAAATACATGATAAGAAGATGGTAAAGACACATACAAGGCAATTTTCACAGGAGAAGCAAAGTGCAAGACTGTGGTAAAAAAACAGACCAGACATGCTACAGACATGCATTTATGAAGATACAGCAACTAGACCGTGAATTTCACTGCTTTATCCTTTTGCAAAATAAGACTTTCTACTGTTGTTCAGCTCCTGATGCCTGGGGCACGCACAGATCATGCCTGTTTGAGGATATTATTCCCTCAGACTCACACTCTCATGCATTACTTAGGTGACCTTTGCAGTCTGCTCAGTAACTACCCATGTCTGAACACACTAGGGTTCCCAGTGCAGACTAATTTTATGGCACACGGACAGACACTGAATCTACCTGGCTTTTGGAGCTTTTCTACCTGTCTAAATCCTTTGGAGAGTGACAACTCTCTCCTGTTTTAGTCATCTCCCAAAGCCCTCTGGTTAATCAGTTTCCCTTTCCCGTCCAATCACCGTGTTTGGAAGCTGGAATATTTGCTTATATTGGAAAAGAAGCATCAAGTTGTTTGGACTGTGTCTACACTACCCTGTAAAATCCATTGCTAAAGCAAGAAAAAGAAAGAGGAGTTCAGGTTCTAACCTGAATATCCAGCTATCACCATTTTGTTCTCCTTAAAGCAGGTAATTCCCATTTAGTTTAATATAAAATATACTTAGTAAATGCTAAAGTTTTTTCAGGTCCCAGAGTCAATTCCAAGTTTTACCTTCTTTTTTTACTGAAAATCACAGTCACTGAGGATCTAAATGGCTAGTGGTTTTTGTCTTTGTCCCTCTTGCAGATTGAAAATGTTGGATGTTCTCTTAAAGACAAATCTGCTGTTATTGAGCGCTCCTCTGTTAAGGTCTATGAAGGCTTTGCAGAAGTTGCTTCATAGGAAACCTCTAAATCCAAAAACTGTTTCAGAAAGGCAATATTAAATCCATCAATTATGAAGAAGATAATTGATTTAAATAATACCTGTTGGCAAAATTATTTAGAAGTGAGTAGAAAAATAAGCACTATTCAGAGGATCCAGGAATAGAGCCCATTCTCAGTTTTTGGTTGCTTGCTAACTCTGGAGAGCAAGTGAAAGTGTATCTCATAAAATGAAGTTCCTGGAAAGAAGCTCAAATTCCAGATGGCTGATACCATCCAGGCACCAGCTGTGAGTAGGTAATAAAGTCTGCTTTTAAAAAGAAATAAGCAGTGCCAAGCTGATAGTGCTGCACTTAGGGGGTTTGTTCTGCTGATGTCAACTAGTTTTAAGGGCTATATGCACCCAGGGTTTGCATACAGTGCTTGCTGTGAGTCTCCTCTTTTAATGTCATTAGATTATGTAGCATGTATCAAAGAAAAGGTTAATTTTGGGAGGAGTGAAACCTGTGTCAAACCATATCAAGGACAGGCTGGATATCTCTCCTTGAAGGTGGAGCTCAGGATACTTAGAGAGTCTACTGCAATCTCCAGAAGACGAAAGATATATTTATTTATTTACTTATTTGTTTTTTCCACTGGCCCTGATGTACAGGGACCTGCTGTCTTCTGCATATTGATTTATCAGGGTAAGGAGCAGGGAAGGGGAGAAACAGGAAGCAGGAAGGAACGTTTCTCTTGCAGAATCTCCTGGTGCTGAGGAAGGAGGAAAGAGGACACGTGAGAGGAGAAAGTAGAAGCTCAGGGCAAGGCACACCAAAGGTACGTAGGGCTGGGAGCAGCTGTGTGAACTTAATGAAAGGAGCTGAACATATTGAAAGGTCTCAGATGACAGAGGCAAAGACTAAATCAGACTTCCAGATCCCTCTAAGCTAAGGAAAGTGTTCGGAATATCCTTAACTCATGGAGGACATAAGGATCTACTTCTGATGCTTGCAAACATTGAGAAGTTTATGTTCTGATGCTGGCGGGATTGACACCTCCAGATGACTTAGCTTGGCTCCCTGCCAGATGTGCACCTGTGTGCTGAGACCCAGGTCCTGCACTTGTGTTCAGAACCAGGTGTGCAAACACCTGGGGACACAACTAACGGTGGATGAAATTAATGTATGTACATATAGATAGACAGATAAGACTTAGCACACACACTCTTATCTATTTTTACGTGGAAGGGTTCATCTCTTGTGCGTTTATCAAACACAACTCAGCTATCTTTGAGTTGCTATTGCAGCTAGGTTGCTATGGAGTATTTCATACAAAAGGGTCACGAGTGTAGGACTAACTCTTACAGCAGAGCAAATAAGATGAATGAAACTGTGAGGATTTCTGGTTCTTGTTTTTGTTTTTGTTGTCACAGAAAAATACACATTAGATGTTGTTTGAATGAATGTACATTACCTACCTGCTCCCAAGGTAATACTGAATTGCTTGGAAAAAGAAAGAGCTTTTCAGAATCTGAAATTAAACAATACATAAAGTTGGGCTCAGCCTGTTCTTCTGAAAAGAAAAAAAAATACAAGAAAAAAAGTTTTCTCTTTTTTTCCTAAATTGAATAATTCACTTTGATGTTTTCAAAATAAACCATTACCTTCCCATTTTAATATAGTACTGTTGGGAATAAAGATTTGCCTTTTTTTTTGCTTTTCTTTTTTTGTCTGTTTTTTTGAAGAAGGACGTTACAAGTATGTTGGGGCACAATATCATGCCCTATGCACTCTTCCTAAATCTTGCTGTAACTGCTTATAGCAGATGAGACATTGGATATGTCTCTTTGAGTTGGTGACCCTGGCAAGGACGGTTCTTGCCTGTTTGGGTGGCAGTGGCCTGTTTTTTGTTATAGCATTCAGCCATATATATATTCAGCATTCAGCCAGTAGCTTTCAGCCTTTTCTAAATTAACTGCAGTTATTCAAATGACTGAATGATTTAAAATGACAAACAGACTGGAAACTGCCTAGGGTTTATAATTTTCTGGGAATGATTTCAGATTAGAGAAGAAAATGTGGAATGAGGACTCTGGGCTACTATATCAGCTTGGTCTTCACGTGTATGTGTGGTGACCATGGGCAAACCCCTTCCAAAGGACCAAGTCCTGCCGTGCTGTGAGAATCACTTGTCACTTGCCCTCCAGGGGACTCGGTCGAAGTCCTTTCCACAAGATCATATGGAAACATCCAGAGTTTCATGCATTCATGAAACTAGTGTAGTCAGACTTACCTGCCTTGTGGGAAAGCAGCACCCCTGGGATTCCCTGGGATTTTCAAAGTATTTAGTATCTCCCTGTGAAAAGAAATAGCTAGAGTTTGATACAGAAAAGGAGTGAGTACTTTTGGGCAGATTTATTTGCATATTTTGGAGAAATATTTGTCAGAACCAAGGACGAATCATTGATGTACTCAGCCAAGGCAAGAAGGATTGGAAGTTTTGTTGTTATGGTGGTTGTTGTGGTTGTTGCTGCTATCCTAGAGTGCTTCTGCTTCCTCTCATTTCCAGGGAATGAGAGAACCAGCTGGCATAGAAATCTGTCTTAGCTCTGTTTTCTCTATTTCTTTTCCATATATTTTCTATCTGCACCAGCTACATGCAACTCTATTGAACAGGCTGAGCTAGGAGGCTTTGCAGAAGCAAACGAGGGAGTGAAAGGCAGCTTTGGGAACTATTTAATGTAAAACTGTTATCAGGATTTGCTTTTAAAAACAATGTCTTGCTAAGAGGCCTGGTACAGAAAACATGTCTGAATCTGTGAGTTCCTGCAGGATGTTGATGTTGATTCTTCATCTAACCAATGTTCTGTCCATTCCCTACCAGACATTTTACTGGTATATTGGTAGATCACTCTCATTTGGCCCTGGATAGTTGCTTTCTAGGGATACCCTGCCGCTTAACATAGTGGTACATATAGTCGCTTTACCTGTAAATCCACTTATGCAGGTACTTTTTTCCACTTTCCAAGTTCATAGCCTACTTTAATAATACTAAGAAGAAAAAAATCCCTTGTTCACTCTTTTCACTTAGATAAAGCACTTGCAGAGATAAAGGGAATAATCATATGCATCTGGAATAACTTTTTTTTTTCCAAATTGGAGTAGAAGATACTCGAAATACCATCTTGCTTGGTCATCTTTTTCACCTTGTTAGAACAATAACTATATGCTTGGAGACGGAAGATTGGTTTCACCAATATGGGGACCCAAAGTTTTCCAGTATGTGTGGAAAACTCTGGATCTGCAGCACTAGCTGAGATATTGGCTCAGCCTTGCATGACCTTGGATTTGGAAAACTACTGGACTAGCACTCAGTGCCTTGGCAGTGAAAGTGTCTCATGCAGGTCTGGTCAGTCCTGCTGTCACTTGGAAGGGACCTGGCATAAATCACTGGGACTTTTTGCTACGACATAAAGCAGGCTGGAAATTTCACTGCTTTCCTTATGGTGTTGCAAAACTTGCCTTGCCCAAGAGGGCAGATTGTGGGTGAAGGTGGTGTTTCTGACGCAGGCGACCTTTCGATTTAGGAAACTGTTACTCTACTATTTGTGGTCAGAGTGTAAGTAACATTTTTCTTAATTTTCTGCTCCTTTGAGCAAAGGACTTTAGGTGTGAGTTTTCAGATAAGAGACTGTCTTGTGGGGGTTTTGGTGTATCCATCTTCCAGTAGGGAATACCAGAGTAAGTGAGCACATGCAATAGTTTTACCTCAAGAGAGACCAACAGGCAAAGACATCCAACAAAACCCTGTGAGGTTGCCTGGTGGGAGCAAGATCATTCTTGCTCTATATTGGTAGTCTTGCTAAGCCTGTGGCTCCTTGGGTCCCATGGGAGGTCCCAGCCATGGAGGGAAGTCCCCAGCCCAGGGCTGAGGCTGCTCTGCTGCAGCGAGGGCAGCAGAAGGGCTCTAGGTGATGGGCATCCTCTGGGCTCAGTGCCACTGAGCTCTGGGGAAATGATGTCCTTGGCAGTAGGACCAGACCTTATTGCATTTCAGAACTGACACCTTACTAGTGCACTTGCCCCTTTGCAGAAACCTTGGCCTTACTCTGTGCTCTGAAATGTGTTTCAATGAACCCGAGGATGATGACAGAGGCCCCTTGCTTGTACAAGTCCCACTCCCTTTCTGCTCTAAATAGCTCCTTTCACATAGGAGAACTTTTTAAGCATTAATTTTTTTTTGAAGGAAAATATTATCAAATAAATGATGTCCCTTAAAGATCTGTCTTGCCAGCATCCTAACAACACAACCTTGAGAGAGTTATTTAAAGTAATGTGTTTTTAATTGCATCCTCTAACTAAGCAAAACACTGAAACTTCACTATAATTCCCTTCAAGGTGATCAATGCATGATTGCGTCGCCTGGACAAACCAGGATGCCTCTGTTAATAAGGGCACTCTGTTAATAAGGGCACTCTGCTCCGGCTTCCTGTAAAACTGTGCAATGCCTAGGAAGGTGCTCGTATAGCCATGCAAGGAGCTCATGGTCCCATGGAAGCCACTGGTAAGGATCAGATTGGATTTGTATTAGTCAGCGCTTCTCTTTCTAGTCATCAGTGGAAGAGCAGTAGAAACGGACTGCACAAGTGAGAGCTCTTGTTCTGCTGCTGTGTCGTGCACAGGAAATACTGTGGTTATTAATGTCCTACTGTCTTAGACAGGAGATTGACCTACACACTTCATGGTTGTAATATTGGTATATGTGTCGCTCAGGAGTTTATCATGGTATTGTATAGACTGATATGGAGGCAGACTTACCCTTTTCTCCTAAGTGATTTTGCATCCCCAGACAGCCTCAGAGCTGGTATGTACCTGCTAGGGAGATCACTCTTCCTCAGCTGTTGTTTTTGGCCAGTCATTTGGTAAGGCCAGTGGCTATGCAGGGATTACTGAATTGGAACAGTGCGTTCCCAGGCTTTGTGCACTCATCTACAAAACAAAAGTCGGTATCAAGGAAAGTTTATGACCTCCAGGTTTCTGGCACCTGCCTCAAAACCTTTGCCAGCTGATGGCTGCTTCAGGAGGCTCTGCGCAATGAATTGGTGATTATAGTTCAATTCCTGTTGACAAGCGTCCACTGTACAACCTCCGCAATTGGCAACCTCGGTGGCAGGCACAGAGGAGAGGTCCAGGAGTGAAGGAGCAGGAAAAATAAACAGTGCTCTCATAACAGGATGTGACTGCCTTGCTTCCATGATTCATATCCTGAATGAGCAGCAATCCCTCAGACCGGCGCGGCTCCATGACCAGACCTGGTGGCCTATTGGCTCCTCTTCCAGTTCCAGGAGACTTACTGATAGTGCTGCTGTTTTAAGGAAACCACTCCAGGCCTTTTTTATTTTCTTTTTTTTTTATCCTCCTGGAACTAATGCTCTTGGCTATCTTGAGTTATGAAAATTTCTGGCCTTGGTGAGAGCTCTCAGCAGGACTTTGCAGAGATGCTGGTGCTACCTGGAGTGTAGAGTTGACAGGCATTAAAAGCAGAGGCTGCCTCATCTTACAGCCCTTCCTCTGGATCTGATCTGATCATTCCTCATGGAGAAAGGTGGTGAGATTTTTGGCAAAAATGATCATCTCGTGTACTTTTTAAAACAGGTTCTCCCCACTACAGCCTCTTCTCTCTCAACTTTTCAGGCAAAGTTGGTATTTTCCAGCTGCCAAATCATTAGGCAATTTTGACAAAGATCTTTTGGAATGGCCCCTGGGGACACCAGGCTCTCTCCTAGGTCTGGAACATACTTTGATTTCCTTCATACAATCCAAGTGGCTTTGAGATAAATAGAGATTCCTTTTGAACAATGAGAAAATTCCCAGCTGCTACTACACAGATTTGTCTGGCATCTCCATACCCTTCCTGAAGATTTTTTAGGACTATTTTCACCCCAGGGAATGTTCTGGGAAAGAGGAAGGTGGAAGGTATTCTAACCGATGACAGGGAAAAAGAGAATTTCATGATACACTCACAGTGTCAGGAAAAAAAAAGCCAATTTCTCAGGTGTGTAACTATCCAAAATCCAGTCCCATATAGATGTCTTCCGAGATTCCTGCAAGACGGACTCTTCCATCTCTCTAAGGATATCTTTTTTTCTAATTGCTTGCACTTCTCCTTTCAGAAAGACCAAACCCCAGCACCTGACAACAATTTTTTATAGCCTGCTTTCTCTTTCCTAGCTAATTTATCTACTGACAGAAATTGGAACTACTGCTACTTGTGCTTTCTTTATGCTTTTATCAAGTGACTTTTGGTAAAAAGAAAAAAAAAAAGTGCTATGCCAGATTGGTGGGAAACAAGAGAAGAGAAACTCAAAGATCTTTTCTGAAGCTCTTGTGCCACTGCAATGACTGCAGCAAAAGAAGGCTTTGCTGAGGTTGAATTTATTCAGTCCCATAGAAATATTTCTGTGCAACACTTTGCCTTTCTCACATATCTCGGTGAGCTGTGTTCCCAGCCAGTCCCAGATTCCTGTCCGACATGGCTGCTGACCTGTTGCCCATGTCATGGTTCCCCTTTGCTACAGACACACCTCAGTGTAAGGTAGAGATCCAACCCTGACCACTGCTGAAGGCCTGGGCAAGGCTATTGGATGTTTGAGCTTCTCTTGTGTCTTGATGACCTCAAGTTGCTCCAGGGAAGGTTCAGGTTAGATATTATGAAAAATTTCTATATGAAAAGAGTGTTGAAACATTGGAACAGGCTGCTCAGGGGAGTGGTGGAACGTGTAGATGAGGCATTCAGGGACATGGTTTAGCAGGCAGGGTGGTGACAGGTTTATGATTGGACTTAACGATCTTGAAGGTCTTTTTCAACCATAATGATTCTATGATGCCACTTTCTACCTTCTGATACTCGGTGGTCCTCTGTTGCCATGGAAGTTTAATATTTATTTCTGTTAATTGTTGAGTCAACCTATATTGCAGAGCTGCAAATACCTGAGAAAGCAAGCCTGCCTAGAAACCTTAATGGTCCAAGTGTGTGACAAAGTGCAGTGGTCAATGAAACTAACAGCTGTGCAAAGCTAAACTGACTGTAGATGAGCACTAGAAGGTGAGGATGGAGAAATGAGACTGTTAGCTGTAGATCATGAGCTGACCTCGACATCTGCTCATGCTTTCCCTTCAGGCACTGCAGGAGATGCTCCACAGACTGCTCCTCTGAAAGCTCTGAGCAGAGATGGATACTCAGGAGGGTGGAGAAGTTGTGAGAAGGAGAGGCAGCTCTTCCTGGGGCTCTTGGCAGTGCAGAAATCCAAGCCCACGATGCTGCTGGATGAATCTCCCAGGTCTCCAGGCTCTCTGCAGGCTGGGAGTGGGGTTGTGGGTTCTGCCCAGGCTCCTGAGGAAGACTGAGGCCCCTGTCAAGTGTTTGCATCCACAAAGCCATATCATGGGCCAATTTTCAAGGCCACAAAAAGTTGAAGAATTCCCCAATGTGACTGCATTGCTTGGGTTTGAGAAAAAAAATCTTGCCTAAAGCAGAGCAGCAGATCAAAAAGGAGTTAAGCGCTCCCAGCAGCTTTCTCAAGTGATCTCATATATTTTTTTTCCTTGGTCAGAAGATTAAGCACTTCTAAATTAATTAGTGATATCATTTTCTGCTGTCCTTGCATGTTGCTGCAGTGGAGTTGCAATGCAGTCTCCCAGTTGCCCTACTGCTAGTATAGAGACAAAAATGTTAATAATGGCACAATCCAAAATTAATGGATCTGTGTAGGTGTGTGATACCTCATTATCCTGTCCAATGGACACATCTGATATTTGTATGGAATTAAATTCACACCCCTGCACAGAAACAGTCTGGCTACCACTTATCGGGGAGTTTTCATGGTGAATTATGAATCAGACTTGTGCTGGCTTTTTCCACTGGGTAAATTCCACTTGACTTGGACAGATTCCTGCAGTGGTTCATTTAATAGACAAGGAAGTGTCTTAAAGGTCAAATGTTGAATTACTGAAGAAAAAATATATTTGATCTCTGGTCAAAGATTTAGAAACCCAGGCCATCATTTAGACAGACATCACAGCTACCAACAAAGCTACAAAGATAAAGTTAGTAACCTTAATTCCAAACCAGAAAGGAGAGAAGGAGGACTGTCATTAATTTTTGTAGTATCAGGATATACAGTCTTTGTAGATTGTAAGCCCAGAAAGGGGAGCTGACACAGTCTGTACTGACTCTAGAAACAGCTCTCTCAGGTTATATTACTGAAGGGCCTCAGCTTAGTCCTTGCAAAGCACTGTTCTCGGCCCTGTGACTGTATTTTGTTCAGCGGTAGCACATGAAGGGTCACCTGCCTGTTCAGTCTGGAGGTCTCAAAATCATGAAGTGCTCTCATGTCCTCCATTACCAAGAGTTTCAAAGCTCTTTTAATTTTCTCTCCAAAGCTATTGAATTCAATGAGAGACTTTCCATTGACATCATGACTTTATTTATACCCTTAATATATAATGCATAGTTTAAAATGTAAGTCTTGTGCAGTCTGCAGGCATCCAAGTTAAATATAAATAAAGAGAGAGAGAAGAAAAAAAAAACCAAGTTTAAGAGATTTCTGTGTGTCTGTTAGTAGGAGATCTTGACTAATGCCAAAAGGCAGTGAGTGGGAAAGGCTGCCTCTTGTCTAGGAATTCGGAGTCTCTGGCATCTCTTGGCAGCCAGGACACAACCCCACTGAGATGTGTTCTATCAGAAAAGCAAACTGAACACCTCGTGCAGCAGATAGGCCACTAAGAAAGTTAATGTCCAAAAGCGTGTATGTTTATGTTAATTAATTCCACCAGCCACTATGTTTTTATTTTTAGCCTGATTTTCTAAGGAAATGAGGGTTATTCGGTGGCAGTGTCTGCCTGTCCATTTGTTGGCCTCCTCTTTTCCTCTCCATAATTTTCAAACAGTTGTCTGATTTAGGCCAATTTGGAAAAACTAGGAGACACCTCAAAGGCATGACAACTTTTATGAATTTCATGAAGACTGGTGGAAATTTTCCAAAGGTTAATGGCCCTTCACTGTAAAGCACTCTTCAGTAGCCTATTACCCTTCCCATTTGCCTCAGCTGGTTGACATACAAGAAACACCTGCCCTTTCACCATACAGTTGGCTTTAAAGCAGCTGCAGGGGGTACAATCCCTTGCTGTCCACCAAATCAATGCAGAAATGCAGGTCTTGTGGCTGCTGGGGGATGCCACAGGCAAGATAGAAGGTACTGGAGGGGATATGTAGGGAGTCAGATGGGAAATAGAAATAAGGGAGACATTGAGAGTCTTTCAGCAGTTTAGGTATTTTTGAGAGACTAGCAGACATCAGAGAACCTGAGAATCTGTGGTGGGCTGAGGAATGCAGAGATGCTCCTGGGAAGGGAGCAGGCTAATTTGAGCAGTAAATCGAAGAGGACAAACTGGGGTTCTTTGGCTCATCTGCTCACACAACAACTTATTTTATTAAGCTTTTTGTTGGCAATCTTTTAAGAGGAAATGATGTTCAGAAACTGTGTCCTCATGACTCCTTGGGGTTGTGCTGAAATTGTGCTGATGCAGAGAGTGACTCTTGTTTGTGTTCAGATATGGCCTGAAATTGCACCTGCCTTCTGCTGCCTGAGTTCCTTACACCACCCACTCTGTATCTTCACCTCCAGGATTTTGCTTTTCTTAAAAGGGTGATTTTTTTTTTTTTTTTTTTTTTTTTTTCTGTGGCCACACCACTCAGATGGAGCTGAGCTGGTTAAATGGAGCCTGTATGAGCAGTTCCTTGTACGATGCGAGGAGGATCCCGCTCCTCAGCTATGTGAAAGCTTAGACTCGCTTGGATGGTGACCAGCACGCCGTGATAGATGAAGCACAGGCCGTCTGGGTGTCATTAAGGAACCTGAAGAGCCAATTTGGTCCAGACAGTCAACAATGAATTGCTGACACTTCCAGCTCTGCCGGGGCTAAAAATTACCAGCACACGCATCTGAGCTGCATCAGTGGGAACACATGAGGACTAGACTCTGTTGGTGACAGTTGCAGTTTAATTGTGAGTAATCTGATGGGATCCTGATGGTGGCTGATACATCCATTCTTGCCTCGTGATTCTTTTGCCATCAGAAGGGTCATTAGTCATAATGACATAATTATTCTTTATATGTTCATTTAGGTTTTTTAATGTTTTTGTTTCTTTTTTTCTTTTTTTTTTTTTTTGAGTTATATTTAGTCTCCCTGAGAGACATCAGCTTTAATGCTTGGATAGTTTTCTGAGAAGCTGAGACTGAAAGAGACTTTTGGGAAATGACAATTATAGGTCCATGGTTTTTATTTGGTATGCTTTGTTTTAGTGTTTGTCTATGCTGAAAGTTCTTGCTGGCTGGCCAAAGATGGATTGAGTCAGCGACATTAGGGAACTTCAGTACCCCTTCCCTCAACAAAAGAACTTGTGTATTGACTGAGAGTAAAGTGAAGTTGTTTTGTGAATTTATGTGCAGCAGGACAAAATGAGCCTCCCGTTCCCCATCCTCAGTTGGGGCACAGATTGGTCCTCACTGAACTTTTCTGAAAGTTTATGTCAACAGAAAAAAATGTAATAGATGTATATAGGTATGTCAGCCACATCCTATAAATAGCCTATGAAACAAAAACAATATAGATTAGTCATCAAGATAGTTCTAACAAGATGAGAATATTTAGTTATTATAAACAGGAAAGCTCATAAATAAATAAGAATAGGGCTCGTAAATGACCTTGTAACCTTCTCCTGCTTTCACTTTCCAAGGTCAGCAGCCATCTGCATATTTCTTGGATCTGAGGATAGCATCCAAAATCCCAGCTGGTGATTTGCACCCAAAGAGAGGCACTACACCTAAAGAGAGGCACCCAATCTGCACCCAAAGACAGGCACTAGAGCCAGACAAGGTTTTAAGCATCAGTAGAAAACAGTTATGGAAACTTGTTACCAGTTGTACAAGTTGTCACGCTTAGTGGTGTGGCAAAGGCTGTAAGTTAGCTATTGCATGGTGCTATGGACGCTTGTCATGGTTGAGGCAGAACAACAATTTTGGGGAGATTTATTGGGACACACTAGGCTAAAGGCTGCCCCAGCACCAATAGAAGGAAAAAGATGGTTTGCCCACAGCTTAAGGTGTGTTTAAAAAAAAGTGAGGAAGATGATTAATGCTGGGTTCTCTGAAATGTCTCATATGCCCTGCCCGCTTCACTGAACTTACATGGTCTGGGTTCTGGGCTTTGCTCCCCACACTGCTGTCCCGCTGTGTCCTGTGGCTGGGAGCAGAATGGTGGGAAGTCACCTTCCTGTGAGACTGGAGCCTACTGGGAGCACCTTGTTGAGATGAGCACAGAGAGGGACTCCAGCTCTGCCTCCAAGGGATTTGCAAGCTGCATGAGGATGCAGTGGAGCTCCCATTGCTTATGGGAGGCTGCAACTGGTCTCCTTCCAAAAGAAAGCCCACGGCAGCCAGAAGTGAACCTTCCCCCTTATTTCCCTTAACTTCTTGTTTTTTTTTTCCTTATTTACAGTGTCTTGGAGAATATCCATGCTAGTTTTGCCCATCTCCTGCAAAGGACTTCCAGTCTCGAAGTTTAAATGGATTATTACTCCCAGATGGAAAAGCTCATCCTCTGTCAGGGTGATATAATCTATTTGTATAGATTCAGTGCAACTTAAAAGGAGTGAAAAAAAAAAAAGAGAGGAAAAATAATTCCTTCAGCATCTAGTACTTCTTACTTGTCACTAGTGTGCCCCATCAGAAAAGTTGTGGTCTTGGATGTTTGGGAATGGTGTGGCTCCGAGTGGCTGTGGTGGGGAGGAAGAGTCCCGGTGTCTGTTGCTTGGGCTTGGAGGGAGCGTGCTACATAGTTTTCATTTTCTGCATGCATGATTAAAATTAAAGACACAGAAATCTTGGCTCTAGCAGTGGGAACCATGCAGATGTGGACTGAATGGAAAATTGATTTAATTTTATTTATTTTTTAATTTTGCTGCTATATCACCCCTTCCCGTGACCTGAAGGATAGGTTTGCCTCATGTGTTCCTGCAGAACAGCCAAGGACATGAAGTGACCAACTTCAGCGCTCAGCACTGCAGAGCGAGACCGAAGGAGGGTCGTTCCTGGCTGCCCAGACACCCTGGAGCTGCAGCCCCCTGTGCACTGGGGCTCTGCTGTGCTCCCCTTGGGAGCACCTTGCCCTGTGCAAGGTCGTGTTGGTCTGTACCGGGTTGGGCAGCGCTGTCCTGGCACCGCGCGGTGCCTCCGCACAAGGTCACCCGGCCCAGCAGAGCAGAGTAGGGTTTCACCGCCGCAGAGCTGGGCTCAAGTTCTGCTCTGGGTCACGGAGGGAATTATGTTTAAAGGTTTTTAATCCCCTGGGAAGCTTTCCAGTCCCTGGGGATATCTCTGCTTAATCACACCCACGATCCAGTGCACGGTCACTGTTGCTCAAGATGTGGCTTGTTCAGGGACCTTTATGGATTTTTTTGTTGTTGTTCACTTGCTTGCTTTTAAAGTGAAACTGTTTTTTCATTTAACTTGTGCTTGCTTGTGAAAGTGTCTCTTTCATGGAAAAGCTGAATATTCTTCTTCCATCTGGCAGGACATTGCAACAACTCCAGAAAACTTAACTTGGAGCAAGGTGTGCAAAGGCGTTATGGGAGCACAAGGTGCCTAAACCACAATTGTCATGAGACCCAGAGAGACATTTCCAAATTTAAATAGTTCAGACACTGCTTCTTCCATGAAGTATCGGTATTTTTTCTTTCCTAGTGGAAGGAGAGAGGAACATACTAGGGTCTAATGTAGCTAGCTCTTGCTTGCCTGTGCCTATCAACTATATTCTGAGGTGCAGTTAGGCTTAGAAAGAGGAGCCATCCAAACATGGCAAATGTGACCATCCCTGCCTGCACCCTTACATTTCAGTTCCAATCTCAACAAGCCAACATCTAGGACACAGCAGGAGTATAATTTGCCCTGCTTCGATAGCAGCATGCGATTGCCTATTACTGGCTTGTTAGAAATCTGATGATCTGCCTAAAGTTTTAGGCAAGGGGCATATTTTTTAAGCAAGTACAGAGCGCTCAAGTGATGCCAGCAATAACAATCTGTAAACTACAGATGAGGTGAACTGAGTGAGTAGCATGTTATCTCTCTCAACGTTTAAATTTTTGCACATCTTGGCAACCTCCTTAAAGAAAGCAAGAGCTGGACTGTCAGCACTGATTTCAGCTTTGCAGAGCTTGGCTTTCTATTTATAATAGACATGAAAGAGGTCCTGAAGGCAGCCTGTCTTGTCAGTGATTTAAAAATTCACTCATGTCTGCAGTGTTTGCTTTAATTTAAATATTTGTCATGGTTAATGAAAGATAGCCGGAGAAAGGGGGAGCAAGGCAAGTTTCCCAGGTCTCATCAGTTTGTGCTGCTTTCCTGGTTGTGCTCAAAAAGAGTCTTGCACAAAAGGTTATGAAGCTCTACGGATGGCAAAGTGGGCAATGGTCCCTGGCTAAGGGGATTTGACCTCATGCAGTTATCCGGGAGCCTGGGATATGGATATGGAGAGTACCTGGCCTATCTTATTTATAGCAACTGTTAAAACGTAAAGGAAAGTGCCTATTTTGAGTGCTCTGCTTTTGTGCTGAGGCAGTTTCCAAGCATCGTCTCTAAGTGGCCTGAGAAACATTTACAGGGCGAAGGACCTCTGACCATATTTCCAGTTCTAAAACTGCCCATGGTTTCCTCCTGCAGCAAGTGTGCCACTGGAAATAAATAAATAAATTAGAAACCAGACGTCCTCATATCATTTAATAAGCATTACAGGCTGCTTTTACTTCAGTTCACATTGTATAACTTTGGGCAAAATTCAGACTCTCCAGTGGCTGCTAATTAATTTGTTTTCTTATACTTTACGGAGATCCATATTGGCACCAAAGCCCAAAAGGGAAGAATCTAGCTGTCAAAAAGCGAATGTCTATAATGAGCACAAGGTGTGGACAGAAACCACATAGTTGTCACACTGCAGCTATGACATGAAAGATGCTATTGTTTCTATACTGCCTCCCATAAGGGAGAGAGATATTTGGGGAGGACAGAAGACTGTGATTAAGGGAGACAGCTACATGGAAAGCTGTCATTGCAAGCTCCACACGCTGAAACGGAGTAGTGTGCGGGAACAAGGCTGTTGGAAGGTATTTTTAAAAAATTTTAAGCTCATGGATGAATATCAAAAATGTCTAAGCATTAGTCTATGTGGCCTTGTCCAGCAGGGAACACGGGATTCAGAGCAGAGAAGCTGAAGTTTTCTCCCTGACTCTGGTGCTAGTTTCTCTAGGATCTCGGTAAGGAATATTTTCCACTGATTTTGTGCGCTTTGGGTCAGCTCTGTGAATCTGTTTCCTCTTCTCTAAAATTCTGCTATTTGCTAGTGTAGGTCCCAAGCCTTCATCCAATACTGGCTGCAAATGACATCAGGACCCTGGGATGAGTATCTAGAGAAGTGTGAGGTTTTAGGTAATCATTGATGTTTTTATGCACCTGACCCTTCGCTGAGGGATAGTGGGTTGCCTTGGCCTATGCACTCGTGTCAGCCTCCCACAGACAATATTATCTGTTGAAATAGCTTAAGAATGAACTCTAGAGCAGCTACTCTTAAAATAGTTCTAATGCTGCCTAGTGACCATAGGAAGTAACCCTAAAGCACAGCATCTCTTTCCATACAGCATGGCACCGTGCATGCCTGTATCTCCGGCAAATACTTAATGCTGCTATTAGTCATTACATGTGTGAACTCTACCCAGTTGTTCTTGCAACATCTTATTTTCCGTATGACACTTTAGGGAATCTGTGGCATCTTCTGAAGTACCCTTCAAAAGGTACAGGAGTAGGAAGTAAACCTCTGCTTTAAATAGATTGAATCACCACAAACGACTTGAATGGCAAAGTGAGACTGCAAGACTAGCACATAGCAAAGGATAAAAAATAGGAGGGTGATGCATGTCTCATTCAGCGAGTTTCCCTGCCTGCTTTCTGAGCAGAGAGCTGTGCTGCTCATTAAGCCTTATGAACCTGAGCAAGGCGGCTGCGGGAGTTACAGGGAGGTGGCAATGGTCATGCAGGAGGAGATGTCCCATCCCCGTTGTGTAGCTGCAGAAATAGGGAGCTGTAGTCTCCAGGCCTGCACCGGCAGCAGAGACAGCCCTTGCTGGGGATGTGGTGGGAGGTGTGGGGGCTGCCTCCTGCTCGTTTTTAGCAAGAGAACAGCTCTGCAGCTCCCCATACCACCTTCTGCAAAATGACAACCAACATATGACTCGGGTTTGAAATCCTTGCAGCTGATGGAAAAACAATTAAGATCTCATTAAAATTCTTTGTAGACAGCCAAGAAAAGGAAGATAATGTCAGAGGAAAGGTGATATGTAGGACAGTACCAAGAATTCTCTTAAGCTAAGCCTGTCATTAGGCAGGAGCACAGGAGGTGCTAATTGTACAGTGTTTTTCATTCATCCCACAAAGAATAATTAACACTTTCCCTTCTATCTTTCCTTCCACTGACATGAATGGGTTCAATGCACATACCCTCAGGCAGGAGTTGTCCTCCTCTGGATTCATATGTGCAGGAGAATTTTACTGATGGATTTCTTCATCTGCTGACTGTTGAACAGGAATTGTTATTAGTCAAGTGTAGGAATGCTGGTTTCATTAACCCCTTTGTGTGTCTTCTCTTCTCCTGGTGCAGAACTTATTGCTGCAAGATGAGGAATCACCACAAGAACAAGCGGGCACTTGCTTGCAGGTAAGCACATGCTCAAGGACTGCCCTGAAGAGGGAAGGAACTATTAGGGAGAGCGAAAGTGGGTGCTGATGTGCTGTTGGGAAGCGCACACAGGCACCCCTTGGTCCCTGGCAGGCCTCTGAGGGCTTTGCATTGAGACTGATTTCTTGTCTGGGTGGTGGGAGCCAAAGCTCTTGCCAGATGTGGGCACAGCCCTGCCCTGTTGGCATGAGACTTGCCCTCTCCCGAGCAATACTACTAAGAGCAGAGCTACCATTCTCTTGCACAGCAGATATTAACCCAGTTGGGATATCTGCCTGACCTCCTACATTCATCCTGACAATTAAATTAAGTTTATTCACTTCTTCATGGAAGTCTCTGCTTCTTTTTAACTTGGAGTGAGATACCACTTCATGTTGCTCTTTACCCCAATGGTAATGACACTTCACGGTTGGGGTGAAGTGAACCATATCCAGTTGTCAGTTCCCATTCCACATAAATAATTTGGCTTGTTTATTTAATGATTGCAAAGCTCTCTGACGCTCGCATTTGAAAATACTATTGGCAAGAATAATAATGTGAAACTTTAGTGACCTGTTATCCTCTAAAGCCCATTCCACCATGGCGAGAACAGCCTCCACTGCCAGTGGCCATGGGACATTTGGGTAGCTCCATCTCACTGGGGACTCCTGCATATTCCTTGGTCCACTCTCTAGCTCCATGACTGGGCTACCTCTTTTCTCATGTCTTCATGTATATTCTCTGCTGAAAGCACTCAGTAGCTGAAAGCACTTGTGCTCCAGTATTGTCGGAATGAACTTGGTCTTGGGGGAGGAAGAACTGAGTCCTGGTGGATAAACCAGGACAAATCAGGATGACATTCCTTCAAATTTCTATAAAGCACTGAGACCATTCCCATCTAAGCACATCTAGCCATATATGAAATCACCCATGAAGGATGTTCTTCTTTGGACCATTCTGCCTATGGCTACATTGTCATTACTTTGATTTTTGCCTAGCTTTTTATTTCATTTACAGAGTCTTCACCATCCATCTGTGACACTTATGTTCCCCTAACATTAAGCAAAACCCTGAAAGAAAGAGTATGTAGGGAATGAGAATCCTTTGGTGGTTTGCTGACAACTAAAATGGAAATCCTAATTGGATATCCTAAAAAGGATAAAGCTGATTGCAAAGTAACTGGTAGTAACTGGTGTAGTGCTTGGCCCAGAGATATGAATGAGATGTAAGCACATGGACTATGTTTGAGAATAAAATGTTGCAGGCTGCTACTGTAAGTGCTCTTGCTAGCAATGACAAAATCATATTTTGTTACAGTCAGCGAGCTGTTTGCTTATGGGATTGGTAATGCTTGTAGACACAGATCATCATCCTGCATGACTACAGATGTTCGCAGTGTGGTAATAACAGCTAAAGAAGTAGAAGCACATGGTGTAGTGCTTAACATAAAAGCTTACTTGGAAGACACATGATGTTACACAGAATTTTTTTGATTTAGCGGAGTGATACAGTAGTACACTGAAATCACAGTACAAGTGTATACAATTAGCAATGTATAGTAATTGCAACATACGGTTCGATCACAACACTACCATGAACACTACCAATTACCACATATCCCATGTGCTGGTAAGAAGTGCATGGGCTGAAGCCAGCTCACTTGAAGTTGCTCTCCTCAAAATTCCTTTGGAAAATGTTTAGGTTTTATACTCTGTGTTGAGCTGAGATGCATCTACACCTCTCCCATGTTGGCTGGGCTATCTCCAGGAGAAACATCTACACCAGTTAATAGCTATGGGTGGCTTATTTAAAGCAAAGGTCACCCCCAGTCCCCTTTGTGTTGTGATGAAGTCAGTTCTGTGAACTAGCTATGAATAGGAGTCACATCCTAAGTCACATCCTACACAGCTGCTGAGCTTCCTGGGGCACTTTATCCTCTGAGCCTCCTGCCATTGCAGGGCTCATGGGTCAGTCACGGAGATTCCCACACAGATAAGGAGCAGTTGCCCCCAGACCAGTAGGAGAGGTCTGGATGGGTCTGTCTTAGCTTCACTCCTTCATAATTTGAATGAGCAAACAAAATCAGTTGATTTTTGAATTGAAAAAGGCAGGTGAAGTGCTACCAGAATGGCCATTATAGCCCCCACCCTTCCCCCTGTAAAGGTAGGCTAAAACTTTGCAAACTCTGTTGTGATTTTGACACAATTTCTTTGCTGCTATGAAGAGGTACTTGTGTAAGAGCTGTAAGTGCATCTCAGAGCTGTCAGCGATAGTGAGGGAAAATCTCTGCAGGTTCAGGACACCATTAGCTACCAAACTTTCTGAAATGCCATGGATTTGGCATCTCTAAGAAGATTGTCCTGCTAGGCATCCAGATCTGGAGGCCACTTTTAAACCTAGTTTTGGTTTTTCCTAGTTGAAATGGAGGAAGCGTTTCTAATATACAGCCCATTCTTACAGTGATATTAACTTGAAAGTTAATCATAGTTCTGGTCCCAGATGGTTACAATGCATCTGCTTCTCCATCTGTGGGAGTCTTAAAGGATACTTGATAGCAGTCCAAACAAGTGTTTAAAAATTATATCAAATAAAGGCAAAATAACAAGATAATATAATGCAGCCAGCCAAAGGAAACAAAGATGGTGTGAGTACTCAAGGCCCTCAGCTAAACTGCATAGATTTCACCTGGAATACAGGTTATTGTATGGCCAGCACAAGGTGTAACTCACTGTAAGTACACTCAAAATGTTCTACCTATTCCTATTTTCAGCACGAAAATATAGAAATGCACTCCCTGGTTTGCCACAGATAGGACAGGCACCTTACAACTAGATAAAATGTAAACATATGTAAACAAAATGCATTTCAGCCATATTATGTTACATGCTTTTGCAATTTTGTGTAGTGGTCTGTAAGAAAAATTGCCCTGCAATTTGATTTCAAAACAGCCAGCACTCTGACCCTGATAAGTCAAGAACTACTTGCAGTCTCCTTCTGTCCTCCCTGCAAACCAAGGCAAGATAAATATAGAAATCGCTGGGGCTGAGATGTGAGATGCAGTATAGATGAGCAAACGCATATCAGACCTTACTCAAAATGTTATTAGATCAACTGATGATTTAAGACAGAGATGGAGCTAATTGAAATCCTGTTTGGAGCCTGCTAGGCCCCTTGGAGGAGTGTAGATAGGCCAGTGATGGTAAGGCCTGAGAGTGTGGGAAGTTTAAGGTGTTAGGAAGCTTGGCCCAAAGCTCAGTGAAGCCGAAGGAAAACTCTCATGCAGTATGAATACTGCATGTGCTGTGGGACTTAGAGCAGAGGAGTTATCCCAAATACAGAGCCACAAGAAATCCACTAAACCTCAGCCCTGTTCTGGGTGAGAGTTATATGGGATAGCAGGGAGGAAGGAGCTTCCCACTCAAGCTGAGTGTGATGACAAAGTTAATTTCTGGACCATTTTCAAGAGCTACATCCAAGGCTATGGAGTGTGGCTGTCTACATTGAAAGGTAAGGTATGAAGAAGACAGGATGTCAGTAACACACATCCTCCAGGAGCAAGAAGGGAAAGGTAGAGAGGAATGGGCATGACCCTCACCTCACCTTGTTGGATCTGCTCAGCAGAGCCAAGTTTGCGACAGCAAACTGCATCCTGCCTTGGATGCAGCAGCTTCCTTTTCTTCGAGGACAAGTGCTGACTACCGCACTTAAGTAATATCTTTAATCAAGGTAACACCTTTACAACTACCTCTGCCAAGGCCTTGTGATAATGGTTTGCAAACAGAAATCACATATTTTGCTTTGCCACAATAAACAGCAGTACCTGGGAGCGGCCCTGCCATCACAGAGAGTCACTGCTATAGCCTGAAAAAGCTCCTGTTTCTGGTGTGAATCATACAAGGGCTGCTATTCATGTGTACAGTTGTTTGTCAAAAGATACGGCAGGAGTGCATGGAACAACAGGCAAAGCATGTAAATCCAGAAATCATAACAACATGCTACCTTGGGAATAAATACCACAGTAGGTAACACCGGTGGGGACCAACCATTAGTGCGTGCTGTGCTGTGTAAATAGCACCACAAACAACGCTAAGTACAAGCATCTGTATTTACAACACTCCTTACAATCACCAATGCCACACGCAGCAATTCTGTATTAAAATTTGTATTTGTTATTTAACACATTGCTTGGGTCTGATTTACAATTTGCTTCCAAATCCTAAGTGAATTGCAATTATTTTGGCAGTTATTAATTGTGTAAATTGATGTGCAGAAGTTTATCTCATGGTATCCAATCTGTTTTTTGTGGCTGCTATTTTATTGCTCTGTGATTGCTTTAGGGCTGCTATGCTTGCCAGTTCTTACAAGTAAAAAACAAGTTTTAATATATTTGTTCACTTAAATGTAAGTAGAGGGAAGAGAGTTCATTTGTAATTTGAAAGGTTGTGTATTTCATCTTCCTGTTTCCTATTAGTTTCTAGTGTAGTCTCTTTATGATATAGCAGCCTGTTTCATATAAAAGGAATAATAACGTTTCCCTGAATAAGTGACAGAAAGTTGTGATGTGTCATCTATTTAGGTAGGAAGGAGAGACTCCAAGCAGGAACAGTGCTCCCCAGTGAGGAGGAGATGTGTCACCAGTGCAACATCATGACACCGCTGTAAGTTTCTCAGCAGAACATGAGTATGGGATAGGAAGGCCGTGACCTTTTCTCATATTGGATATCCTCCTTCCTCAGATTTCTTTTTCCTAGAGATCTCCTCTGCCTAGGGCAGCAGTCGGAGCCAGGATTGATATCAGCGATCAAGGAAGTCATCAAGACACAGAGTCCTCATACTTGGTCCCCATGAATGAATGAAAAGAAAGAGATTTGCTGGCCCTATTCCAGACCAGACCCTCTCCATGTGACCATTAAGTTTAAATCTCCAAGAAAGTAGAAAAATGCCACCTTTTGTCAAAAAGTTGCAGTGCTTTTCCTTAGTAGCTGCTCCTTGGACACACGTGTAAATCCAATTAACCACCCACTTCCTTTCCTGAGCTTCTGCAACATGGAAGCACCCGTGTGGTTTTAATGCAAGCTTTGGCTTATAGCCATTATTTTCAGTAATAATGAGCTGAATAATTGCTGCCATCATGTCATGGCTGCAACACATAAAGAAAAATATTTCAATTTCAAAAAAAGCAATAGAAAACAAATAAGCCTTTCTCTTTCTGGTCCCAAACTATGGGTTCACTAGTTTGGAAAACTAGAAAGTGGAAAAATCTAATTTTAGATAATGAAAGTTTGTTTTTAAAATATGTAGTGACTGTGTAAAATATGGTTAAGTAGGTGAATATAAACTTAGTGGTTTGGAGATACAGAGCAAGCCTGTGATATAGTGATTAGCAGAGGCCCTTTGGGTAGATAATGTTTATCTCACACCATATTGATATCTGCACTAGGCCTGAACTTGTTAGACATGACATTTCAATCTAAGAGTAGATTAATGCAGCAGCTTTTTACTGCAGGACATAAGTACTCCATCCTGCTAATTTCACCACAGAAAATTTTTCCTGATACCCCTAAATTCTGTATCAAGACCATCAAAATCTGATCATGCCTGGAATGGCAATAAGCAGAATGTGAGCATATTCAGCGATGCCTTCATATCTCTGGGCATGCTCTTGTCTCCCTACTTTTACATAGGACTCTTGAAGAGTCTCATCACAGGCTGAAAGACAAGAAGATATGGGGATATTTTTAAGAGTTTAATCTAATGTGGTGCAGAACAGCATTTCAGTCTTGAAGAGGGCTGTACTCTTTTGTCTCCAGCAAAGATAGACTTATCAAAGGAGCTTTGGCTTTGGGAAAAAAATCCTGCTGTTGTAAGCTGCCCAGGAAACATAGGCTGAGGAGCAGTTTGCAGAGCAAGAAAGAGAGAAAAGAGTGACTTCGAAGTGCCTTGAGGAGAGAACATCAAGGGCACAAGGCATCCTCTTCTGCCAAGGAGTTAATCAAGTCTGGCC
>JAUBOD010000525.1:1414434-1426669 GCA_032353885.1 Nothura maculosa
GATATTTAAACCAACACTGCAGGACCCTCAAAGGGCATAAAAACAAGGAAAAAATAAATTACTCAAATCACTGAATACTTTTCTTGCAGATTCACCTCCTGCTTCTAATATATTGCATTTTGAAGGGAGTGGGGGGTTGATGTTTTGTTTTCTTCCTATTTTTTCGTGATTTATGCACAAAATTTTCAGTCTATCTAGTTAACCTTCTCCTTTATTTTTTGTCAAGTACATAGTTTCCAGCTCAGATGGCATGTTTGCGTGTGATTTTTGCTTATTACAAACAATGTCAGATGAAATATTACTTAATTGTCTGATAAATGTATGAAATGGGAAGACCAATGCATTCCTTTTGGGAAAGTGCATTAATATCTTAGTTATGAATACTGGAGCATGCTACAATTGTTTTTTCCCATGAGAACTTTTACCTGTTCTTGAGACCCAGGCTGCTGGGAATATAACAAAGCATCCAAAAAAATCAGATGTTTATTTAAAAATCCCTTTATAGCGAGATGTAACTTTTTAAGGGAAGCCTTAATGTCACTTGGACCTTACTGCTGAATTGTGCAACTAGATAATATGATTTCCTTTACAGCTGTGGTGCCAAAGCATCAAGGAACTGGTATTCTTGAAAATGACTGTGAATCTTCCCTAGCTGAGAGCTCTCAAAGCCGTGTGGGTTAAGGCATGTGGTGGTGACTGGATGGGCAGAAGGATGTGCAGTGTAGGCCAGGAAGTCAAAACTAGGAAGAGTTTTAAAGCAACTGTGGTAATCTCCAGAGGGTTATATATAATATTTGCAAGTCTCAGTATAAACTGACATTGGATATGTTAGTGTATTTATCGTATTCTAGCATAGTTCTAGGATAGCAAACATAGGTTTGCAGTTCTCATGAATATTTAAGGAGCATCTCTGGAGCAATTGGGTTTTTTTTTTTTTTACCCTCAGGGGAAAAGGTGAAGAAGAGGGATGGGAAGCAGAAGGATGCCGCTCTTTCTGTACTGATGCATAGAACAATTAGCAATCAAATCTAGCGTTGCGGTAATGACACACTTCTTAGAGCTAGAACCCAAAAACAAAAAGGCAGAAAATGAGAGAGGTTTTTTTTAATACACCTTAAATTTTGAAATATTCAAAGTTGGTTTTTTTTGACTAAAAGTGTGTAAAGGCAGTAAGGAAAAAAAAATATTTGAGTGCAATGGGTGTTGAATCAGAGCTTCAGGTGACTGGTAATCCATAGGCTTCTGCCTGTCCACCATGGTATGAATGAAGTGCTAGTTCTCGGAGGTGCTGTCAGCCAAGGATGACAGCTGCTCTGTGCTGTGTGTTTGCAACTTATCCTTCTTGTCAGCGGACATCTCTGCTGCTGAAGGCAATGGAGATATCCCTGCGTGAGTCGTGGAAAGGCATCTAGCTGCACTTAGCAACTGCTACTTCGTGTTAAGCCGTTACCAGACAAAGAATTAATCCAAACTCCATCGTGACGTACCCCAAACCTGAACCCAGTGTTATAGGGCTATATTTAAACAAGCACAGGAAAGAGTCTAAAGGCTCTATGACCCCGTTGAATGGAGGATTACTTCTTTCCTGAAGTGGAAGGGAATGTCAGGAGATAGGGTTACTTGTGTCTGTCCGAGTGTTTTTGCTGCCTGATGGGTCAGCTGGAGTTCATGCTCTCCAGACACCGTGGAGGTGGCTCCACACTCACAGTAAGCACTTCAGCAATCCCTAGCTCCAGTGGCCTGAATTTGGGAAGGATTTCATAGCATCTCTGAAAGCCAAGAGCTTCTTCAACTCTTAATTCAATAGAGTGAACCACTGCACAAGTCCCTGTAAGGTAGAGTAAATCAAGCTAATTTCTTATGTAATCCCTTTTTAATGTAGAGAATTAAGGTGATGGCAAGATGACTATGTGTTTAATTCTCCAAATAATCACTGGTGGATTCTGACATTAAAGATAGGAGAGAGCAAGTTTAATTTCTGCTTGTTGTTTTCAACATGTGCCAAAGTCTTACTTCACACCGGTGAGGAAAGGCTAGAATTTGTGTATTCCATATGCATGAAGTAACAGTTGGCTCAAATCACTGAGGGGAGAAAAATAAAAAACCACAAAAGCCCAGCAACCCAAACTGTCACTTGCTGACAATTTCTTGACTCTCACTGCTTGAAAAAAATAAATAATGAGTGGCCTCACACAGAGTATTGCACCCAAATAAACTTTGGTTTCTGATCCTCTGTGAGGAAAACAATTTGCTGAGATGGCAATGCTAGCTTCAGTTTTCCAAAATCTTTCCCCTATCTTTGGGGATGCTATTGGGGAGAGTCCTGTCCTTCCTAGATAAGAAAGAAAGTGGGGATGAAGAGAACACCTGACTCAAACTGGGTCCTGTTCCTCTGCACTGCTAGGGCTGGAGATGATGAAAGGACTATTGATTGCTCACAACGTTCACCCTGCTCACAGCGATGCTACCACATCAGCTGAGGTGATGGAATTTATGTCCTCTTTCCATCACCATTAGTAGATTTACCTCAGAACACCAGAGGTGTCTCTCTGCACTGACTACCTCTATCTCTACAGTGGGTATGTTTTCAGCTGCCTCTGGGGGTTCTTTGGCGTTAGAGCTATCGCGCTCCCTGAGGTCACTATCAACGCCCTGCTAGTGACCACAGACCTAACTCCTTCCATAGGAATAGACACTCACAGCCACTACTGCCTGAATGAATATAGAGTATGTATAAAAATACTCTGAATAAATATATACTTTTTTTGAGAAAAGAAACATCTGATATAACACACAAAAGTGCTTCCCTTATTTATTCCCTTGCTGATTGGTGTTTGCCCTATATCCTTGTTTTCTTTATGTGTACTGGAAATAAGACGAGCTGAGGATATAATTTTTGAGCCTAGAAGGCATGTGTTGACAGTGGGCAAGTTCATAGCAAGGGTTAACTTCTACATGTTTCCTACCAAATCACTCCAGAATCACATACATACTTTTCTATTTTATTGTTAACTAGAATATTACTTGTAAGCTAAAGCTTGCTTGTTCAGATGACTTTTCCATTTTCTTTTTAAAGAAAGAAATTGCTTTTGCAGTTTGGCATATTTCTTGTTCTCAGGCTGTGTTGATTATCTGTTTGGTTCACTCCAGGCTTCTTATGACTGACAGCTTGTTATCTCACCTCATGGAAATCATGCATGACTTCTGGGAGCCATCTATCAAAGGGGGAAAATAAACTGAGATGCTGGTACTTTCTACCTAATTAGCTGAGTTGATGGTTGTTCAATGAACCTATTAACTGCTTGAAATTCCTTGCATCTTTGCAGGTATGGTACTGCAGGCTATTTATCTGTTGTTCTTAAATAGCAAATGCTGTCCCTGCAAAGTGTCCTAGCCTAGCTTCTCTGGTCTCATGGTTCCCAGGTTCAGCTGCTCTTATTCGTGTCCTGTGTCCCCAGAAGTAACGGGTGCAGGTGAACATGGCCTCCTCCTCTCACTTCCATCCTCTGACCACAGCTTCAGTTCAAGGTTCAAGCTGGTCAATGAAGCACTTGAACACCCTTGAGGCACTTCATACTTTCCATTTCGTTGACTAAGGATGGATTTAAGTACTTATTTGTAGTCCATGACTAGCCAGCATGTCAATGGTTTCTTTTCCAATAGCCAGATTAGAAGGAAGGAGTCAGCCCTGACAGCCCTGTGCCAGGGGAAGAGTTTTTTTGTAGTAGTGATGGGCAACAGCATTGAAACCTTCCGTGATGTTCTGAAGTGGCAGTGAGTAAGAAGTGTCCAGCTGCTTAATGGGGATCATGTTTTCCTCCATTCCCAGAAACCTGGTCCTGACTTGCAGGTAGAGAGAAGGTGGAAAACATCTCTCCATTTCCTCTGGCTATGGTCCACAGGATCTCTGGTGGTAGCATGGCTGGGGAACCTGACCTTGGACATGGAAATCTCACTTCCTCAGTATAGCCCCGGTGGAAGCAGCCTTGCCCTGCAGCTTCAGTCTTGTATCACCACCTCCCAGTCACCCACACAAGTCTGTTCCCTGCTGTGCCTCCTCCCACGATCAGCTTACCTTTAACAACGGAGTGTGTAAGTTTAAGGACAGGTTAAAGCAAAAAAAGAACATCATGAGCTCATGCCATTTGAGTGGGTTCTGTCCAACCATGTAAAGTCCAAATCTAACTTCATCTAGACTGGGACTTGGTAATAAGAAATAACTGATCACAAAGGTAAGAGGAAAAATAAACAGACCACGTTCATTTGGATGTCAGAAACTCTCTGTAGGGAGGATGGCAGAATGAAATTGAATGTGCTGAAGTGTGGCCAGGTACAGAGTCTGCTTTTTCACAGTTTCCAACAGATGAATTTGGAAGTTACACGTGTCTCAGGAGGAAGGGTTGAGGGGTGGCATGTAGTAATCTGCCTCAGATCAAGACTTTTCATACCACTTTTTGGCTGGTGTTTAGAAGTATTCTTGGAAGCTTTACAATAGTCTCATTTTGCTTGTATTGGTGTGCATTATCATTTGCATTTATGGCAGTGAAAAAGGAGGTTGGCTTAGGGCTAGCTGTCACTGGCTTCCTGAGGATTAGATGAGCCAAGCCAGTAAGTGACCTTGACCAGCTGGCAAACCTCAGTCTTGGCCCATGTACTCCAGAGGTGACTGAACCCAGCCAGTTTCTAGCTCTGGGGGAGAGTACAGTGCCCACCAGGGTCTTGGCAGAGCTTCAACTGCAACCAGCCTTATTTAAAGGCTTATTTAGAATCTACAGTAGAGCATATTCTGCTCTCAGTTACACCAGGTAAAAATATGACATAAGTTTCTGGCCATGCTCCAGCCCTTTTGTGCTGCTGCGGCAACAAAGGGAGCAGAGAGAGCTCTGCTCAAGGCCTCAATGCGAAGGTGACCTTCTGCAGAGGAGCCATGTGGCTTGGGCAGCCATGCTCTGCTCCCCACACTGTGGGGACCACAGTCACACAGAAACCCTGGGCTGCCAAGGTGGTGAGTGGCGTGGCTGTGTGGAAGAGCCCTGCAGCCTCAGTGCCTTGTGCTGGTGGGCACGGATGGGCTGCATTGAGGTGTCTGTCCTCCTTCCCAGAGGTGCAGGCATGGCTGACGGCCTGCTGCCTGGGAGGCCTCTCGCCACTGAGCACAACTGAGCTCATCTGCTCATAGGAGACTTTTAAGCTGTGTAGCTAAAAATTGTCATCTTAAGTTGGAAAAGCACTTCTAGTCAACTTCGGGAGCTCATCTTTCTGAACGTGGATAGTATCTATTATTGTCTTGCTTTGGAAAAACCTTGTGCAAAACCCTGTGGTTTATTTTTTTTCTTTTAAGCCATCTAGTGAACTATCAGACAAAAAAGAAAGCATCATATGTCAATTCTGGATATGGACTTGCTGTGAATAAATACAAAGACCTATTCATTGCTCCTAGTGTTCACATAACTGACAGATTAAATCACTCTCTAGCTGTGAAGATGATGGTGGTCCAGTAACTAAAACTTTCTATTAGTTAGAAAGTTCCATTAGAAAGCCTAGTTTTTGATTGTTCATAATTTTGCCAGACTTCAGTTTTTTGAGCTGAGATTTCCCAGGCTGTGTGTCACCACAGACTAAATTTTTGTGTGTGGAAAGACCTACATGAGCAGTCATGGCATTTCCAAGCTCATGTGTCACCCTGTTCCCTGAAAAGCCACTTAGGCACAAAGTTTCAGAGACTAACTGTGAATCTTCCTATTCTTGAGTGACCATCAAAAACGCTTGAAGCTCCCCAGAGGTCGGCGCTCAAGGTAATGCTGGGCTGGTAACATGGACTCCCATGCACATTGATATATGAAGCTCCCAAATTTGTATTTTCTTGTTTTAGTCATTTCCTTCTCCAGAAGCTCTTATCTTATAATAGGCTGTACTTTGATCCTTTAAAGTACTAGCCCCATGTTGTTGACAAAGTAGTTTTGAGCAGACTGAGGTTACGTTTGCAAGGAGCAGTTTGGGAGGGTGGCATCCAATGGTTTAAGGCCGAGTACATCTTGGATTTGAGTAGTATGTCTACTACTATAGACTCTCCTCAGATTACCCTTTGTCTTCTCCACTACAGCCAAATTTGTCTTATTGCAGAGCAGTGTTCCCTGTCCAATGGCATCGGGATTGGATTTTCAGGTCTCCATGCTGCCTGGAGCAGCAACCTGAAGTTGAAAGCTCATTGAGTGGAAAGAGTTTGGCAGCTCTTAGAATGTTGCTTCTTTGGTCCTTTGAATCTTTTTTTTTTTTTTTTTTTTTTTTTTTTCTCTCCCCACTTCCTGCCAATATTTCTCTGTTGGAGAAATCAACATGAGGAGCTCAAGCTGAACCGAGCTGCTTCAAGTGTGGTGCTTGTGCTGGGAGGCCGTTAGCTGACCAGAAATCAGTGGCATGGGTGACAGTCAGGAGTGGGATAGAGTTGAGTGAACAAGAAATAACCTTGAGGATAATGTGATATATTTTAGTAGTATTATCCATGGATACTACTAAACCTAAACTACTAAACTAAACTACCAAACTACTAAAAGAGTTCAACCGCAGATTCAAGGAACTGTGTTCAGTGTATTGTAGCTTATATAGCCCTTTCCTTTTCCCCATGAATATTTTTATTAAAGGATTTTTACAAGACCCTAGAAAGGACTTCTAGCTGCCATAGGAATCTGAGAAGACTTTTGTTCAAGTCACTAGAGGAGTTCTGCCCTAGCTGTTGGTGCAAGCCAGAAAAAAAAAAGAAATCAGATCTTAATTAAAAACTCCTTTTGTACTATATTTTCCAAAAGGGGCCTAGTTGCATCTAAGATTTGTCTAGAGATAGATTTTACCCTCTCCCAGGATAGTTCCATTTAACAGAACTTCCAGAGGAAAGGTGCATTTAGAGCTTGCTTTGAGATACCTGAATTAAGCTAGATAGCTTGGGTGAAGCTAGTAATATATTCAGCTTTTATAGTGGGTTTTACAGTTGTGCAGTGTTTTCTAAGGATGGTTAGCAGTGCCTTAGCTGGTTACTTTAAAGGTGGTTGGGTATGTTAATGCCTTCCTGCAGTTTTAATAAGGTCTAGGGTAGAGAAACATCTGCAGTCAGAGATTGCCATCATCTTGCTGTGCCAGCACTGTGTAATACTCGGCATAAGTCTTTAAGACAGACCTTAGGAAATTAATCTGGCTCCTATAAATGTTTTCTAACAGGAGGAAGCAAAATGTGTGCAACCTGCCAAGTCTCCATCTCTCATAGGTAGAGCTTCATATGTGGGTGGTGTTCTTTTCCTTTGGTGATTAAATAAGAGTCCTTTCACTTTTCTACAGTGGAAAGACCATGCATTATAGAGATCAAACTGAACTGTATTCAGTAAATTGCAGAGGTACTTAAGTTTCCATTATAAATTTGATTTTATTCCCATTTCTCACTTTGCTGAAGTTACTCCAATGCACCTAAAACTTCACAGGCATAATCTTATCCTGGGGTAGATTTTCTGGAAGAGTTGAAGGAAACTGGACAAAGTGTTTAAGAGAGATGATGGTTTAAAAAAAAATGAGATCATCTGTTTGGAGATTTTCTTAAAGACTTTTTGGCTTGTCATTTCCTGAAAATTCCTTTGCCTAGAGATTCAAAAATATTTAAGATCTGTTGGTCTTGGCTAGAAGTGGTGCCTTAGAGTAGTTTTGGGCTGTCTGGTGACAGAATTATTTGGTTATTGAAAGCAGTTTATGCCTCTGTGTATGTGTGTCTGTATGTGCTTTGTGTTTTTTGGAGATCTTAATTCCACTAGTCAGTGCCAATGTGCCCATAAACTTATAATGGCATGTGTAAGGTTTTTAAACAACTCCACATGCATCCTAAACATACACATACCTTCTCTAAAACTAGTCCCATCTCCATGTTCTGCTGTCCAAAACTCTTACCCAGATGTTTCCTGACATCCAGTCCTTCCTGAGGCTGACAGTCTTGTTAATGGCCGCCTCCTCATAATCGCTGGAGATGTCTCCCAAAGGAAGCAGCATTCAGATCTCATAGGTCTCATTTTAATGTTACAAAAATCACACCTGCCATGACCTGTGCCAATGTGTCACTCTGATGGATGTGAGCCACAGACCTTGATATTTAAGTCAATATTATTTTTTAGCATGTATATTTTGTGGCTTATTTCTGCTTTTATGACAAAATATTTTGAGGCCAAATGTTGTTATTTTTAAACAGAACTTATTTCAAAACATATGCCGAAGGCTTTCTCAAACTCGTGTCATTTTTAAAATGTTTCTTGAAGTCTGATCAAGAAGAGGCAAATCGTTAGACAACTTTGAAAGTCTCATTAAATAAGAAGAAAGTAACATCTGGAAATGGTATAGTTGTGTGATACCACTGCACTAATGCAGCCTTGTGCCATGACTGCTTACACACTGCATCACCCCTTTTGCTTATATGGAAAGCTGTAGAGTAGCAGCAGCAGCAAAGTCCATATCAGTGACTATAGAACATTGCTCATGTCTCATAAGACATCATTTTAAGTCAATAGTCTTACCAGGCCTTACCATTTAAACCTTGGTCTTCACAAATCTTTTCATTCCTGGCTTGGACAATCTCAGTTTAAATGCATTCAGTAGAAAAGTGATCAGGTTTTGCCCTTGGACCCTACCGCAGTGACCAACCTTTGACAGGACTGAGAAGGACATTCCTTGGTGTAGATTGCTCTAGCTTGCAACAGAGGAAGTGAATGTGGCACCACTGTCCTCCTGCATGTGCAGATGGCTGTTGTCCTCTGGGACTGAAGCAGAATGTGTACCTGGAAAACAGAACTGAAAAACAAGCTTTTAGGGAGTTTCAAGAGGGAAGATGGCTTATGGGGGTAAGAAGCTGAGATGTAAAACTGATATTCAGATGCAGTAAGGGAAAAGTGAAATGTGGCTGGATCAAGAAGAATCTGCAGAGATTACAAGAAGAAAGGCATGCAGTAGGGGGAAAAGAAGGACAATTTGTGATCTTAGAGGAAAACTGAGATCACTGCAGGTTCCTGAGGACCTGGAGCAGAGCTTGGGATTTCTGTGTTTAGCAGGCCTCTGCCCTTGGCTGTAAAACTTGAGGTGAGGGATCTCATCTCTACACAAATACTGCCTGTGGCAGAGACTTTCACTGCAGTGGATCTGGATGAGGGCTTTTCACCATCCTTCTGCTTCAAAAAACAAAGCCAATTATAGTCTTATTAATGCAAGCTAAGCATCTTGCCTTTGACATTAACGTCCAATGTATAATCCAGATCTCTGAAGCTGAAATTCATATATATTGGGTTATAGTTCTGTAGACTTGTGTCTTTCTGATCCATCTATGAAGAAAAGATCATTTTCTTACTCTGCAGCAGCTTTTTACATGCTTGAAGACTATTTTTAAACCTCTCTTCTCCTTTCTTCCTAATTGTCTCCTCTTTAGGCAAAAGTATCCCAGTTCTTGCCATCTTTCCTCATGATTTCTGGGCTCTGCTCATTCCTGTTGATCTCCTCTGGCCTTTTTCCAAGTAGTCCACTTTTTTAAGTAAGTGCAGAACACTGTCTACTGGGTGAATCTTTACGAGTTGGGAGTGGGGAGTGGACCAGAAGAGCTCTTTCAATTATCTTGAAGGCCCTTTAGAGACTTCAATGTGATCTTTGCCTTTTCTGTGGAGGTGGAATAAAAAAAACACATGGCTTTGTCATTCATGCTCAGCTTGTGATCTATTGCATTCCATCCATTTTAGATGATTTCTCTTTAGATGACATCTCTTAATTTATCAAGACCACTTGTAATTCTGATCATGTCATCCATCATACTTGCAGCCCTTTGTAGCTCCATCTGCAAGTTTAATACTCATTCTTCATAATACATCATCTATGCCTTCAATGAAAATGTCAAAAAAACTCAATACATGCTCAAGCCTCACAGAATTCTGTGCAAAATGTGTATTTTGATAAATATTATTAACAATAACTCTGAAGATGCAGTTACCTAACCAGACTTCACCCAAGTCCTTTTCTACAGCTGTTTTATTTTTTGTCATGATTCACTAGCTTGTTTGTGAGAATATTGTAAGAAATAATGTTGAAGTCCTTGTTTAAAAAAAAAGAGAAGAAAAAGAAACCTATATAATATGTGCAGCTTCCCCTATATAACAAGATCATTTACTCTTCCATAGACAGACAAATTAGTGTGTCTGAGTTTATTCTTGGCAAATCCATTATTAGCTGCTGCTCATTTCCTCCTTTTTTCTAAGAGAAACAGATGTACACTAAAAAACTTTCCTGGGGATTGAAATTAGGTTTGCTAAATTATGAATTTCCTTGACAAAAAGGCAGGTATTAAGTTCATTCTGCCCAGTTTGTAATCCAGCCTCCACAAGATGATGTGCAGACGTAATTTCAACTGCCCTTTGCGTCTCCTAAGGTGATCAGTCCCAGGCAATTTGAAAATATCTAAATTAACTCATTACTTTCTAAGTACGTTTATCATATTTTAGGCTGAAATTCTAATTCTTTTTCCTGGTACTAATTGCACCTGTCTGCTTGCTGCGTTTTTTTTTTTTTAAAAAAAAGATGGATTAAAAAAGGAAAAAATAAGACATTAAACTCAGCTATTTAATATCCTCTGCTGATAGTGTCCCCTGTCTTTGAGTCATGGCCCAAATTTGTCTTTGTTTCCTTCTTATAGCTCTACTTGTTTCTTTTCCTTTTGATGAGTGTTGCTCGTTGCAGCTTCTGTGCTTTTTCCTTATGGCTGGTAGATAGATAGACACAGGAATGGGGCACTGCACTGGATTCTCAATCATCTGACCTAGTTTCTGTTTAGCAGATATAACCCTGTCTTCTCCTTGAGGACAATTTAAGAAGTTGTGAATTAGATGACTTCTGAATTTCCTTGCAATTCTCTGAACTGGTATAGTTTTGCACTTGCTCTCTTAACAGCTTGTCTTGCAGAAACTGACAGCTCTCCTTAATTTGCTTTTCCCTTAGACTTGCTTCCTATGAGATATTCCCTCCCCAGTCTGAGTTTATTGACATCTGCCTGCTCTGAATCTAGTGCTGTCAGTCACTCAGTTGGATCAAGTGGCAGAAGTTGACACTGTATTCCGTGCAGCACCAATTTCTTATAAAATGTCATATCTGGCAGTATACTTTGTAGTCATATGCTATGCTGCCCTCTATTTAAGTGCAAAACTGCCACTCAGCTGAAGAAGACGGTGACAATTTGAATATGCATTGGCTGGTGTAGGGTTTAGGATGCGATTCACAACTTGGAATGAAGAACAGGAAGAAAAATGGAATTGCTGAGCAACCTTCTGTAAGGTGTTAGCGGCTGTCCTTGTAACAGCTCCTGCTCCGTGTGAGCAGAGCAGCTGTGCCCATGGAATGGTTAGGACTTGGATGCTCTGTGGTAATAAATGCAGGCCAAGGGACATAATGACCCGTGATGTAATTCATTTGCTAAAAACTAACAGTGTGATTGATAAGCAGCTGTTTCAAGGGGTGATGGGCAGACAGCAAGACTGCAAATGGATGAGGGTGGAAAAAAAAGCACTAAGCTTCACTTGAAGCAGAAATGTCTGGTCAGAGCACACTGTGACTGTGCCTTATAAGAACAGTGATGGAAGCTTTGATCAATGTCTGTGCAAAACCAGTAAGATCTCAGGCTCTACAGAGAAGTCTCCAATATTCCTACTATCTGTTGTGAGCACTCAGTGGATCCTCTCATGGTCAAACTAGGGGTATCAAGCAATGAGGCCAAGTCTGGTGCTTACACTGCAAAGTTTCCTGTTACCTCGTAATAGTTACTGATAATATTAAAATTGCAAGTTGGTTTACTCTCATTTCAAGTAAACTTGGAGACTTTAAGTGATGAAACTTAATCATCAGTAATCAAATCTCAGCTATGATCAAATTTTGTGGGAGTAGTAAACTAATCAAACATGGGCATCCTAATGGGAACATGATGTTGGAAGACAGAAGCAGGCGCTGGCCTGTGATCCATGCAGGGGTGAAGCTACAGTGAAATCCCCATTCTCAGTCGCTCCAAGCTGCTCGTTGCAGAATCACAGAATCACAGAATCTATAAGGTTGGAAGGGACCTCTAGAGATCATCTGGTCCAACCTTCTCGCTCTAGCGGGCACCTAGGGCAGGTGGCACAGGGCGGCATCCAGGCGGGTTTTGAAGACCTCCAGAGAAGGAGACTCCACAACCTCCCTGGGCAGC
>JAUBOD010000525.1:1442754-1460932 GCA_032353885.1 Nothura maculosa
GTGCAGAGCATCAAAATGCATCCAAAAGATACCAAAAGGCCACGCTGTCAGCTCAGCCTGTGTTAGATGCCAGAAAAATCCCTGTGCAGGTGAATTTATGTCAAACTGTGACCGTGAGGAACTCTCATCAGAGACTTTGTTAGCCACAAGTCCAACCACTAGCTGCATGGACAAGGAAAGGGACTTTGTTATATTAGTGTCATGGGGCACTGCTTGTTGTTGCTTAACCCAGTCAAGTGGTTTAAAGACATTTAAAGTCTGTAATCTGACATTTTCCGAACAAACCTGTAAGCCCATGACGCTAACTGCACTGGCTTGGGAGAACCGTATGGATTTTAGGTGACAGAGTGAGTCTTCCTGACAACTGTGGGCTGGTGGAAATAAAGCTCTGAAACCAGCACATGAGGGTTATTCCTGTGCATTGTGGTGCTGAACAAGCCTAGATTCTGGACTCAGTCTGGTGGGTGTGGGGTTTTTTTTGTTTTGTTTTGTTTTGGCTTTTTTTCCTCTTCCTATTTTTTTCTTCCCTAAAGCACAAACTGCTGATCTTATGCTTTGCCTGTTTCTCTGATTATTTCACTTTAAATTTCTGTGTTAATGAGGCCCTTATCACTTGGCAGGATGTTGCTTCTCCTTTCTCCCCATGTGAAGTCTTTGTCTCTCTGCCTGGGGTTGGAAATGGTTGTGCTGGAGGTTATAGAGTTCTGAATGGAAAACGGTGGCATCAAGTAGAAATAATGAAGCAAATAAGTGATCTTCTGCTCAGCTGCACTGAAAAGTGCCCACTTGGTTTTAATCACAGTTTTAAATGGCTGACAATATTATTTATAAATTGTTTTTGAACTTTGTGAATGTGTTTAATTTGCTTCTTACAGAGGGTGTTTTTTCTTGCTTTCCAGAACAATTAAAAACGTGGGTTTGGCTTTTTTTTCTGTGAGGGCAGTAAATATGGGAGAGGCTCATCTCTGACCATTAAGAGGAGACTGTTGTTCCTCTAAACAGAGCCTAGATAATAAAACTAGTTTTCTTGTCTTACCTGACAGGCAAGTTAAGTCCCAGCCAGGAGGATTTATGATGCAATGTGACACTGACAACTGAATAACCACCAATAAGGCGTTTTATTGACAGAACTTGTTTTCATTTTTGCTTGACAAAACCTGCATTTTTTAAAATGTTGATTCACATCTGAACGAGACTGTTCCATACCTAGTGTATACTTCGAAGTGCTGCTGTTTGTGGTTACAGCAACCAGACAGGAAACATGCTGCCTGCTTATGTTGGCATCAGAGTAGCTGTCTAATAGGCCAAAGCTGCAGTTTGTAGATGCTGACATCTTGATAAAAGGGCCTTGTACAAGTCTAGCTGATTTCTTGTTTCAGAATAGGCTTAATCCTAGCGATGCTCAAGATCTCGTGCAGTGTTACAGTGATGGCTTTGAAGCTGTTGCAGCCAGTGAGCTGAGTGCCCCAGCTTTCCAGCTCAGGTGTGAAGAACTGGAGTTGCCCAGCTCAGCCCTGGCATTCTTGATGCTTAGGCCACATCAGAGCTTACAGCTCTGCTGCTTGAATTGGTTTGTGTTGTAGCATAGTTGAGTTTTGTTCTTTTCTCCTCCTTGCATTTTATAAATAGTCTGTGCCATTGAGGTTGTGCATTGGGGTGCATAAATGTAGTATAGGGGTGTGATTTTTTAGGCTTGTGAATAAAGGCTGCCTATGGCATCAAAATGCAAATAACTGAATTTCAGTGGAAAAATAAAGTGCTGTGTTCTTCCTTTATTAGTGTGGCTTCATTTCTGTGCTGGTTAAGATTTTGTGCCCTGTTCCTCTCCCATACCTTTTACACATACATGCATACATTCACATGCTGCACCTGCACAGGGCACAAAACCTTCCTCCTTTCCTGCACGCTGATGCTACCTGCATTAGGAGATACAAGAACAGTCTCATCCTGCTTTCCTCTGGTGTATGAGTTCCTTTCTGTTCTCAACTTCTGGCCTCTGAGTTTCCACAAGGGGAAAAGAATACCGTTCTTGCAACACGCCAGGCAAGTACAGACATGGATGGGGCTCAGTTGTCCTTTCCATGGAGGGCCCTAAGGGAATGCAGATCCCCTCCCCAGCCTGCTGTGGCCCAAAGCATTGCTCAGCTGAGGCACCTCCGTAACAGCTGCTGTCAGGTATAGCCTGGCCTCTTATACCAGGCCACCTAATATGTTATATATGTTAAAGCCAAGGTGCAGAGATCGTCCAGGAGGCTCAAAGGTTTGAGGGTTTGATACGCTAGTGAAAACAAGCATTTTGATAAGCTTGTGAAAGAGCCTTTTGATTAAGAAGGCTGAATTTTCCTACATAGGAACAAGCCTCCTGAGTTTTACTTTTAAGTAGGCAGCCGTAAGCAAGTTATTTAATTTTTCAGGCTATGTTTACTCCTTAGAAAGGATGAGGGGAAGGTCTTCAGCAGAATGTTAGTTTGGGTTTCTGAAGTTTTCTGCTTTTTCCCCCTTTGAGCCTTTTAGATGAAGGAGACATGGAGGTTATCATGAATTGCTGTGCTTTTGTAGTGCTATTGTGATTATAAAAGACTGATGAGGGCACTCTCCTGCAAAACAAAACTTTTTTTCCTTTCTTCCCCTTTCCAGAAGGTATAATATGAATGTCCTCACCTCTAGGCATTATTGAGTGGGTTTTTTTCCTTCTTTTATTTGCATTGTAAGTAAATAGTGCTGGGAGCTCTTTATTCAATAGCTGGGAAGAACAGTATCAAGAGCAGTCATGTGAATTATTTAAGCTGCTGTGAATTTTGTCAGGAATAACATGCAGTGCTGAGTCTTGCCCATATTGAACTAATTCAGACTGGTTTTCTTGGCTTGTTGCTGTTCAGATCTTTGTTTTTCAAGACTCTATAGTGTGAGAGCATAGCCCTCAAGCAACCTATCAAGACCCCCAACAGTGCCTAAGAAAACTTAGTGCTACTTGTAAAATAGAGATGGTTTGGTTGTGCCTTTCAGTTTTGTGGTCTTTGAGAAAAGTTAAGTGCTCAGTATTCTGCTGAGCTTTGAGTCATTAAGTATGAATTATATATATGTATTCATTTGAAGAGCTTCTCTTAAAATAGTCTTATTTCAGTGCTGGCTGCTTTCCCAGAGCCACGGTTGTGACGCAGGTTGTGGGCTGCGTATGGAGGCGAAAGCCCTTCCCCAGGGCTGGCTGCCCCGAGTGACCTGCCGTCCCCGTGGGCACAGCGGGATTGCAGGCAGTCTCCAGGCAGTGGTTGCCATGCAATCCTCTCATGCCACCCTTTCCCTTGTCAACGGAAATGATTTGTGTTCCGTGGCCTGAGTAGAGCAGTCACATGCTCTGCGGGCAGCACCACGCTCTGGCTTCTGGCCATAATTACCTGGCCGTGCTGCTCGTGAGTGTCACTCCGTAAGCTTGCTGTGCAGCCAGGGGCTGAGGCCGTTGCCAGAACTGGAGCTTCTGCCCTAAGCTGCTTTTCACTTCAAGTGCCCTGGGCTGTGTGTGACGTGGGGGGACACGGGCACCCAGCACGCACAGCTGCCCTAGGTGCTGTGGCCTGCCTTTGGTTTCTGCCCTAAATTGCCAGCTACCTCTGGGCTATGGGCATGTAGCAGCTCGTGGTTAGCCCTGTGCACGAGAGGGTTTAATGTAGTGTCCTGCTGCTGCTGCTGCCCCTGGCTGCTTGTGCCTGTGCTGCTTCCCTGTGGCAATGTTAGTGCAGCTGTGGAGGTGAAACCAGGGCCTGCTGTTGATGGGAAAATGAAAAGAACCTATAAGTGGATTAGCTTCTTTCTCCTGCTCAGAAGCTGCTGTTTGGTGAACTAGTGAATGAATTGAGGGGGAAATGAAGCAAGTCTTCTTAGCTTGCTGTTCTCCTTAGTAGTGATGCTGTCTCCATCCATGTTCAGAGGTTTTCAAGACCAAACCAGCTGAAGTCTGGCTAGCCTCATCTAACATCATAGCTGCCTTGCTTGGAGCAGGAGGTTGCTCCACAGACCTTCTGAGATCCCTTCCATCCTCATTTTTCCTGTTGTGCAGTGTCTATTTGCAACTGCTTGCTCCAGCTCTACTAATAACTTTGCCTGCAAGCATTAGAGCCAGGTGATGCACACTCCTCTCCTGGAAAGGACTGGATAAAAGGAGATGAAAGCTGAAATAAGCTTTCATAAAATGCCCCCTTTTAGGTTTCCATGAATACTGGCAGTGTGTTTCAATGGCAGAAAAGGGGTTTTTGTTTGTTTGTTTTTGTCAATGATACTTCTTGTAAACCTTTTCTGGTTTTATTTTTGGCATCAATGCAGATCAGCTTTAGAAAGAGAGAAGGGAGAAAGATTATAGAGAGATCAAGGGAAAGAGGTGAAGCTATGGCAGAACTAGAGGCAGTGAATTGAAGCCTTATCTTTATTCAGGAAAGAGAACCATTATTTCTATGCATAGTAGGCTACTACCTCTATAGTGGGTGGAAAGTAAATGTTTTTTTCCCTTAAAATGTATAACCACGAAGCAAGCCTTTCACTAAGTCTCAAACTTGGACCGAGCTCCATTAGAAGGCTCTATTTTTACTGTATTTTTTGATTGTGTGTGATTTTTTTTTAAAAAAAAAAGGACATCTGATTCAATAGAACTATTTTAAAGTAGATGTATCACAAATCAGTATTATCTTAATGTAGCTGACTGTGTTATCCAAAAAGAACTCGGGTATTTACCCAAGAAAGTGGTTGTAACCAGGGGAAGATGAGCCTGTTGGGATGTGTGGAGGATTTTGTACACTGACTGCTTCAGTTCAGCACTTGTGGTATTAGCAAAAAGCCGTGTGACTTGTTGCCTTGTGTGGGTCATTTTCCTTTTGCCATTTCCAGGTTGACATTTGTGTGTGGTGTAGCCTGGGGTGTGTGTGTGCGTGCGTGTGTGTGGATGTGTGTGTGTGTGTGGATGCATCATGTGCTGCTAGGCGGTTCCTACGGCACAGGTCTTAACGGGAGGAAAAAGGGAGGTGCCAGCAGTGGCCTCTTACTTTTCCAGGGCTATCTACTTCACCATCTCCGATCAGCTCCCTACTCTATGCCATGCCCTGCATGGATGCACACGTTTGCTATCAGTGTTTGGGAGAGTGAGCAAGGACAATTGGCTCTGTCTCCCATATCTGAGCTTAGGGATAGTGGCTGCTTGCAGCGGGCTGCAGCACAGATGTAAACGACTGTTTATCAGGTTGTGCTCTGACATCTCCCTCCAGCCGACCCCGCGCAAGCTGTGCCCCCATGGCTCTTGCAGCCTGATGAGATGCTGCTTGGGGGGAATGTCAGCAAGGACTGGGCTGCGCTCCTTTCAGGGTCCTTGGCCTCACTTTGCATGGAAAGAAGTGATGACTCTGACACAGACACGTTTTCAAGTTACTTTCAGTTGTGGAGAGTGATTAGAAATTTAAGACTAAGAACTGAGACAGATCAGAGAAAAATATTTAAGTTGCTTGTTAGAGCTTCAGCACCTTGTAGCTTCTTATCTTTTTCTTTGTAGGGAAGGGATATCCTTCTCTCCTCCTCATGACATAGCAACAGAGTGGGGAAATAGAAGCTTAGAAATAATAGAAACATAATAAAGCTCAAGACATTGCAGATGGACTGGAAAACAAGGTCCTCTAATGCAAGGCAGATATCAGTAGAAAGGTGAGAAGACGGAGTGAGATATTAGTTAAGATTGTCATCGTACTCCTCTTCCCCCTTTTCATTTTGAAGTAAATGCATTTTTTTCTCTGCTCCAGCCAGGCCAGCTATTCCAAAAGGGCTTATGTGCCAATAAGTATCTTACTAGATTGGACCTTTGGGTCTGTGCCTTGCACTTCTGGAGCACCTGAACTTCTCCGTGCTCTGTGTGTAGGCTGCTTGTCTGGCTCGCATGCAAAGCAGTGAGTAGGGAACCCCTAAGCGTGGTTAGCAAGGGGACAAAGCAGCAATTTAGGCTTGAAAAGTAAACAAATGGAGGACTGATGGGGAACCTCAGGCACCTGCAGTGTGAGTACTCTGACTGCATCATCTGTGGTGGGCAGAGCTGGCAGCCTCTGCAGCTGCCAGGAGCTTGGGCTGGGGCTGCACGAGCGCAGTGCTCAGACACCTAGGGTTACGCTGGCCTGGGCAAGCACAGCTCCTGGTGCGGGTGGCAGCTCCTCAGGAGGAGCAGAAACCCTGGGCTTCTACTGCAGCACTCTAAAGCACATGTTTTGGAGAGCCTGTTTAGATTGCTGAAATCTGTCTTCTCTTGCCATATTTGTAACTTGTATCAGGAATGATGGGATTTTGTTCTATACCTTGCATTTTTTTCTCACTTTTAAGGAGAGACATGTATTAAACTGGTTACAGCCTGTGTGGGCTACTAGGCGTTCGTGTAGTTCCCTTTGGTTTAAAAGGCCTGACTTTCCAAGCAGTGGTATAACGTGCATCCAGTGTAGCCTAAGAGCCTGTTCAGATCAGTGTGTAAAATCAGTGTGTGGAAATGTAGCCCCCCAAAGAGGTTTAGAGATGTCAAGGATGTGGTTGCAGGTTTCCAGACACACAGATACACCAGCCAGGGGCATTTTCATGCCTGGGCAATAGCTGTGGGTCTTCAATTAACTATTCTCTGCTTATTAGAGATAGAAGAAAGTTTTTTGTTTTTCCCTATGGAAAAGAGGTCAAGTTATGATTAAAGAATTTCTTGTATCCTGCCAAGAGCTTACTGCATGTCCACGTGCAATTCACTTGTGCTTAGATTTTCTGAGAGAGGCTTCCGATTTTTGGCTTTGATATTTTCTAAGTTTGCTCTTAAAATGTTGAGCTTCAAGGCTGCGTGTGGAATAGTGGATGCCTAGAAAATATCAAACCAGGTTCCAAGGTGTTTCAGGAATGGCACTTTTGTTGAAGCATCCAAAACTTACTGTCTTGGAAACCAAACCCTTAATTTCTCTGCTTATTTATTACTACCAGAAGGATTGTATATCCTTTATAAGCCTTTGAAAGGTGCTATAGAAGTGTGCAGGTTCACTGTTAGACCTCAGCTTTCCTTGTGTATCTACAAATTTTATGTCCCTGGTATTCCTGAAAGTCAGAAACCTCTGGAACAAGAGGAAAATCCCTCAATTTTTCACATACTGAAAAGCTTTCCTGTCTTCTGGTAGATGAAAGAAGATCATGTTGCTTTGTGTGGGCTCTGCATGAGAAGGTGCCGCTATTTTGCAGGTCTGTCGCTGGAGCGCTCGACCAACTCTGTTGCTTCACGTGCTCGTCTGTGTGAAAGGGAGGAGGAAGTCATGGCCTGTTTTGAGACAGCCTGTGTCATTGCCCAAGTGTACTTGCAGGAGCTTGAGAAGGTAAGAAATGAGCTGGAGGCGTTTCTTGGTGATCTAAGTGGAACTTTTTGGAAGTTTGACAACAGGAACAATACATGATGCCATGAACTCATAGACAGTAAGGAGTAAAAGAGCATTTCTGCAAGAGTTGGTGTCTCGATATCTTAGTGGGCTGGGCTTTTCTGTGTAACCAGTTGCAAAACATCTCTTTGCTGGGTCTCTGACAGTTTCCTTTGAGAACGAAGCATAGAGACCTATTTTGTCTGCCATAAAACACTAACTGCTTCAGAGATGCTCGAGTCTTACTTCAAGTTGAGCTCTTACTAAAGAGAGTTGCCTAACATTTACCTGGCAAATGCCACCATGAAGAAATTCAAGACTTTGTACACATCTGCTATGTAATGCCCACAACAGTGGGCACTGAGATTGCTAGGGAGCTAAAAGTCCCACTCTACATCAACCATGGCATTTTAACTGCCAATGATTTGGCTGTTCCAGGTGACACTGGAAGAATCCAACTCCCTAGCAAGGAGCTGGCCCTCAGTAGTTGGCGAGGAGGCTGGTAAGTTGGGTGCCATGAGCCCTGTGCCATGGCTGGAGTCTCAGTGCCCGAGCCCCTCTGCAGCTTTGCCTGGCTGCATTTAATGGGCATGCACCCTAAGTGTCCTTTCTTGCACCACACGTTTTGTACTTGACACGTAACACGTCACCTCTGGTTCAGTCAGTTAACTGTGTGCCATCTTCTGGGCAGTTATTCTTTGCTGTCGTCAGCAACAATTCTGGGGTTTAACTGCATTAAAACTAAGAAAACTGAGCTAAATATGTATGTAAAAATGCATTACCAAAGCCATCTGACAAGCTTTTAGTCTGTTCCTTTGTAAGAAAAATCTAAATGATTTATAAAATTCAGAATAATTAAATTCTATCCTTCACTTTCAACCTCCTGTAAATAATGGACACTAACTTTTTTTTATTGATATCTTGTCTGCCAAGTACAAAAAGTTTGAGTTGCAATTCATTCATTTTTTTGGGCCTGGAGAGACAAAGTTGCAGGCTTCCTAACTGATGTACTGAAGGCCCATAGGTCTCCAGTTGTGGGTGAAACCCCTGCCCTGAAGACTCTATACAGGGAAACTTCCAGCAACAAAAGCTGTTCTTTTGCTAACACTGTAAGGCACAATATCTAAGAAAGCTGAAAGGGAGCAGGGTTTGATGGGAGGAGCAGAGGAAAGGCTAAGATTCTTCCCTCCATACTCCTTTTAAAGATTTGTAAGGAAGGGTTAGCTGTGTTACATTAAATGCTCTTACAAGTGCCATTAATGCTTTGTGTGCAAGCTGTTGGGTCAGTGGAGTTGGAGTAGCACTTGAGACATTCAGTGTTCAAGTGAATAGAAAGTTGAGCATTAAAGTTGCAAATAACATTCCATAACTCACCTTGCATACCTTCCTGTCATGAAAGTCCTTGTACAGGTTCTTTTGAAGTTGCCTTGAGAGAGTTTTGAATAGCTAAGGAATATAAAAAGTTGTCGAGTAGTCTAGAGAAGAATCTGGTGATGGAAGCTAACATGTTGTTGTTTGAGTTAGCTCTTTGGCTGCTGAAGAAATGAGTAGTTCAAGCAGTTGTTCTGTAATTCCCTCGCTCTCTTTCTTCCCCTCGCAGACCTTGCACAACACGCATTCAAGGAACCTAAAGGGCAGCAATGAGAGTTACTCAGAGTTTGAACTGTCCTACTTCCTGGAAGCAGCTCTCCAGAGTGCCTACGTGGCTCGTTTAAAGAAGGGGTAGGTGAATGCAGATGTTCAATAAAAGTTAGATGATAAGAGATAACGTTAAATGCTTTGTCTTAGAGCAAAGCTTATTCCTTTGTATCTGTATTGCACTGTTTTTTTCTCCCTTATTGTTGCTAATTTATTTCAAGTTTCCTCAGTGTCCTTTCTTCCATCCTATTTCCCTGTCCTCCTCTCCACCCTCAAGTAGGGGGACATTGAACAGTTTAGTTATTCTAGCACCACTCTGCTCCCTATGGAGATCAGAGTTTGACCACAGAGTTAGAGGGTGGAATTCAATCACTGATGAGTGCCTTTAGAAGCTGAGTGCTAAGCCAAGCTACAGGGCTTGGTTTAGAGCTCTTAAGTTCTTGAGGACTTTTTTGTTACCACTTGATGGTGTGGGGTTTTTTGTTTGTTTGTTTTTGTTCATTTGTTTTCCCCACAAGCTATGGTCAAACCTGAAAATCTGAGTTTTTACCAGAAGAAATACACCCAGGAAGCACTCTACTCCAGGATATTATGACCCTGAAATGCAGGTCTGGATGAACCTCAGAACAACAAGAGGAGTTGGTATTTGCAAGCTTACAGTGAGCTTGAGCTGTGGGAAACCTTTTCAAGAACAGTAAAAAAGAACAAGTAGTATGTGACCCTTTCCAGGTGGCGCTGCTGAGGGGACCTGTGCCCTGAAATCCGAACGCATCGTCAGAACGTAACAAATCTGTTAGCTCAGGAAGGAATTGCCATGGGAAAAGAACACCCTTATTACCATATGTAGATGATTTAAAGGATATGTAAATACCTTACATGCAAATACAGGATTTTATATTTATATATGTAAATTGTACTTAAAAGAATCCATCCTTTCTTACCCCTGTGTGAATAGTGTAGTATCCCACCTGTTCTCAGAGAATCAAATGCTGGTTTTTTTTCCATGTTTCTGTGTAGTATCACTGACCAGTTATTTGCAGCGTCTGCTTTTGGTTTAATTATTATTATTTGGTTTAATTAAGTCATCTTTGAAAATGATTTATTTTGGTTTTGTATTCAGGTTTTCTGCTGAATGAAATACAGAAGCAGGAGGAAATAGGAGAAAATAAAAGTGGAAACAAACAGCAAAAATCATATTTTCTTTAGTAAATTGATTGTTTTTTTTTTGAATCATTTAGTAAGGAGGTTGCTCTTATTGTCGGTTTGTTTTGCTGAGTTTTTTCCCTCCCAAGAATGAATTTACATGCAATAATCAATAGTAGTGCCTGTTCTTTCAAGTCAAGCCAGGATTAAAAGTCAGCATGTCCAGTGAAGTGGCACCTGTAAGTATGTTAAATGACCTTTTCAGTCAGATGTCTTCCCATACCAAGATAGAGTGGAGTTCTAAGTGTGAGGCATAGGCCCAGTATCATCTGAGGAAGAGGGAACAGGGAACAGGTTTTGTGGTTTTACCTTGGGGTAAAGCCCAATGGGTGGGGGCTGCTTAGGCTGTGTTGCCTGTTGCCATCTGCATAGCAAACAAAGGGCTCAGCTCCTGCCACTGAACTCACTAGCTGGGTAAGAAAATCTTGTTTAAAACATTGAAGCACCTCTTGAATAAGAAATTTGCTCTCTTTCATTTTATTTGGCAACATTTTACATTCAGCCTCTTAGTTCAATATATCCAGTGGGCTTTTTAGCTGCTATTCTGGGCACTGCTTCCTCTCTGCCCACGTTATTTTAATGCCGGCCTTTTTTTTTTTTTTTTTTTTTTTTTTTTTTTGAGAGGGATAGAAACCCTCCACAGGATTGTAATTGAGGATCAAAATACCTGTGTGAATTAAGCATTGCCTTGGCTATAAGCTGCATTGCTGCAATGGCAGCCAAATGTTCCCTGAGCCTGTCTCCAGATGAAAGAATCATTCTGTTTTTGCTGTGGAGCTGCTCAGATCCAGCAGTCTCCTTCTCCAGCTTCCAGCACAGATCGGGAATCTGGGCCAAAGCCTAAAGGGCCAGTGGGAGGGAGATGTGCGGAGTTGGGAATGTGCAGTGTTGGGAATGTGCGGTGGCGCATCTCGGTGAGCGTTTCTGCCACGAGAGGGCACAGAAGCCATTGGGATGTGCTCGGGGAGAAGGGAAATGGGGGAAGGGGAGAAGAGCGTTCATGTCTATGATGAATTCCTCCGCCTGACGCTGAGCAGCTCCAAGGAGCACTTTTGTTCTCCTTGTGGCTTTCAGGTGGAAAATAGGCCCTGGCCACCCACACTGACAGGGGGAGTTCCTGAAGGCTGGGATGTTCCTTCCCACTGCTGCGTGTGTGCAGAGATCGGCAGCGACTCTCTTTTCAGGAGGGCCGTGTCAGGCAGATGCACCGAGGGATACCTGTTTGTGCTGGCTGCTGCTGGCAGCCTTTCAGAGTGGGTCAGGGATGCATTTTCTCCTTAAAATTTGCAGTGAAAAGCAGGCGCTGGTACACCTCCTTCCCGAGCATCCATACAAGCAAAAGTCCCTCCTCCTCCTCACCTGTAAGGAGCAGCAGGTCTTACAGCTGTGGAAATCCCAAACACTCAGCATCCGCACTTAAAAATGCTGTGTTGCTGCAGGCAAATCTGCAGTCGTTCGCCCTGCTGCGCTATCCGAAGAGACTTCATTTTATTCTTTCAGGGCGCAGCGTTGCTGAGGTGGTTGCAGGCTCTGGCAGGCAGATGTCTTTACTGCAGGAAGCAGCCTGCTGTCTTGCTCGCATTTGCACTGGGCTTGGGATATTTTTTGCATGTTTTTTCTCTCTCCTGACTTGTGGAGGTGAGGCTCATCTGGGATGTCCTTTTATTTCATACTACTGCAAAAGCATTTCTGCCTGCTACTGCTATGGAGTCTCTGGACTGCAGCTGTATTGGGCTACTGGTAGTCCCCTGGGGCGAAGAGAATTCACCTGTGGTGGTTTTGTTTAACAGCATTTAGAGGATGTATGGAGTTTCACATGCAAAAGGGAAAAGCCAGGGCTTTCCAAGGAAAAGTAGTTTCCTGTAGGGAAAGTAGTTAATTTTAGAAGCTCTGCATGGGCTGCTGTTAAAGAGACTGGCTTTTTGAAAACCAGGTGTTAAACATTTATAAGATATCATATTTCTTTATGGCCTCTCAAGTTAGGGACCTGAATGACTTTGGAACTCCCTGATGAAGATGCCTACTGCGGAACACGTTTGCACTGTTGCTTCCTTCTCTTTCCTCCCTCTTCCTGTGGGTTGGCAAGCAGCCTCCCTTTGTGTTTGAGGTGCTCTAGGCTTCTGCTGCGGGGACCCTCTGCAGAGCAGCTCCGCTTCCCAGCTGCTTTGTAGGGGAATCTAATGAGCGAGGGCAGGCAGGACGGGCTCGGCCGGCTGCTCGCCTCTCCTGAGGACTTGCTTGCCAGCCTTCTGTGCTGCTTATCCCCTCTTCAGTCTGGAGTGTGAAGTTGCTCAGGAGGTAACAATAATTTCACAACTGGAATGTTCTCAGTGTATGAACAGTTCTATTGGCTTCAGGTGGCTTACTTGCTTTCTTCAGTTTAATGTCCACAATTGCATACGTGTGTAAATCTTGTCTATTCCACCACCCCCAATCTGCTCAACATCTTTGCCCAGTAAATGGAGAGCGCTGAAACACTGAAGTCCAAGTAACTTAAAGAAACCCAACCAAACCAAAGAAAACAAAAAAACTGCCGTTGTTTATCTTTAAACATCAAGGCCATTATTTGCTTCAGATTTAGTGGAAGAAAAAAAATGAAGAGGTTATTTCTAGAGAGACAAATCTCCAGTGATTTTTTTTTTGCCTGTGTGGTTGTTATATCAGAAAAATCAGGACTCTTCTGGTAGTTTGTATTTCTTTGGACAGTTTCCACCTGTCCATGAAAATGAGAAGCTATCCTATATCTCTTGTAGCTCTCCTGGTATAAAGACCAAGGCTGCAAGTGTGGTGCCCAGTCTGCTCAGTGTTTAGCTTTTCTGTTGCCTTCTAGCACTCACATATACAATTAAGATACCATTTGACAACAAGGCTGCTTGAGCTGCTCATGGTGTACGCAGAGTAATGTGATTTTTAGCTTACCCCTCTCTCATTGCAGCTTAAGCTCTGCTTGCAGACAGTTACTACAATTCAGCTGCCTGATAATAAGCTGCTTAAACTCCTGTAGTTTCATCATGTGCCTGGACCATCAGGCACGAGGCCTTTAAGTGCCACCTGAAAGGAATCATCATTTGAAAGCATCACACAAGCTCGGTATAATTCCAACAAGTGCAGTCTGTCTGTATGACGAGGCATGTGGATGCTTTTAAGAAGAAGCATCTGCTTTATAAACATGAGCTACGAAAGGCTTCCAAATGTCCCCTGTGTTCCTCAAACGTGAATGTGATCTTCTCCTAGGAAGCCATCTGGAGCAGGCAGCTCCAGGCGCTGCCTCGCTCGGCGCCGCCGTCCTAGCGGTGCCGCCGAGCGCCTTGTGGCACTGCCGGCACTCCGCCTGCTGCAGCCAGCACAGCTCCCTTGGGTTGTTGCCTACAATGTCAAGCTTGTTGCCCACCTTTGGCTCCTTGTAAGAATATTTAATGTCAAATATGTTCTGTGTTCTTGTTCTGATTTTTTTTTAACTTATTTTTTGTACTTCCCCCTTTAGAAATATTGTGAAAGGAATGAGGAGTCTACGAGAAGTCTTACGGACTGTGGAAACAAAAGCTACTCAGACCTTCAAAATGGTAAGAGAAATGGATGGGAAATGGGAAGGTGGTGTCATCAGCTTCACAGTGTAATCTCTGTTCCTTTATTGTGACAGTAGGACAGATTTTTTTTTCTTCTGTTGATTGTGGCTTTTGTTGGTCTCCTGGGAGTGCTGTGTGTAGTGAGGCACTTAATTCAAGGAGCTGTCCAAATGAAACTGCTGAGCCTTTGGACCCGGACATGTGGGCTGCTTTCTGCTGAAAGCCTTGCTGCCTTTCTCCAGTGTGGTTTCTAGCTGTGGTACAAAGGGAGGTGCATTCAGTCTGACATGGCTGTCTCCATGTGATAATGTCTTATTTTTTCCCCTTTTTTTCTCTGTGCATGTGCCCAGTGTTTACTTTAGCATGTAGCAGCACTTAGTGCTTCTGCCTCTTGTAAGAAGCTGGAAGTCTTGTTTAGCCTGATGTATTTCAGTGTTCTTGTAAAGGTCCTTTCAATGAGGTACAGTCCAGGATGATTTTATTTTTCCTTTTTCGAGGAGGGGGAGTGGAGTTATTGACATTCTGCCTCCTCTTATTCTGAGTCCTGGCAAAGAAATCATGGAGAAAGTGATGCCCATTTAATTGCTTAGACCTTTAAATAGATCTTCCCTATCTCCCCTTAAAAGGTCTTGCCTTGATGTTACTCTGGGGGCGGTGAGATCAACAGCATAGAGAATAGCTGTTTTAAGAACGTGAATGAAAACTTTGCGAGCTGAAAACCACAGCTATTGATATCCCAACCTCTGTGCTTGGTCAGTGTCATTTGTGTGACCCCAGAGATGCTCTGGGCAGGAGCCAGGTGGGAATTGCAGTCAGGAGGTGGAGAGCGGCAGGTTCCAGTACCCTATGAGTCTGACTCGCATGCAGATCCTGGGCAAACCTGAGAGCACCTAGAGAAAGCCTGTTTGGGGGGCACTGTCTCCTGCATTTCCCCAGCCTGGGATGTTTTTCACTTCTGTCACTTGTCTGTATTTTGAGACTGCCATGCTGGAGGTGATTTTTATTTATTTTTGTTCCCTTCGTGTCACCTTCTGTCTAGTCAAGGGTACAGATGTGTGTGGAAGCTTGTGCGAGGCATTAGAAAAGGTAGCTTAAATAATTGTCACACTCAAGTGGTCCCATCCTCTTCCAGATCGAGAGCAGGACTCAGGGGAGTTTCTTGCTTGCCTGTGTTATTGTTTTGCTGAAATGAATGTGCCCATCTGCTGTTCCTGTACCGGAACAGAATGGGGCACATGAAGGCTCCCGTCCCTGTGCTGTTCGGGAGAGCTCTAAAACACCCCGGAGGGGATTTAGCCATAAGGGGAAATTTGCAAGTGTTCATCCAATAGCTTTTCCTGCCATTGCCATTTTACTGGAAGTTGTATTTTCATTTACTTGTGTATTTTTAAAGCGCTGTCAAGAGGGCAAAGGCAGGAACGTGCTTAATTAAACAAGTTTTTCAAGCATGAAAGTGAAACACATGATGGTTTTTTTCCCCCTTATTTGTGGATCACAGTGTACTCTAAGCATAATGATGCTTTTTTTTTAGCCAAAGGCAGTAATAACATAAATCAGAGTCTTGACCTGTTCTGCTTTGTTTGGTCTTACTCAGAACAAGAGTGAAGTTAATTTACAGGCTGCCATGTTAAAGTGCATGTTAGGCAAAGACACTAGAAGTATTTGGTGCTTGTCTTGAAAGGCTAATCCCAAACTGTGTTCTCTGTGCAAACCAGTAGAAAGCTTTTCATTACTGCCATGTTTTTTCCCCTTCCCTCTAAGGCTATTGGAAAAAAATATAGGAGAGTTGGGTCCTTAGGGTAAAACTGACTAAATAATTACACACTGAGATGGTAAAATTATATTGGCTAATGTTGCAGTGCCTAGGACCGTTTTGCTCGTGGTTACTTGCTATTAAAAGCACAGAAAAGCTCAATTAAAAACAGAAGCTCTTCTGTAACTTGCCAGTAAGAGCACGTAGAGGTCTCGGGATTTCCAGGGGCTCGTGTGAGACCCAAGTTTTTTGATGAGCACCAGACACAGTTTGTTGTTTTGCTGCATGTGTCAATGAAACCTCTTTCTGGTATTTCAGAAGATGCTCATTACTGCAGTTGCATTTTGGGCTAACTTGGTGACTTCTTGTGTCAAGATAAAAATAGAGCTTTGCATCAAAAGCATTTTTTTTTCCTAAATCTAATAACAAGACCTTCCTTTAACTTGAGTGTGATTTATTTGGTCCTAGAGATGCCATGCTTCAATTGATCAATCACATCCTTCCTGGTTTTAAAAGGGAAGTCACTCTTGGTGGCTCCACACTGCATCTTGTGTGTCTAGCTTTTCTTACAGGAGATGTGTGCAGTTCTTGACTTGTAATTTATGAATAAAAAGTAAGTATAAGGAGAGAAAGTGTGTTTACATTTATTCCATGCTATATTTGGCTTATAGTAAAGTGTGCAGTGATTTTCAGAATTCCTGAAAGATACCATTCCTTTGACTTCTCTCTGCATGTTTCCATGCATGTCTGCTTATGATGCAAAAAAGTTAGATCTATTTGATGTGCCTAAAAAAGAACAAATGCCAAAGGTAGTTTTGAAAAATAAAGGTGACTTGCCCCGTTTTGGACCAAGCTGGCAGCTTTGGAGTGTTGTGTTAGGGCTATGAGCTGGAGAGCAGATATTCAGGGCCCGTTAACCTGCTCTCTGCTCAAAACAGGCCTGATTAGTGCTGTCAGGTTTCTAACTCTCTTGTTGCTCTGTTATTGCAACAAAAAGCAAAGAGAAGCAGTACCGAGATGAAGCTGTTAAGACTTCAGAAGAGAGACACTGGCAGCTAAAGGTCTCTCCTCTCAGGATAGGCAGCAGCCTCTGGGCCGAGCCTTGCGTGCAAATCCTGATGCTGCAAAAGCAGCAGCTCTCACACTGTAACGTAGTAACGGCTGCACGATGCGCTGAGCTGTCGTGTGCTGAGCACTTGTCCACATTTGCTAATGGGTCCCTTGCTCTCATCTTGTGTGTGTTGATGCCTGTGTGTGTGTGTTTTCCATACTGCTTTGCACTAAGACGATGTAAACACAGAAGGGGAGTCTTTCCAGAGGAGGGAAGCAACTGCCTGCTGCTATTGACCTTTTTATCAGCAGTTTTAGCTGCTTCATTCCTCAACTGAGGAGTGCGGGGTTCTGCACTGTTGCTGGTGCGTCTGCCTCCCAAGATAGGAAGTGGGGAGAGGTTGATCATGTGGCTGAGAAAGCTTCACTGATGCCTGTTTCCCGTGTTGTTCACCCATCTTTAGACTGCAGCCAAGCAGCTGGCCCAAGTGCTTCTCCATTCCTTAAGCGAAGACTGTTACTGGAGCCCTTTATCCGACCCTCTTCCCGAGTTCATGAACAAGGAAGATCAGTCGTACGCGAGCCATCTTCTTCACCGGCGGCCTCAGCTCTACGCAGGAGAGAAGTAAGCACTTTCTGCTAGGTTAGTTTATTGTCGGGAGGAAGTGTGAGCCCTCCTTGGTACTGCTAATTATGTCATGGATTCATGTAGGTATTCTGCGTGCTTTCATTTTTAACTTCTCATCAAAAGGTCTACTGTAAAAATAAAACATTAAACCTGGAGTGTTTGATGTTTTTTTTTCACAGGAAGGAAGAAAAATCAACCAAATAGCTGTCTTTGCTGTGAAAAGGAAGTAATCTATTTACGGTTCAGAATAGCTCGTCTAGGAGATGTTGTAGAGCTTTTAATTGTGTGAACCTGCAAAAGAAGCTATTGCCTAACAGATGAATCATGCATGAGATGTTTCGAGTTACTGCGGCTGTTGTGAAATGAGAAAAAGGCTGATAGGAGAATTCTTGACCTCCTTCAAAAACCATGTTCTGTCTTTCAGCCTGTACTGCCCTCAAGACAACGTAGAAGAGGCTCTTCTCCTCCTCTTAATCAGTGAATCTATGGTAAGCCAAAAATGGGTTTCTAATAATAGTGGCATGAGGGTATATCTAGCATTTCCATGGCAAGTCTGCTGGAGCGTTTTTGCTCAGTATAAGGAATCCCCATTTCCAAAATCTTTCTCAGATAGTCAGAAAGAGTCGGCTGCAGGACAGGAAAGGCTGTTTCTCCTTCCTTAGTGACACTATATTTACTAAACAGAACTTCAGTGGAGGATTATGGGGAACGATCAAGAAGAACGTATCGTTTTTCCTATTTTGTTTCTGAAAGTGTTTGTAGGGGCTTAAGCTGGCACAAATTTTCTCCCTAAACATTCACTTACATTTTCTTCTGTTTACAAATAATTACTTTGCTTATAACAAAAGAGCATTAAATTGATAAGCTCCCTGGTGCTCCTGAACACGCAGAACATATATTAAAAAATAAAGACAAAAAGAGAAATATATCCCTTAAGATTACCAGT